>OW679200.1:84732047-84814648 GCA_940337035.1 Agriotes lineatus | reverse complement strand
GAACTTTCCTTTCGGTAAACATTCCCTTCGGTCAATTTTCCATTCGGTCAACTTTCCGTCGTAAACTTTCCTAGATCCCTTTATTTATCTGAACAGTACGTAGTCATTTATAATTACTTCATTATAAGATAATATAACCTTCTTTCACAACTTCTGTGTAAATAAAACTGAAAATTGTAGATTAGTGCAGTGTTGTTACATTTAGCTAGTCGTCCTGACAAGAGGGAGAAGATGTACCTTCTGAGAATAAAAAATATCTACTTGTTGAGCAGAAGATTTTAAAACAGTAAAATGAAAGAGGACGACGGCTAAAAATTATGTAACACATCATTAGTTTTATACCTTTATGATTATATAAAAATAACATAGATACGCCCTAGTGTTAAAGGAACGTTCAGCCTTATTCTAAGCCTCTCTATATTAATTATCAGACTTATGTAGCACGATAAACAATGTGTATTACAAAAATGTGTAGGCTTGCAATTTAATTGTACTATATAGAATCATTTTCCCGTATTATTGAATGGGTTTGTACTGGCTGTGTCAAATTAGAGTAATTAAAATCCCCAAATAATAGCAAATTAATATGTGCATCTGTAGTCCTGTCTACTACACGAGGTTACGTCATTAACTACTGGGAGTTGTACAAATGAACCTAGAAATGCTAGTTTTAAGCTACTGGAATACTATAATTACTGCAACGTTAATTACATAATCCTCCGTTGACATATAGTAGCAGTAAACAATTTCACTAGTTGAAGTAATTAACTAAACATGGCTGCAATTACTAGTTAGATAGAGGAGAGACTTTTGAACATATCAAGTCTAGAAACACTTCAGGTCTGCAGTCTTTACGTTCCTAATGCGCTTGGATAGACAACGACAAGTACAGTAGAATTGCTCTACATTTTCAATAATTTAAAGAGAATTTACGTCTTTGCTGCACCTGCTTCGTATTAAAACATCATTCGGCCAAATTAATCTCTGAAATCTTTCTGTGGCGTTCTATTATTCATGCTGCTTTTTGGTATTTTACAATACTAAAAAAATAGAAATGTAAAATTCGGCCCCGAAAATTTTTTCCTTGCGGTAATACCTCTTATGTGAAATTATAATATAAAACTGTTAATCGTTGTTGTGTAAAACAATATATTAAAATGTTTAAATAATTTTTGGTAGTTCATAATTGTGACAGTAAATATTCCATACTTGATATTCTGTCTCGATGGGGTTAGTATAATTTGCTTTAATTATTTAAAATTTACTAGCCAAGATATTCAGAGCATTTTGAAAGAAGGGGAAAGTGACTTTGAGTGAATGCAATTTAGATCCTTTCAGTTTCAATGTGTACATTTTGTTATGACTGTTGTCAGTCAACAGATAATGTTTAAATATAAACTTGACAACCAAGTACAATTATATACATGGAAATTTGAGTTTCTTTTTTAAAATTAAACAAATTTCATCATACAAACACAAAAGGTTACAGCTATCTTTATAACGATAGTATTAATGTTCATTTTCGAGACATAATAGACTTTATTTTATCCTATTATGTTATTATGACAATAACTCCTTCGCAACGAGTTGCGTTAAGATGCATTTAACAACACTAGTGTTGTTAAGAAAAATAACATAACGATACTTTATTAGCATTAATCACATGTTGACAGCACTGAAATGTAATGTCAGTCTATGTCAAATTCGATATTAGTAGGTTAGGTTTTGTTTGTTATTTGACACAAACTGACGCAAAAGTTAACCTGAAAATCTCAAATTTAACATAACCTGACAGTGCTACCACCAATACAGTATTGAGTTTTTATTTTACTAGTGATACCACCACTCGCTGTTGTGTCATTAATAACCATTTTTCCTATTTTTTTAAGATTAGTATTTTAGGATAAAATAAACCGTGTTACGATATACGTAACGTTATTCGCTTTCTACATTACTCGAGAATTTTAAAGAACTCGCTCCTAACGTCGCTCGTTCATTCAAACTATTCTATTGTAATGTAAAAACCTTGATAACGTTACTTGTATCGTAAATTACTATTATCTTACAGTAGCAGCTATTACCATACATTATACAACTGTTTCAGTGACTAAAATGAAGTTTTATTCACATGTGAGTTTTCATTATTTATACTACTGCATTGTTGGTAGCACTGTCAAGCTATGTCAAATTCGTATTTTCAGGTTAAGTTTTGCGTCAGTTTGTGTCAAATAACAAACAAAATCTAACCTACGAACCTCGAATTTGACATAGACTGACAATACACTTCAGTACTGCCAATACACTTCAGTACTGTCAAACGTATAGCACAAATCATAGGCGACTAATTATAAATTTATTTCGCCACATATTCTGACTGCGCAAACTATTTAGGCATAAGAATTGCTACTGTAGATAAAACGTCGTATATCACACGTGAGCGAAATGCCATTATAAGCTCGTGAGAAATTGTATCGCTCGTGCTGGGGCACTCGCGATTCAAAATTCTCACTCGCAAATAATGATGCATTTCTCTCACTTATAATATAATCTACTATTATAGCAACTTTTTGCTACCAAATAAATTCTACAGCCCCTAAATAGGCTGTAGCCATACACCAGGGACGGCAGACTCTGAATATTTTAAAATCTACATAGAGATAAAAGTTGCAAGTCAGCATGTCCAATTTTTTGATCTTCAAAAGCAACTGCATGTTGCAATAATTGTCTATATGCAACTACGAGCAATATATACTATATTTTCCTGATTAGTTTTTCAACATTTTGTAATTAAATGCCTTCCTCAGGAGTGCCTGCAAACCCTAGGGAGTGTGTCTCTAGGTGGCGGATCTGAACAAATAGGAACGTATAACATCAGGTCAATGATAGCTGACTAAAAAAATTGTGAACGTAGAAGAAAAGCTAAGCGATATTTAAAAGGGTATCTTAGGTATTCCAGTATCACCGTAGGACTGCAAACATAAAATGTTCTATATTACAAAGCCAATGGTTTTTAGTAAATAAAATAATTGTACTTTACATTGTAATGTATAAAAGCATCTTAGATCGAATAGTCTTCTTAATATTAAAATAAAATAAAAGCTGTACTATAAAAAGTATACAAATACGTATACACACCTAAATCACAGTAACGAAGAAACAATATCAATGTGTCATATTTTTTCTTGTGCGGTGTACGTATGTTGCTGAGCTAGAAATTCAATTAGCATGGTTTAGTAACAATATGAATATGCTACTGCTATCCGTAAAGAATATTTATATTTTTTTTGCAAATAAAATAACCTTCGATATTATTCGTCTTTTAGTAGCTATTTTTTGCCCATCAACACCATGTGTGTTTAAGAAAGACAACAATTTTAGAAAGCACTGAGTTTTGCTTCAATTTTTTGACTTTTTATTCAATTTTTGTAATTTCAAAAACGTTCGTTGTTGCTGAATATTTCATTATACATAAGCGGCATTTTCATAATAAATTCAAATATATTAATCTTTGCCTTTTTCAGCATTTATTAAATAATGAATTTTATTTTGATATAAATAACATACCTTGCATCTCTGTTGTGTTCTTATAATGACAAAAACGAGTAAATATTAACGCTTCTTAACAATTGTAAAGTAATTGTAAGTTTGAAAATATATAAAGCAATTAACAATTTTAAAACACTTGAAGTCGACACACAAAAGACAACTGCCACCAGGTTGTTCTTTTGCGTTTGAGAAAACTTCTTCGTTATCCCCTCCCCTGATAATTAATGCGTGCAACCGATATAAACGCATGTTAATGACAGAGTTTTTGTCCACAGACCGTTATGGATCTGTGAATCAGCAGGAAGCACTTTCTTCATTCTTTTTCTTTGCGACCACCATTAAATTTCTATTAATTCCGCGCAGAACAGTTGCCTATAATGGGTACTTTGACAAACAGCATGGAGCATAAAAAACAGGTCAACCGGATCTGCTGCCAGCAGAAAATTTGAACTTAGATTTGGGGCAGATTGGATCGCAGGAAGCTTTCGACAACGTCTTGTTGCGAGCTTTACGACAGATTTCAGCAGCGGCGGAAGAAGTAATGGTTGTCACTCCTTTGACGAACCAGCAAGAACGATTACGTCAATTAAGTCTTATGCAAGCCAGACGCAGCAGCTAAACGTTGCATGTTAAATGCAAGGAAGAGGAACCGGCGACTTCATGCGCAATTAGCGGGAGCCAACAATGCAACAATACGTTAAGCAGACTGGAACGCAATCAAGAAGAATCAATTAAAAACTATTGCGACAATGCGGTTTGTTTGGAAAAAGCGAAACGAGACCGATCTTTTGAAATTCTGTCGGAGTCGTCAGTTTTCAATTAACGCTTTTTGCATTTGTATAGCGTCAACGTTGTGCATTAATAGCTTTAGATAATAGTAACTGTAATAAAATCAGTGTCAGTTGAGTTTATAGGTACCAGTAACCCATTTCGCTCGAAATCTAGCAGCCATGGAATGTGAGTTGAAGCACAATGGCTTATAACACAAAGGAGTTCAAAAAGCGTTTCATTGAAGAATATGAAATCTAGGTTGGCCACGAAATAAATTAAAGTAGATAATATATGTCTAAAATAAAATATACATATAACCATTAAATATCCACATTTTTAAATGTTTTTTTTTTCATATTCCACAATTCTATTTATTCAAACAATGCTGTAAATGTTATACAGCAAACGCGGACACAATAACATACCTAATTCATATGACGTCGTATATTGCTTCCGACATTGATAAATAACTTTCGTTTCCAGTAACGGCCTGCTTTACATGCTTGGTTTGGTTCATAAGTTATCTACTTGGTAAATGACAAGCAAGTCGTGATAATATTTTATCCAACGCCTCCTAATGACTAATTCTTGGCTACCACAAAAAAACAAATTGGTTTTAAATGATTACCTATTTTTTAAAATGCCCAAACTCATTGACGGTGTTTAGTTTTGATATTAAACAACTTGTAGAACTTTTTTTAACTTGTGTTTTAGTATTTTAATTAATAGAAATTAACTTAGTCAAAATGACGTACAGTGGTAGAAAATACTATACTTTATTTAACAAAATGCTTCTGAAAATGTGACAATGTTTGTCAACTTTTAATTGAAAATTTACTATAATCTTGGTTGAAAAGTATGATACTCGTATTATCTAGTGTAATTGTAAAAACCTCAACCAATATTTTTCCTCTAAACTAGTTGATCTGTAAAATGATTGTGGTAAACCACAAAAATTACAGTTTTATCGCAATTTATTATCATCAATAGCTTGACTACCGAATAGTAATTGGTTGTGATAACATAATATTGTTAGTATTACGCAGTCGTTGTCATTGGTAACGGCCGCAAAATTCGTTTTTGCGGCCGCAAACTTATCGGCACGGTTGCACAAAAAATTGATAATGTGTTGTCGATTACAAAATGCATTGCGGTTGCACAAAAAAATTTGTATATACCACGTTCGCAAAATGTTTGGCGTGTTCAGAATAATTTGGGGGGAGTCGACTTCTTCTCGCCCGCCAACCTGTAATTTCGCGGCTTAGATATACAAATACCTAGGTGTTTTTGTATAAAAAAATTATAATAAACGTAATAGTAAACTATGTATGCGAATCTACCATATATATAATAGACTTGTCCTTCCGGGACGCTGTTTCAGCAGCCAAACCGTAAGAGATAGAGAAAAAAGTTATTAAAGTTATATGTTTGGTCATGTCAGGTCAGGAACCGAATTTCAGTCTCTAACACTAATTATTATCTTAATTATAATCCTAACTTTTTAGGTTAGATTCTAGGCAAATTTTATCAAGGCGAATGCGACTGGTAGTTTGCTACCAACAATCACGTCATATACGTACGTGTGGTGAATACGCGTTCTATTTGCAAAACGGTCTTTTTTGTTTTATTAACTGAGACATTTGTCTCACTGGACTGCTAGTATACTATAATGCGATGAGTAATGAAGTTGATTTTTGAATTTTAGCGAAAAATGGTCATATTTTTATTGTATCTCTGTATCTCTCTAATAACTTCTCAAATGTTGTATATGCTAGAGCTAGGCGATTTGTATGAGATCTTTAAACTGACTTTTCAATAAATAGTTGGTTTGTTTATGTGATATTGCTTCATTTGTTTTGTTTATGGCTATTAAAAAACATATTTTATTAAAAAAACTGTGAAATTGAAATCAAACCCAAAGGAAGACGTGACGTTGGACGACTAAGAAGAAGATGGAGAACGGGCAAGAAAGTTTGCATGTTATAAACTTGACACCGAAAAAGTTCGAAATAAAGTGAAGTATCTAGTAAGTATTTATGTATATCTGCCGGTCGATCTAATCGCGTTTGATCTTAAGTTAATTCTATAGTATTAATAACAAAATATCTTCTAGAGAGGTACATTTTTTTGGCTTGTCATATTTTTATATAACATATCAAACTTAACGTGAAAAAGTGGAAGTAAGTAAGACTCAGAGAAAAAGTCTATATACCATGCTAGTAGAGGATAAGGATTATTATTAATTTGATATGTAGAAATAAACAGAAATTTAAAAAATTATCGAGAAGAGAAGACAGTATTAACAATATTAGTTTCATTGACGACGCAGTAACTTTGACTCTGTGACGATTTATCATAGTACATCAGGTTTTGAACAAAATACCGACAATATCAGTTAGAATACCCCGATGGAATACCTAAAGAGTAGGGCACTTTAAATATATTGGCTGCTGGACAAACAATCAGATGGATTCAGATGACGAAATCAGGCATGAAATAGAAATTTCACCATGGAACCTAGACGTCGCCTTCGTAATAATGTTTTGAATATAACTATATTTTAGTTATTTTAATTTTACGCCTAGCCTGTTCTTCTTTATTATTAGGAAACCAGCGTTGTAAAAATAAATATGATCAGTTGGGTGGAAGCATTTCAATATGGCTTTATAGAAGAATGGTGCGAATAACATGAGTGAGAAGATGGGAAATGAGGTGGTTCTAAGAAACAGAACTGCGAGGGACGGTGAAACGGTTCACGGCTAAGGGGTTTCGAGTAAACGTTGAGGAGCCTTTGATACCTTGTGCTAAGAGCGGTGATTTCTTCATTCATAGTAACTATTGCTACATGATGCTGTCTAATGTGGTAGGAAACGTATCAGGGCACACTGCAAATTATTCGCAATATTTTAGACTGGAAGTGCTGGAGCTTCAGGATATTTTATTCACTAGCCGAATTCTATATATACGCACTGGTTTTATGAAAGATCTGTACAATAGGAACTTGTTTTCCATCATAAGGTAGGAATTTTTACTCATGAGCCCATGTATTTGACATCTTCTTTCTATGCGATAGAATTTTGTTTAATAGCACCTAAGGGCATGTTTCCATTCTAACAATAAATGCGATGTGGGTGGATTTAGTTAGTGTACCTGTATAATACTTTAGTAAGAGTATAGCAAACAGCGAAAAATTTTGGATCATTTTTCATGGCTACTAAGATTTAATGGTATAGTGAAAAACAAGGTTGGCAAAACTGACACACGAGTTGTCAGTTTAATCAAGTTCGAGGTTAGCAGGTTAGGTTTTGCGTCAGTTTTGACACAGACTGACACAAAACCTAACCTGCTAACCTTGAATTTGATGAAACTGACAACTCGTGTGTCAGCTTTACCAACCTTGTTTTTCAATGTTTCATTAAATCTTGGTAGCCATGAAAAAATGATCCAAAATTTTTCGCTGTTTGCTCTACCCTTACTAAACACTAGATTTAGTTGTTGCAGTTAAAGATATCTAGATGCAGGATGTGGATTTTTATGCAAAGTCAGCTTTGCTGTATCATTGGCAAAAGCTTCTATATCGGTGTTTGGCGTAGATGGTAAATCAGCGATATATCGAAGACGTAAAAGTGAACCAAACACAACCGATTTTATAGGCACCAGTAGGATTCGCCATGCTTAAAAAAGTGCTTGTCAGTCAGATACGATCTCAGGATCTGAAGGGACGAGGTAAGTTGATGTTGACTTTCTAGATCAAACCTTCATGCCGCACCTGATTAAAACCTGACAAATTTTAATAAAGACAGCTGAGTAGAACCGTTTATTTGGCAGAATGCCTTTGGTGTTCTTAAAAATTCTTTGAACTTGCTCGGTAGTTGAATGTTCTACCTTTAGCACACATTGACGATTTGAAATTAGGCGTTCTTCTTCTAGCAGCAACTTAACTTTGGTTAAGAAGAGTTTGTTGAACACTTTGGATAAAATAGGCAGAAAGATGCTCGAACGGTAAGAAGTTGCTTCTGGTGGATCCTTGCCGGGTTTCAAAATAAGAGTTATTTGAACTAACTTCCATTGTAAGGGAGTTCTTAATTCTCAAGATAGCATAAATATGATATTAATTATTTTAATACCTTCTCGTGGAAGTTCTTTTAGAATTTAGACTGTGATCAAGTTATGCACTGGTGCTTTTGTTTCGACAATTGACTTAACTTTGGAATTTTTAGGGGTTCGATCGGGAGGCCCATCTCGTAAGCACCATCAAGGAATTGTTGAATGAATGCTTCTTCAGGAAGAAGGTTCAATAATTTTGCTACAGTGTTACACAAATATGCTCGTCTTTTCTTCATCTGATCGAACATAGATGAGAGATTTAGAGAGTTATTAGCAACTATGAAAAAGACAAAAATAGAATTCTTCAGGTGTATACTTATCTAGAATGAAAATAGAAGTTTATTGTCGCAATAAATATAGAGAAATTGTAAATCATAATAAAAATCTGAAACTGGTTCCGACAAATAAGGCAGAAGTACATGACAACTGTCATGTCCAACTTTTATCTTCATTAGTTTATGTTGAACGCTTATTATAATCTTTTAAAAATTATCATGTACCATGCGTATTTTTTGAGTTATAAAACTGTTTTGGTAAAAATTTTTTACAAAGCATTATTGTATGTGCCTATACACTTTTAATAACCTGATAGTTCAATATAAGTTTCGACAGGTGCATATTATCAAGCAACAATGACCAAACAGAAGAAATTTTCAATCATGTCCAAAGACATGGAGGTTTGTTTATTTATGTTCGATTGGATCATAAAAGCCTTGTTTATAAATTTTTTTCGAGTCCATAAAGTGGCACTTTATTGTACTGGTACAATAACGATAAATTTAAGCGGGGCTCTCACTGGCATGTAAATATTACAGTAAATGTACATATAAAATAACACATTCGAATATTAACAAGACAGTTTTTGAAATAAAGAACCAATGATTAATTATTATGGTAATGGGTGTTTATAACACATTTTTTGTTGTCGTAAATGTTCGCCACTAAAAATTTAAAAAAAATTATTTTCGATCACAGAACAGATGTCAAATTTATAAACTGTATTTTTTTTTCGACTTTAGCAGCCGAACATAGAGCTTTATATGCAACTCGTACATAATCTGATTTTATTAAATCGTTTTTTTAATTGACCTCCCGCGCAACACTCGTTCGCCCATAAAATAGATTCATCCAAGAAAGTTCTACGTTATGTAAACGACGTTAACTAAGTGACATTTTCTTATAGTTGCTTAAATTTAAAAGTTAATTGAAATATTAAAAGAGATGTAATTATTCCTATTCTAGAAGAAAATGGTTAGTAAAAAACTTACATTTCCGCAAGTTTCGTCCTGGCCTGGATGGCAGCGTAGCCGTACCGTGCATAGTTCAAAGCCTTTTCATTGGAAGCTCTGAAAGAAGCGAGGAAATAGCCTGGGTGGCTTTTCTCTAAAAATAGTCCTGAAACAAAGGACATGCTAATTAGCTGGCGATTGCAGCGTGACAAACACTGTTTCAGTCTTTTCACTTCAAGTGGTGTTAATAATGCAAATTGGCATAAACGTCCTCATGCCAAAGCAACTTAATATTCTAAGCTAATTAAAAATAAATTAACCTGTTGTCAGAATAAAAATGTCCGAGAAAGCTGTATAATGGTGAGCTACAAAATTTATTCTTGAAAATTGGAGAAAAGATAAATTTGTTAAACTAATTATGACGAACGCTACGAAAAATTGTTTGGAAGCATAATGTAAAGTAAAATTTAGCAATTGCGATTTAATAAAATTAAAAATGACTAACTAAATCACGACAGTGCAAATTCACTTTCACAACCTCTTCAATTAGAGCCCTTCGCGCAACAGAATGTCTCAATCGGTTAAAAGGAAATCGTGCTAATCTGCATAAGTGTGTAATGCAGTAAATTATGTTATAAATTTAATGTCGGCTGTACTTCTTTTGATATTTATAGATGTCAAAGCAGCAAAAACTGCAGTGGCAGCAAAAAATTAATTGCAGTGCGTTCTGCATTAAAAGTTTGCTGCTAAAAACATTTCAGGTAGTTTCACGGTTTTAGTCCATTGCGCAATGGTCATTTTAAGTAACTTTTAATTATTCGCCTTTAGCTAATTTAAGTTGTCATGCCACAACTGTTGTGTGAAAGTAAATATCAAATTTCGTTTTGCTAAGCATTTTGGGACCTACTAAGAAAGTGTCAGATGTGAGCCGTAAAAGCGATTCCAAAATATGACCAGACTGGTAATTAAAATCTATTGTCAACAAATCTACGTTAATGTTTCCGTTATGTATATGAACAATGCGAGTGTATTATCCACTCCGTAAATGGAAACAAGGAATTTTGCCAGTCACATTAGGGCTGTAAGTAAGGAAGTAGTGTGAGCGCGTTTGTGCATTTAAAAATGCAACAGTATCTGTTATCTGGTTATTTTTTGTAATATTATGACTTCTTATCTAAGCTTAAAATTGATGTGGTACACTAAAATTGGGCAAAAGTTAAAATATTTTTAAAAAATCTGTAAAAGGCTTTACTCAGAACTTGCCTCTCAGGTGGACAAATCAAAGGAAACTAGGTGTAAATATGTTTTCACGTTCCAAATAACACGGAAAGAATAAAAGAATACCCTTGAATGCGAATTGCATCAATTTTCAAATAAAAAATCCGTTAGCAGAGGGATTTGAACCGCGGCGCTTGCGACAAATCGTTGACCAATTTCTCGCAACCCTACGGAGCCCTTTTCATATCGGTGCGTTTCAGCTGGCTTAACTATCAGGCCGGGCATGTCTTAAGTTTCATGCCGAAACGAGGTGCGTTTCAACCAAATCAGGCAATGGAAAATTAATTATATTTTTTACATCAATAAACCAATGCAGATAATTTTTTCACAAAAAATCTCTCAGCCTCAACTCCCAATTGGCTTAATAAATCGGTACACGTGTCACTGGTAATATATTACAATTTGCAGAAGAGTGTATCATTAACATCATTAATTTGTAAATAAAATTCCGTATTTTCATTAATGTCGAACATGGAATTAAAACAATAATTTGTATTGTATAATTAACGAGCACTTGCTACAAAAACATAAAAAATACAAAAAATTATTTACAATGTTTTGTGCTGTACTATACGAATGGTGCTAATTTAATTTGTATTTCCAGCACGAATTGTTTTGCTTGAATGTGGTTTTAATGTTTTAAGCGCTTTTTCATGCAACTGTACGAGAGTTTGCTTATATTTTCTGCTATTGTATAATTTAAAATATAAACTTATTGCGTGGAAGGTTCAGCTGTTGCTAATTTTAATGTGCTCTACTTTTGGAAATTACCAAATTCATGTTTTATTATATTCAGCTTATAATAATATTAAATTATTCTGCTGTATATGAGCTTTGTACAAAAATATTGCATATGCAAATTGTCTTTACCGAAGCTTTTCCTTGGGAGCTGCAGATGTTAATTCCATTATTTTGGTTATTGTGTTTTTGTTGTAAAAATATTTCGTTCCCAGAATTTTTCATTTGGCTTGAATTCTTTCGCTCATGAATAATTATTGCCTTTCCTTTCTGACATCCCCGCATTAACATGGAGATTTCTGGCCGACTTCTAACGAGGGCTCTTTGTGCTATCTCGCTTATAACGACATTGTTCCGAGATAAACAAAAACATTCTGAAATTTACAATTACGGCTTGCGTGTCGCACTCGTAATTAAACTAAATGAATTTGCGAACTACCGAAAGTATTCATTTTATAGCAAAGGGCACCCAGACGACGAGCCCTTACAGTGGCGTAGCCTTTTAATATCCTCACATTGTAATTTTGTTTGATATTTCTCCTTTTTAATATATTTGAATTGTGTAGTCTTTTTCGAGAAATTGAGTCTCCAGTTTAACTATTTTGTTTAATTTTCGGTTTATGATTTCAAGTGTAGTTTATTTTGTTATTTAGTTAGACTTAATACATTTGTATATAATTGCTTAATTATTGCTTTCTGTATTGATTTGCTCGTTTCCAGCTAGTGGTAGCTTTATCCGTCCAGCAAGTTTGAGTTCTTTCCTGGTAGTGGTCTCCAATCGATAATTTTGTTGGTTCAAGTTTCGTCTCTCATTCAGGCTATGTGACCTGCCCAGTTCCGCTTCAGTCTGGCAATCTCCTCAATACTATCAGACACTCAGTTTTACGACATAGGTCTTCATTTCTATTTTGTCACGTATGTAAGTTACTCCTAACTTTCCATATGCGGCCGATCATAGGGTAATCCTTCTCTGAAGTTCAATGGTTTGGTTATCTCTGCCAATCTTTCTTCCGTGACTTAGGTATTTATATTTTTCTACTAGCACGATTTCCGCTCCCTCAAGTTTCATATCTTCATTTTGTGTCCCAATTGAACCTTTTAAATACATGTTCCAGGATTGTGGTAAGTAGATCTAGTAGCATAGTACCACCTTATCTAACTTTTACTTGCATCGTTGCATTTTTGTAGATGTTGTATATTAATTTAGCGTACATGTAACTTCTAGAATATTATTTAGCTCAGTTGAATTGAAAACTTTGGAAAAGTCGATGTATGCGAGAGTTATACTAGCTGGTCTTTTCGATCAGGACTTTAAGGCTCTGCAGATGATCATTTGTTCCAAAACTTGAGCGAATGCCAGTCTGTTGTTTTGAGCTGAAATTTATTTTCCAGTCTTGTTATATAAAGGGGGTGAATATGGTACAGAGATACTTTACCAATCTTCGAAGTCTATAATTTTTAAGGTCGCTTTTATCTCCTTTTTTTTATAAAAGAAGACTATAAGTGTGCCATTTGCTGGGTATGGAACCATTTTGCAGGCAGAGGTTTTTAATTCTTTATATTAGGCGTGTGCTCAGATTTTGATTGCATTTGCCACAATGGTGTCTTCGTCTGGCTTTTCTCTTTCTCCAGAGCTTCTTGAATTTGCTCGGTAGTACTTTTTGAAAGTGTTAACTGTAAAATTCTTCACCGATTCTTGCCTTTTTAAAGTAGGGCAATTGAAATATTAACGTACACAATCATTAAATATTTTTTCTTGTTTATACATTTTGATGAGAAAAGTAAATTGTAACTTCTTACATTTAAAAACCAATTTGACATTTTATCATTCATTCTAAAATAATATTGGAAATAGATTAGTCTAACTTTATTATAATATCAATACGTTTCATATTTTGTATGTTTTTTAGTAGTAATTATATGTGTATCTGCGTAATAAAATATCCAGAAATCTTGTTGCCTTAACCTGGAAATAGTAACATTAAGCTTAAAAAATTTGTTCGTATATATGTTGTTCAACTCTCAGATTTTACTTAGAACGTGAGGCTTCTTTTTCTTTATCATTTTGCCATTATAACGCCATGTTCCTTACTTCATGTATCGTGTCTCTTCTTCTGTGCATTATTTTTTTAAATGTATATCTTTAAGATATCCTTGCACTATCTTCCTTCCGTTTTCCAACTATTCTCGAGTCTATTGTTTTTCTGAGAATTCTCTCTTCTGGCATTCTGATTAGATGTATATATCAACTGGTTTTTTTCTATTCCTATCACTAAAGGTAGTTGTTCTAAACCACCCATTATTTTGTTTCTTATATGATTTTATTTTGTGATCTTTCCTAAATATTTCGTCTTAGCCGCTAGTTTTTGCAACCTGTGTTGTATTTCATTATTTGTTGCTTCAATTATTTTAACTGCTTTCTCTAATATTTTCTGGTTTAATTCTATATTTATGTTTTCCGTTTCCTCTTCACTTTTTGTTATATGCATGATTTTAGCTCTTTGAACATTCCTCAGCATTCTCTTTTCTTATAGGCAAGTTTTCTATACGTTAACTTTTCTTTGTAGTTCAGTCTTAATACTTGATATCAACGTTGGGTTGTAATAACTTATGGTAGAGGGTCTTGTTTTGGTTTTGCAATGGTTATATTATTATACAGGCTTTTAATGGTTCTTTGCAATTTTTTGTTTATTGTAGGCCTCAATGCTGTCTAAATTTATTTTTTGGGCACCGTATCAAAAATTGCAGATGCATCTACAAAGACAAGGTGTTAGTATTTTCCCTTTTCTAGTGTTTTGTCTAGAGTGAAAGATGTTTTTCTGTTTTTTCTTAGTCTTACTTCTAGTATTTTTTATGCATCTTCAGCATCAGGATAAATATGGATAATGGCTAATGCCTTGAGATAATCCCAGAATCATATATTACTTTAAATACATCTACTATTATGTATTACGTACTATCAGTATATATTTAGTCGTGAGCATGAGACCTCATTGGAGCTCATTTATATAGCATTCCTATCTTATTTTTTTTAATTCTCTATTTCTACTAGTTTTAGAGACGTATTTTTTACATATTTATCAGTTTTCCTCTATTTTCATATTGGAATTACTATTTTATACGGTTTTTTGTATCTTTTTCTTAATATTAGATATATAATAATAATAAAAAGCAGATTCATTTGATATATTTCTTACAGCTTTCGTTCTTCTACGGGTTTGCTGAATTGTTTGGTGCTGATTAAGATACGGGCTTTTCCTGTCCAATTCTTATGGTCGTGCGTGTTCAGCTAAGCAATGCAACGCAAACATGATAATGATAACCTTTCATACATTGGAAGATTAGTACATACCAATATCAGTTACTGTTGGAGTTATGAAGAAATTTTATTATTTGAAAAGATCTTTCTCTATTCGTTTCTAAAATTTCTAATAATCAGAAAACCCTTGAGAATTAAATAATATTAAATAGAAGCTATACAGTACCGTTGCATATTCTAGAATTAGTGATTTTTACCAAGTAAAGATGTTAAGTCACATTTAAATCATAACTGCAAGAAAACGTCAACCGACGTTCAATTTTGAATTGGTGGGCAGTGAGGACAAAGCCACAGAGTAAATACCTAAAAATGGTTGATTCGCATATTAAGTGAGATAATGGAGTATATTTTTGAAGGTGTTCATGGAAAGCAATGGTCAGGTTTTAAAGTAATTGATAGCTAAACGATTGTTTTAAGAGTATGCAAGTCACTAAGGGCAAGCAATGAAGGCAAATAAAATCAATAAATTTAAGGGGATTTCAGAAATGTGTTAAGAACAAAAGATACTTCTTGGAACAGATGCTTTCTAATTTAACTGAAATTTAGATGTAACTTCCCTACAAAGCTACTTTTTTCGTGTTGCTATAATGAATTTATATTATTTAATATAGTTTTACCCCGTATTTAAACATTTAAAGTAGGGAAGATGATTTAATACAAATTTCAATGTGTAGAACAAAGACTTACGGTAATCAAAGGAGTTATAAGCGACCTTAGCTAATCAGAACTTTAATCATAAGGAAAGACCAAGTTCAAACGTGTTATCAAGCTAGGTTTACTACATTTTGTACATGTACAGACTGATAAGGGATTTTCGTTGACTTCACTGATAACTTTTTCAAATAAAACTGAAAACCGTAGATAGATCTTCATCTTGTTGATATAGTCTTTAGCTGGCAGATAGACACTGTTCTGTATTCGCTTAAAAAAGGCACTTTGGTTTCATACGTTTCAAAAAAGTCGGGCAATCGTTCTACTTTCCAATGAATATTAATAGTAATTTATTATACAAGACGATAAAGTTAAATTTTATCCACGAGTGAATCGTTTAACGTCGAGACGAATTCGAGACGTTAATGATTCAAGAGTGGATAGAAATAACTTTATCGTCGTGTATAATACAATATTTTTTTCTATAGCAAGAACTTTAACAATTTCAAAAGAAAATAATGACAGTCAATCACATTTCAAAATGTCAGTAGCTAGATTGGGTTGCTACGATAATAGGAAGCTGTCATATTTAATTTAAACAAAAGTTAGAAAATTAAATTACTTTATCTATCCTTGATGTTAAAGTGCTACTTTATCTACCCTTGCTGTTAAAGTAAAACTTGACCTTTTGTTTTGAGTTGATAAAAGCACACTTTAACATGTGCTATAGAAAAAAACAATAAAGTCAATGGTGAAGATGTGGACTAGAAACCAGACATAATCTTACACTGCAACAGTACTGAGTCTGGGAGAGATGCAACAGATCAAATGGCATAAAAGCACCAGGCAACGGAGAACTATGGTAATTTGGTAATGATATGATCGACATTACCCCAATAAGCGACTACAAAATATGGATGTTGGCTAATTAAAGCGATCAGTTAAATCCAAGACGAAAGTTGCTTCTTCAAGTAGGCTAGGGTGTATGCATGTATGCACATAATATTCCCTTACAAATACAAAAATTATTTGAAATGAATGTAGAAGAATATATACTGAAGGTTGTACCTGAAACTGGAAGATGAAGAACTTAGTAAGAATAACTACCACCAAGCTAATGTACCTTTTTTTGTAAAATTGCTACTGATAGGAAGGCAATACACTGTTATGCAGATATAATCGGTTTGCATGTCTACAACACCCCAAACAGCAAATATTGTGCCTGTAAAATTAGAAAATAACTTCATTATGTTCAGTATTAGTTATGTATGAGCTGAAGATGACTTGTTAGGGTTTTTTTATTCAACTAGAAGCCGTTTAGGTAAAATTAACGTGATGCAAATGCATTCAGTTTAGCACCGCGCGAAAGGAGTTCTGTATTATAAGGGTTAAATAAACCAGCATTCTCTTTCAACCGTTTGTTTCTACGCTACTGGGCAGACAAATTTATGTCAGAGAACCCCGAACACTTACCCATTTTGTACAGCTCAGGCTCTCTAACGAAATATAAGTCTCGCATCCTTTCCAGGCCGTACTCAACGGCGCTGTCTATCTCCCTCTGCTCCGGGCCGTCGAGCTTTCGGCGACCTTTCGAGTTTTCCCTTTTCTTCGCCGTCGCTTCCGGTCCGGTGTTTATATCACTCGGCCCCAACTCTTTCGGGGTTTTCCCTTCCGGTCTAAGGGAGTCCAACGTCGCGGCGCTTAGAGTTACTTGATGACGCCTTTCGTCTTTTCTGTCCAAGTCCGTCTCAATTTGTTCCTCATTGTAGTCTTTGGTCGATGGAGTTGTGGAGGAGATCGAGTCAGCCGAAGCCTCAGTCTTGATTTTTGGGGTGCGTCTGTGCGTCTGGTCGTCGTCTTTGTATGCCGTCGGGTCGCGTCTGTTGTCATCGTCAGGGTCTTGCGTCTGGTGATGTGGAAATGCAGTGACAATTAGCAGCACCACGAACGCCAATTGTGTGCAACGTTGCGTTCTGTAACAAAGTGCGCAATTAGTCGACGTGGTCTTGGATGGAATCGGTGGCGCAACTGCACGTTGCAGCCTTCTTCACTTTCTCAACTAATATAGCTTATCGTCCACTATTACTTATTATGTAGTAATAAGTTTGCACAATGGAATTTCTAGCAGCGCGAAAGTGGCGCACTGTGTTCTGCCAATAGTGGTCATCGGTTCAGTGAACCGAATGATAATAAAACTGACAGAGTGAATCAAGCGTCATCAAACTGTAAAATGTGCAACTTCACTAATTTCGTGCCCATTCTTATATTTGAAGTAGTAAAATAGCGGAGGTCAACAGGGTCACCCACTGTACCTCCTCATAAAACACTACAGAAAAGAGGTGTAGGCGTTTCTGCAGAGTACAGTTAAATTGATTGCATTTTAGCAATTCTCATATCTTTACAGTGCGATTTGGTTAAGGAGAGATATAAAGATTTATGTACGGTGAAATTACAAAAAAAAAAATTCAAGATTAGAATAGTGCCATATTAAATTATTTCTAGTATTTTAGAGCACTCCTGCCGTAAAGGACATAATGACCATTATAGGGGAAAAGAAGAGTAAACACACAGTAGTATATTGTAATACGAGTGTGGAAAAAATGACATTGGAAAAGGCATATGAAAGATATGCACCTAAGTTTTTCAGTGCCCTTTCCACACGTGTGTTACATACTATTTTTACTACGACAACTTAGTATTCTGCACAAAAAATAGGTTTTCAATTTGACATTTTTTAAAACTAATTGACATTTGTCAGTTTTAGCCAATCATAGTATGAGTATCGCAAGATAATCTCTCACTTTCCGCATCGTCCTAAGAAAAAAATTGTCGTCAAATCCCAATCAATATTTAGAGACTAGTTTAGAAGGTTTATCGCTGGATGAAGTCTGCCTCAATGATATTTCTATAGGTATATATGTATATATGTGTGTCCGCATATTCGAGTTAGATGTTAATATTCGAGGAATCGCTCCTACATGTTCTCAAACCAAGATTTTGAGAAAATCAATCAAATTAATTAATATACAGGGTATTTTTGGAATCAATTTTTAAAAAACGGCCAAGAGTAAACTACCTTTATTGGAAGAGATGACAACAAATAGTATTAAGAAAAGTTGTTTAGAATTAAGAGTGATAGTAGACTCTCAATTTTCAGACAAATCGGCCTACTTTGATATTTTAAAATATTTTTTTGTTTTTTATACAAACAAACTTTTTATAGTGGCTGCAGAAGGCCTCCTACAGCTACGATGTAAGGTATGTTCGTATAAAAAATAAAAAAATTATAAAAAAATCAAAGTAGGCCGATTTGTCTGAAAATTGAGAGTCTACCATCACTCTTAAATCTAAACAACTTCTTTTAATACTTTTTTTTTTGTTAGCTCTTCTAATAAAGGTAGTTTACTCTTGGCCATTTTTTTTAAATAGATTCTAAAACCACCCTGTATATTAATTAATTAGATTGATTTTTCAAAATATTGGTTTGAGAACAAGCAGGAGCGATTCCTAGAATAATAACATCTAACTCGAATTTGGTTTGTCATTTACACCTTAACTTAATCAATGTACAGCGTCGCCTATAATTGGTCTAACGGCTGTTGGCTGAGTACCAAAATAAAATAAAAAATAAAATCCGCGGACACACTGTATATAGTCTATTCACGTTATAGTTAATTAAAGTGTAGTATGATCAAAAATTATTTTCATCTAGTATGGTTATGGAATAATTCCTAATGTATGAATGCAACTACCGGGTGGCCTGAGATCCCGGTAGCCATGGAATTAGCTACTTATAACTGTTGGTTAGCATTATATATATTTCAATTATAACAAGTATTGGTATGACATGTAATAAAATGCAAATAAGAGTAGGGGAATGTGCCCCAGATTCTGCAGTTTAGCCTACGACTCAATTATAAAAATCTCCTGTTCTAATTCCATTACATATTGCAATTTGTAATAATTTTTGACAGATAGGAATTTTAGTTGTGATGACATTAATGACATTTAGTTTAGCTGTATTCATCACTTTAATAAAGCGGTGTTGAATCCAAAGGTAATGTGATATCAGATATTTATGGCCACCCGGTATAAGTCACTTAAAAATCAAATGTCAACTTTGACATTTAAGTATAAACGTAGTTACATTCATAAATTAGGAAGTATTCCATAGCCATACTAGATGAAAATGATTTTTGATCATACTTTATATTTTAAATTACAAATAAAAATTCAAAAAATAAGTATTGCCGTCATCTTGATTTATAAGTGACAGTGTGCTATACGATATATTCTCAGAAAAAAATCTGTTTTAAACTAAACGTTTAAAATTTTCTAGAGTAGAAATTTTCTATTAATTATATAGCTCCTGTAGTTCAATAATCAATTAAACTTATTCCTAAATGAATATTAAAGCGTTTTAATTTTAAAATATAGCAAATCCTCGAAATTGATAGATGTACTTTAATTTCGTTGATCAGTAACAGTCGTTTGTAGTCTTGATACTTACATTAACTGAAATCAATAAAAATCTCGTGATTTAAAACTAACCTTAAGGTTTGTTAAGTATAAATTTGTAGATATTCTCTGAATCTGAAGAAATTTCGTAATAATTATTTACCTATTTATGTGCAATATACCTCTTACACGATTGCTAAAACATTAATTAGTTTAAGAATAAAACATGATTTTTACGTACTTTCTTTTAGTATAAGAACAGAAATATAATATACCATTTATATGGCAGCAAATAAATTTGTTCATGAAACAAAATGTTCATAACTCTTTCCGTACTCAACTGCCAACTATTTACTTGTCAAAATGATATATACTGTTTTGAAGTAGCGAAATGGAGGTTTTTTTCAAGTTGCCATTTGTAACGTTTAAAAAATAGCTATTTATAAATTAGTTAGAAAATGCTTTCATAAAAGCGAGTTTTTAAACTTTAAATAGATGAAATTATAAATATCAATGTATTGAAACTCAAATAGATACGTAAGCTTTTCAATTTTTACATATCAATTTGATGTAAAATTCACTTTTCATCACTAGTTGTGAAATAGTTTTCATCTTATAACTAGTTAAGAAAAGTGTAACGGTTCCGAACTTCAGTAAATTTTTGACACTTTATATGTCAAAATTAGAAAAGTAGTATTTTTCACGCTTTGACTTTAATTTGTGTCTAATATTTTGTGGTTATTACAGCATTCCGAAAACTTTTATATGCAATACGTTGGAAAAATGAGTGTTTTTTTTCTCGTTATAATTTACGACTCATAAAAAACATATTTTGCAACTTGTTTAATAAATAACTAAACTGGCATCAATTTATTTAAAAATTATTCCTCAAATCAAGTATGCATATCTTATTTCCAAATATGTTTGAAAAACTAAAGAGCACTAAAGTGTTCATGGAGTACTATAATAGATTCTCATTTTGTTACAGTCGAAGATATATACATTTATCATCTATCTTACACAAGAAACTTATCTTTCTGATATTTGAAATGTTGCTTCAATAACTTGAGCAGAAATCCTTAATGTTCATAGAGAAATTACGTAAATAAAAATTATTATTCAACTTTAATGGCATCCATCATCTTTAACTTTAAATTGTTTTAAGTTGTTCCCCGAAAAAATCATGTCTAGCACAGATCAGAATCTTTCTCTTCTTTCGCACAGCAGTGAGTGCTAATATGTTCCGTTTGAAGAAAAATAGTTGCAATTTCCTAAACATATTTTAAAGACAATTGTACTTTGAAGCGCAACATGCTTTTTAATAAAACATTTTGTAGATTTGGTTAGAAGAACTTTTTACTGACAAATTTTTGAGTTGCTCCTACTTCCATATTAACTGCAGGTCAAGCTATTTTTGATTTTGAAGTTTTGGGTGGAGGGTGAATGAAGTTTACGCGCGCTTCAGCCTCAAGATGCTAGCTCAATATCACGTGTATGTATATGTTTGGGGATGGTATTGTTAGTCCACCTCTTAAACCATTATAAGTATAACGAACAATTTTCGGAATTGTACTGTGTCATTTTTGAATTCTTTTATCTTACCAATGATATGATCTAGGTCGGTTGTGACATAATGACAATTTGTGAAAACCTTCGAAATCATTTGTCATAGACCAGTCTTGAGAGGAGAGCTACGTTAATTGTATCTTAACGTCGAATGTTCACCAGGTAAATATATAATTATCAGGCTTAGGATAAATATGCACTTAAAAATTGGAATATATGCATGCAAATATGCACGTAAAATACCGAAAATATGCACTTAAATATGCTCCTTCCTCAATTTGGTTCAATCTAGCATTGTGCAATTTTTTTATTAACGTTAATTTCTTGAGGAATATTTCGCTTCAGGTACTTCTCTAGAAATACTGTGATTTTTGGTTTTTGTAACTTGGATAAAGGTATATCGGCAGAAATAAAGGCTTTACATAAGTCATAATTAAACTCAGAATGGTGTGGTCCTGGTTTTGGCAATGTAGATGTCTATGAGTAGATTTTTTTATTGCTCAGATGTTAATCTGTTTGCATATTTCGAGTAACTTGAACTTTTTTTGTAGCTACAATTGCAACTTTGCAATATTTACAAAGTAGCACACTACTATTAAGGAAGTATTCAAAATGAAGAACCAACTGGTTTAGAACTTGAAGATATTTTCTCATTTTAAATATTAATTTGGGCTTTGACTTATGTTTTATGTATGATATTTTAATGTTGACCGTATAATGGATGTTTGAGAAATAAACTTGTGGCTCTACTACAAAATGAAACTCAAAGGGGTGGCAAGAAAAGGATTAGTAGAGATTTCCAAAAACATATTTTATCGATCGACACTAAGCCCTTTTTACATAATTTTCTAGTTAAATGTCAAAACAACATCATCCATCACTCAAAAGTGTATAGTGAAGCATAGAACGGCTCATAATAAAGCCTCATTCATTTGGCTTGACCAAAACATTTACCTGGGTCATAATCTCTAGACCGTTCTAAGAATCACCGAAAATGCTTAATCTTAAAAATTACCAACATTCAACCAAAAATATAAACAGATGCGCTTTTCATTATGTTCTGCTTTGAAAGTACTGAAAACGTTTAAAATAATTACATTTTATGCAACTAGAAATCAAAGTTTCTTGAAATATGCAGCATTAATTAGAAACCTTCGAAATATGTAGTGTATAAAACAGTAAAAATATGCATTTGCATATGTAGATATGCAAATGCATAATTATCCTAAGCCTGATAATTATACTGGTTTTAAGTAAATATGCCAACTTCTACAATAAATATACATAATTTGATGGCAATTAGTTACTTATCGTAGACATCGTATATTACAGTAACTGAACGTGTATTATTGTATCAGTTACAAAAAAGTTTTTTCACAAATAAAAAATTTCAGTATTTATACTTAAAATTTAGATTGTTAGCTATTAGTTAATTCCACAAAATTACATTTGACAAATTATTTTTTAAGTTATAGACATTGTGAATCAGTGAGCAATCAGTTGACATAGAAGAATATTTAACTTTTATAAATTATTATTACAGCCGTTTATTTGGAGAAAACGCAGACAGACATGGATAATAATAATAAATTCATTAATTGGATACTAAAGAGGTACAGAAACCGAAGGGGTTTAGCAAATCCAGTCTTCCACCCTGCCGGGGCATGAGACAAATACAGGCAAATGCTGTACACCCACAAACTTAATTTAAGACAAAACTGTACATAATAGCAACATAACAAGACTATCTTAAATCGAGTTACTAATTAAACAGATTATTTACTGTAAACGTTATAACCAAGTAATCTTTTGTGTTGTCCAATTTATAAATGGCAAATCAAGTAAAGTTGCTAACGAACTTGACTAAATGATAATATATTTGCTAATACTTCAATTAATACTAAGTAGTCAGAGATGCAGGAATACATTAATTTAAATTATATGAAACTGACAACATTAAAGGATGAATAATGTAACCAATGCATATTAATCAATGGATCAAACTACTAAAAAAAGTTCATGCATAGTCGCAATGAGTACTACACCTGCCGAACGTGACTGATTTGCATTAACTGGAGGTTGTCTATTCTTGTTATGTAACGTGCGTGTGTCGACAAGTGATTACGCATTTTCCTCTTGTGCTCGTTTTAAAATGCTATGAACCAATAACCCAATATTTTTGAAACGCAAATTTTCAGTGGATTTAAATACATGTTCCTTAAGTGAGTTAATATAAAATTTGATATTTGGAAATGGCTACTGTTAAATTAGCCCAGTCAAATGTTACATCGGAACTTACATTAAATGGGGTATTAATAATTCTTGGAAAGGTGTTTCGGACCATTAATGGGACTACAAATCCAGATTTGCAACCCTCAGAAACCTGTGCTCGCTGAATGGCGGTGGAAAAACAGCGACTTTTTCGGACTTTTTTCGGTTTTTTGACAAGATCTCCTAAACTATGCGTTTGTTGGAAAAATTCTACCATAGCTTTTTTAAAGTAAATTAAATTTTATACAAAATAAGATCAAATTCGTTTTAGTAAGTTATATAGTTACCGAGAAACGGCTTTTCAAAGATTGGGATACCGGCAAAATGACACGTCCTACAGACAAGTCAAGAGCATAAAAGTTGTAGGAAATTTAATAAGCTTTAATTTGAGCTTTAATGATGAAATTGTGGGACCAATTTTAATATATTCCTTATGACCTCCATAATCATACCTTACCAGGTGCTTTTCTTGAATTTGTGGCGGACGACCTATATGACGTCATATATCCAAGATGGTGATCTGTCCAGACATCATCTGAAGTTCTCGATTATAACCCTTGATAGCGTCATCCTGTCAATATTGTGTACTGAACGGAAATTCTCTATAAAGAAGGTGCTTAGCAATTTATCGATATCTTTTACGGTTTAAGTGTTTTGTTTCAGATAAAAACGGATTGATAATCGCAAGCCGGGCAGTTTAATACTTTCAATTAGTGATGGGCAGAATCGAATACCTTTCAGAATCGAATTCATTGCATTCGAATACTTTTGAGAATCGAATGATCATTCGAATGCAAACAATTCGAATGCAAAATCGCACTCGAATTCAGATTCGAGTTGTGTGCTCGCTCTCGTATTGGGGGAGTGGTGACGTGTGACCTCGGCTGGGCGACACGCAACACCAGAGATAACGAGACGCTACACGTGCACAAAGCAAAAATAAAAAATTCTTTTGATTGTATACTTGTATAGGCGGTTCAGCTTACCCTATTAATAAAGTATATTTGTTTTGAAATACTTAAATGTTAAATTTATAGTACCGAAAATGAATATGAGAAAAGGACTGTTTATAAAATAGTTGTTTTTATTGTTGTTACGGGCCTATAAGTATTTCTTTAAAATAAATTATTAAGGCTGTAGGAGCCACAGAAATTATTCGGCTAAAAATCGATTTATATATCTACCTTCTATAGATGAACAGCGTATCGATGGTGGACAGTCGTCAGTTTTGACATTATTAACAGAATTATGACAAAAACATAATTTATCTCTTCAACTAAAAAAAATAGGTTAATTTGTGATTTTGTCGTTATTTGCTACTATTTTGAAAATCGGTTTAAATACACATATACTTTATAATGGGGTGCAGGACATAAAGCAATAGAATTACTTTTCTATTTTTTCGTTAACGTGTAATTAATTTTTTAAAATGGGAATATCTATTATTAAGAATAAAAGTTGCTAGTTCTCTCCTTTCGTCTGAGCTTTTCAAAAGTTCTTCAATGACAACCACTGTAAACTTTCTCAACTTAGTTATACGACATTTTCTGCCAACATGTTATGAAAAAAACATTAATTAAGGTGTTGGTGAAGGAAACGATGTGACTTAACTTTCAACCAAAAAAGCATTTTTTTATCTTTCTTTACAGGGACCAGCCTTAGCTCAAATTAAAGCTTTTTTGCCGGTATCCCAACTCGAAGCATGAAGAAAACTTAAAATTTTCACTTTTTGAAAAAAGGTCAATCTTGGAAAATCCGTATCTCGGTAACTATATAAGTTACAAAAACTATTTTGATCTTGTTTTGTATAAAATTTATTTTACTTTAAGAAAGCTATGGTAGAATTTTTCCAAAAAACGCATAGTTTAGGAGATCTTGTCAAAAAACCGAAAAAAGTCCGAAAAACTCGCTGTTTTTCGACCGCCATTCAGCGAGCACAGGTTTCTGAGGGTTGCAAATCTGGATTTGTAGTCCCAGTAATGGTCCGAAACCCCTCTCCAAAAATTATTAATACCCCATTTAATGTAAGTTCACGCATTTTTTTTGTAACATTTGACTGGGCTAAATATCCTAAATAGAGATTGGCCATTTTTCTAATAAAAAGAGATTTAATAATTTCAATTTTGATGTACCTTCATATTTTCTAAATTTAATTGCCAATGTTTTAAGTTACTTACATAAAACTTAGGAGCAATGCAAGTGAATTAGAAAAGAACCTTCTCTTTTGAAGTAGAGAGAAGAATTAAAAATACAAAGTAATTACCATTAATTTAAGGCGAATGTAGGTTTGGCAGTAATCGAAAAATTGTTTTTATATACCCTACTGCTGTGGTCGGATAAAACTTCAGAATTATATTTAGAGCAGCAATTTTGGTTCATTACAACTTTCTTGCTCGTATTTGTAACTTTAAGAAAATGTATAGGATGCAATTTATTTTAATTAAATAAGTAGGAATGGTTCTATATCGTAAAAAAAGTTTAGAATCAATCTTTTAGATTTCTAGGCGTTCTAGTATTTTCACAGTTTCAAAATTTACCTTGGAATTGTTAAACCTCGGTTACTGATAAGTTACGTATATGCGAATAACTGTTAATTAATTAAAATGTCGTCTACAACTCCTTATTATTTTTCCTTCATTGCTAATTAGAATCTGTATCGAGTAAATTGCAAACGTTTAGTAGTACTAACACAACTAGTCGTAATTAACATTTCCTGTTGTTAGTTACGCTACCACACTCCGTAGATTAATTTAAATAACTAAAATTATTCACAGCTACTTGACGAATACTAAATTTGATAATACCAAAACCCTACGCAAATGTACAATAATAAAAACACATACCCCATCTTAGATAACACAAATGGCCTCTTTGCGCACTTTTCACGCCAGTTAAACGGTGCAACCGCGCATATGTAAGACAGGAGAAGAATACTCAGATAACTAAATATAAGAGTCGTTAACATAAAAGATCTGCCGAAGAACAGTTATTGGCGTGATTTCCACCCGTGGAGGCCGCGAGCATCCTGTTTTTGCTTGTATTATTTTTCTTTTTGTGTCCCACTAACAGCTTAGCTGCATTGCTCCTAATGATCGAAAAAACGCTCTTCATTACGTTTTTGTTATTTTAACTACGTTTTCAGTTACATTTGACACGGCATGAGGTTATTGGGTTATGGAGTGTGTTCGCGAGAGGACCCTCAAAAACGCACTTGTCCTTGATGGAATTGTAATAGCCGACACAGAATGTTATGACAATTACTAGGTTTTTTGAGGCTGCTAGTTGTATTTCAACAGTTACAAAGACGTCTGGTGTGTTATTTCCAACGCCAAGTACCTATGGACAACATTATACTAAATCAAAACGTTCTTGAAACTATGTTATGTAGTATCAGTTTAAATTTTGAAATGATAAGCATTTTACAATGTTACACTAGATTCTAAAAGTGAATGATCAACTTTTGCTATTCCACAAAACTAGTGTAAGGCCGGTGCCATGCCCATACAAATCTATAATTTTTTGCAATGAAATATCTTTATATACGGAAGTAGACGTTCGATAACTTGAGCATTTGAAGATATAAACACCCCATTTAACAACTACCACTCGGTAACGTGAACAGAGATACACTCGATAACATGAACGATAAATTAAAACTTGTTATTTCTTGTTGTGTATTTGTGTTTCCGGGCGATGAATATTGCCCCATCTATAATATAATTTTCCTTAATGATAATAATCGTTGTAGGTGGAAGTAGTTAGGTGACGAAATATTTTTATAGTCTTATCGGTTTAAATTGAACGTGTCACGAATATACGTACATATACAGGGTGAGTCATTTTAATCTTTGGACGCGTTTATCCAGTGAGGGAAGCAAGATGGTGAAAAATACCCCGGGACAAAATTGTTCGGGGTGAAGGGGGACAACTTTTGGCACCAAAATCCACTCCCCCCTCGTACTCCCTCCGCGGGGGGGGGGGTCAACTTTGAAATTTCAAATAGCACCCCCCATTTTTTTCCATGGATTCGGGTTCATGATAAAAAAATATGAAATTTTTGTCCGAACAATTTTTCCTGAAAATGCTTTCTTCGGTTAGTTTTAGCGCATCTCACAATCCCACCCTTGGCGTTACCCAGGAACAACGACTTGAACGTGGTGGGATTTTGTTTCCATCGGGGTGCTTTTATCGCGTGAGTCCCCTTGCCTCTCACGTAAGGGTTGTTCTCATTAAATTCGCCGGGAGTTAGTGGCTCTCCCCCGCGCTCTGGTCATGACCGTACATCACGAGCGTAGGTCCAATCTAACGTTCTGGAACCTCAATCCTGGACATTTTTGTCATTTTGGTGAAACATTGACACTTTTGGCCCTGATGACAACTACCTGACAGCTGTGATGACATCGTGTGGGGACAATTTTATGGCTGTAGACCTGGTAACTCCATATCGAGCGCTACAATCATATGTGCTGTTTTGGGAAAATGTCCATTCACTGTAGTTCTTAAATAGGGCGGGGGGTCATAATTCTGACCGAAGAAAGCAGTTTCATGAAAAATTGTGGATTTTGGTGCCAAAAGTTGTCCCCCTTCACCCCGAACAATTTTGTCCTGGGGTATTTTTTACCATCTTGCTTCCCTCACTGGATAAACGGGTCCAAAGATTAAAATGACTCACCCGGTATAGCTTTAGTTCATACTGAAGTTCAGTTGAGTGTACAGATTCTGGACATAATCAATTGGATCATCATGCGAAGTAGAATTATGTTGAAATATTGAAAAAGCATTAAAAAGGTAGATATATGAAAAGGCTGTAGTTGCAAAATCAGCCAAAAAGGAGAAAATAGTAATTTATTATACAAGACGATAAAGTTAAATTTTATCCACGAGTGAATCGTTTAACGTCGAGACGAAGTCGAGACGTTAATGATTCAAGAGTGGATAGAAATAACTTTATCGTCGTGTATAATACAATATTTTTTTCTATAGCAAGAACTTTAACAATTTCAAAAGAAAATAATGACATTTCAAAATGTCAGTAGCTAGATTGGGTTGCTACGATAATACGAAGCTGTCATATTTAATTTAAACAAAAGTTAGAAAATTAAATTACTTTATCTATCCTTGATGTTAAAGTGCTACTTTATCTACCCTTGCTGTTAAAGTAAAACTTGACCTTTTGTTTTGAGTTGATAAAAGCACACTTTAACATGTGCTATAGAAAAAAAGTAATTTTTTCCAATAAAAAATGTTTTTTTTAATTTCTTATAAATATAGTACTATCTATATGTTACTATACAGTGTGTCCAAGATATCAAGGATTTCTGGGCGTCGTTTTATTAGTCCTTTAATTGCGCAACTTTCTTCTCATTTAACCAAATTTGTATCTCTTACAATTACCGAGATCCCCATACTGGCCCTTCTTATCTTGGACACACTGTATATAAGAGAAAAATGAACGTTGTAAATTTTAAAGCTTTTATGAAACACTTACGCTAATTTAAACATGTTTGGAATTTTTTATTCACGTTATAGAGCTTCTACTGCACTTGAAATGAGTTTTAATATGTTCCACAGAACATATTTAAGGCTCTTCTTCGTGTTTGTACATGCTAAGCTGTCATTTTAGGCAATGAAATATGTTACTAATAAACGGAAATATCCAAACCGAATGAACAAGTTATACTACAATACCAATATCAGAAGAATAAAATGCTTCATAAGGGCTGAATAATCCACTTTTGCCATTAAACACAGCATGGTTAAGGCTCGTATTGGAACTATGTCCATACAAAACTATAATTTTTGCAAATAACATATGCTACTATAATGAAATATCCAGATGGAGGGAACAAGTTGTACATAAGAATAGAATGTTTTGATGATTCCAGATAGCAGTTTTCAGATCAGAGGAATAACGACTGATATGGGCTTAATAATCTACTTTTGGTATTCTAAAAAGCATGTTTAAAGCTGGTACTGTTGCCATATCCATGTAAACTTCTTATTTTTGGTAATGAAATATCTTACTATACAGACATATCCAGATTGATGGACGGAGTTGTACGGCAGTATCCATATCAGAGGTATAAAATGATTGACATGGGCTTAATAACAACTTTTGATATCACAGAAAGCATGTTTAAGGCTGGTATAGGTGCCATATCCACGTAACTTTGATATTTTTGGCAGTGCCATATCTTACAACACAGAGATATCCAAATCGAAGAAACAATTTGTACGGCAGTATGCAGAGCAGAGGAATAAAATAATTGATATGAGATTAATAATAATACTTTTGTTATTTCAAAAAACATGTTTAAGGTTAGTATCAGTGCCATGTCCATACTAAACTATTATTTTGGGCAATGAAGTATGTTACTACACGGAAATATAAAGATCGAAATAACAAGTTGTTTAACACTATTCAGATCAGGGAAATAACATGCTTCATATGAACGAAATAATCCACTTTTGCTATTTCGCAAGGCATTTCTAAGGCTGGTACTAATGCCATATCCAAGTAAAATTGTTATTTTTGCCAACGAAATATGTTGCTATATAGAAATATCGACTTCGAAGAACAAGTTGTACGGCACTATCCAGATCAGAGGAATAAAATGATTGATATCGTCTGAATAACAAACTTTATAAACTTTACAAAGCGTATTTAAGACTGCTTTGATACCATACCAAGTAAAACTGTTATTTTTAAACAAGTCATATTTCATACTTATTAAAGCAGGTGTTGAATCGAAATTCTGGATCCCGTGCCTGTACGGTTTATTTTTATGTTTAGATTCATAGCCAATTTGCAGTTACGTGATTTTATTGTTAATTAAATTTAATCAGTGTAATTTATCATAGTCGAGAGTGCGAGTCCGAAAATATGGTGCATCAACCAATTTGGTGTGTATAGTGTATACCCCAAGCATAGTAGGTTAACGGGGGGCAATTTATTAGCCAGCGGTCGTTGCCTGAAGCTACATGCTGGCGAACGGCTTCCAATGTATTATGCGAAATCGCATACGGCCATTAATAAAGGCGACTTAGAAAGCCTTACCGTGTTGAAGTTCAAGGCATAAGTTTGAATGCACCAAATGTGTAAGTACACATTGCGACACCTCCAAAGTTGATTTCGTGAGGTCAGCTGACCGAGCGCCGCCAGGGTCAATAGCAAGGGGCCTCCCGGCATCTTCATGTGAAGATCACATACAAATCATTTGAGGACCAATCCAGGACCAACCCGATTCGTTACACAGCAATTCGTAGGTTTCAAGAATCAGAAAGTAACCCGATATAGGACACGTTAGCAGCTAAAAGCGATAAGCAGTTGCTACTGCTGTATTACAATAGCGCTTACCTCTGATTTGTGGCGGGTCTTCATGTGTGCAATCGCGTGCAAGGTCCGCGAGGTATTTTACTGTTTGTGCTTTTCAGGGCAGCTATTTCGGCGCTAGTGTTTTATGTGTGTCAGTCATAATTGTACTAGTTGATTTGACTGGCAAATGGGCATAGAACTAAGCTATATCGAATGGAGTTTTGACGTTAATAATTAACATTGTATGTGTCAGTAATGGACATTCATTTAAGGGTTAATCATATTTCCTTTGTTCTCTTTATGACTTCCTACGTGTTTTTAATGCAATATATTTGTGTAAACAAATTAGCTTTCCTTGTGTATGTGTTTGAAGTCAGTTTCAGCCCGAGAACACCGCAGGTACGTACCAGCTTGCTGTTTTTTTGCAAATAGTGATCGTTCGTAACCACGACTGGGGTAATATGAGAGTTTCTTGTATACTGAGCTAGCAAGGTAAACAAACATAGCAAATAATTATTAAAATACTCAAGCATACGATACGTCTCATATAAGTTTGACGTCCCGACGGAGGGTCTGAACAAACGTATCGTTGAACAAAATTGTCTGATATTGGTTTCATGTTTATGCAAAAATGTTATTAAGAGCTTTAATATAAATATCGTGATAAATATTAGTAACGCAATATTGGTATTCATCAAATCAGCTTTATTGGTGCCACATCCATATTATTTTGTACAGTTAAATATTACAACTATACCATTGACTGGAGAATAATTCTACGGCACTATCCAAATCTAATGGAAAATTGTAGTACGGGCTGGATATTGAACTTTCCCTGTATATAGTCGTATATTTAATTTTGTGTAAGCACATGTTTAGAACTGCTTATTTGTTAATGTGATAAGTAGTGCGTTGCATGTGTTCTCAAAAAAGCAATTTTGTATGTCAAATTAACCAAATTTTCTCGCTCTCAAGTTCAAACGTTCAAAGGTCATTGTTTTGCGTAAAATTTTAAAACCATTGAGTAACTCAATTGCTTCTCCAAGCTGTGTATTTTCAAATATTTATACGTTCTAAACCTTCACAGAATCTTTGAAAATTCAATGATGGCTGAACTGTACTGAATTGTATACAAAAGTGCACTGATTATCACATGCGTCTTCAACATTCAATAATATTTCTTTTCAAAAATTGGTTTTGAGCCCATACTGTCAATGTTCTTTGAGATCTAGTCTATACGTATATGCATTATTTATAACTATAGACTTGGATACTCTCTTCCCAAAAAAGTTCAAAAGTTTCGCAGCAGTAAAATTTATTAATAATTGGTATTAACGATGTGCTACGCAGGTGCTAATCACGCAGCTGTTTCTTGGCGTTTAAAGTATTGCCAAACTACTTATGTTTTTACTGGAGGAAACACCTGCCCAAATGCGGCTGCATTTTTATTGAACGACCTACATTGCCGCAATTTAACTTTAAAATATATGCTGCCATTAAATATCAATTAACAGGCAATAAAGGCTTAAAAATGTGTGTTGCAACAACTGTATTTCCAACCTTAGTCCGTGCTGACTGCCAGCAGGTGGCGTTTTTTTTTCGTGAAAGTTCACATCACGTTCCCAATGAAAACTTCCCTTAAAATCCTTATTTCATTCCTTAACACTTTACATCGTGTAGCAGCCGCTTCCTTATGTGCCAGCTTATTTTGCAAGCATATTACATATAGTTCCAAATATATTACGAAAGTTTTCTAACCGGAACTCCATTCGGAGTTCGCAGCTAGGGAACATCTGGGAAGTGGCAGTAGATTAAGAAAGTGGATTATTTCGGCGTCGCGGCGAAATTGCGCCGTTTAAATAGAAAGAATAACAAACCGGCTACAATTGAGGGAACTTTCTCCACGAAGCAATGTCAAGGTTATTCTGCTTCGCAGTTTTCGAGACAATTAGTAAAAATGCCAATAGAAAGCGACATGTAGTTTCTGCAAACAATCAATCAGCCTGAAGTATTTACTATTTTTTGTTGGAATGAGTGTAAAATAATAGGCAAAATTTATAACGGAAGATAAGAAAGTTCTGAATGTCACTTCAAATAATTTGCAAATTGAAGGTTTTTAACACACCCTACTAGAAAGTTGTTTCTTCCAATCAGTAATTGGTTCGTCTTTTTATTGATCAATAAATAACACCTTTTTTAATGGCAAAAGAATCAATGTAATTAAGGTTGGGTTATTCGAATTCACGGTTAGTTAAAATGATTTTGTCCCCCTTCCCCTACGGTGTAGGTAATTGGGCTTTTATGATTTTCAAGTTAAAGCTTTGCTATAGTCAGAAACGTTTATCATTAACGTTTTGTTTCTGCTATTTACAGGATCGTCGTTGCCAAGGAGTGGATTTTTACACGTGTATAAGTATATCTTTCATTTAATATATAGTGTGTCTCACCAACTATCAGGCATAGCTAAATTAACATTGGAAAGCTATTGGGCGATGTGTAGGCATCAAGGTATGTAATTGGTCAGAAATGACAAACGTCAAATTATTTTCAAGGTGTTTTCTTTTCCAACCAATCGCATACCTCAATGCTTACACAGCAATAGTTGATCCTTTCATAATTGTCCTATGTCTGACACTCTGCAAGACACACTGTATATGATTCACACTGTTGTATATGGTTCAGAGCCATTCTATCGTAGGACAGAGTTTATATAGATACATTTTCAAGTAAACTGAATTCAAACAACGAATAAATCATCTAAAATTTATTGAAATCGCTATGCTGCTTCGCTCAACTAACCACTCAGTATAGTACTTCAAATTAGGCTAATGAGTGAAGAAGGGCTTATAGAGAAAAGTATTATACATCTTCCAAAATTATTTTTGATAGATTATATAGCGTAGTAATATGATAAAAAAAACAAAATCCCACATATTTACTTTTTTAATACTCCATGGACCAATATTTTTTTACATTTATTGGGAGCCGTCATCAAGAATGAGGGATCATGGCAAGTTCAACTTATGATTAGACATTACCCAAAATTTGATACCACAGAAATTTACATGAAATATTTTAATGAGTTGTTGACGTCACATTGGCCAAAAGACAGAAAGTCTGAATACGTGACTTTGATGATATGTAACGTAGGTAATTGTGACGTTATATATACTGCTAATCCACCTTTGCTGATATATATGGTTATTCTCTTCATAGTTGTATTAACCAAGCGCAGCACTCGATTTTAACAAGGTACTCGGTATTAATATCTGGTAACACCAATCGATTATACTACCACCATCTTTGCGTAGTAACTACTGTGATATAAACAAAATAATAACTCAAGAACATAATACTACTGTATAGTACCTATAGTAACGTATAGTGATTGTTCATTATGCAAATGAGTTAAAATAAATTTTCGGTAATTTTGACTTAATATATCGAAATTTTCTTGTCGTTTTCAACGTCAAAATGATGTATGTGTTCGCACTAGTTGCAATATGAGATTTTATTGCCACTAATGCTAATATGAACATTTAGAACAACTTTGTATATTTAAGTAAATTTATTTACTACAAAAATTAATATGATTCAAAATTACAGAAAATCTTGTATGCCACACGTTGTAAAATTAGTGTTTTTCACACACAACGTGTTGCCCAACTCGCTAGCGCTCGTAGGACAAACTTCACATCTAGTGTGAAAAACACTTTCATTTTGCAACTTGATACATAAATAGCTATTAGCCTATTTTCTTTGTTCGTAAAATAATCTGATCAAAAATACGATTCGATCTTCGAATTTTTTAGGTTATCACTCAAACTTTCTGCTCAGTGACAAATCGTGTCAGTTTTGACAAAACTGATACTATTTTTTTACTAAGCAACAAGTTTTCACAATGTAACCGTCAATTCCTAAGTACTTATCACTTTACTACAGATAATTTAGAAGTGAATATACAGAAAACCGATTTTTATGTTATTAATGTTATTATTAGACACACATTCTATTTTGTAGGAATTCAAAACCTCTGATTTTTGAGACTGGAAACTCATATTTATTTAATTTATAACCTTGTATATTTTAATTCTTTGCATTTATTCTTGCTTGAAATGTTACATGCGAAATTCCTTCGGTAAATTATATAATAATGAACCATATTTCGATATTTATTTTTCAGATTTTTATTGTATAAGTGAGCGCCAGCGTGGCTCGGTGGTTAGAGCACTGAACTGCGGCGCGGAAGTCTGGAGTTCAAATCCCAGATCGATGCCTGGCGGGCGGCCTACCCAGTCGCTTTAAATAATTGGGAACCTGAGTTCGAAAGAATAAGGGGTAATAATGCGGTTGTCTAATGCGTGATGCTCACCACATCACCACGTGTCATGAATTTGACACGCGACAGCCAGGTGTGAGAGCGAGGACACGGAAGCTCTGACCTTCCGCCTTGCAGGCCAAGCTCCTTCATGGGGTGTTAGTGCCTCACCATTATTATTGTATAAGTGAATTTGCAGTGATCTAACCACCTTCGTTTCCTGTCTTGCGATCGCTACAGCTAGTGCTTACAATACCGGGCCAAAATTTTAATGCTGGTATTCGGTATTCAAAATTGTTAATACCGGTATTACAACTAGAAAATTTACTTATTAGATTTTTACCTAATTATAAGTCTCTCCCCGGTTGAGGAGCGTCAGGCCTGCTAGCTTTGGCGTGTTCACCGTGTTTACAGTCAGTGGTCAACGCTCATTGACAATGTCTACAGGGTGGTTTAAATGAAGTTATACAGCAAGTTAGGTCCGCCACTGAGTATATTCCTACAAATCGCCGACGACTAGTTTTCTCGGAATTGCAACGAGCCGTCATATCTCCGAACTTCAAACGTGTCGACAAGGAGTGCGGTAGCTTCTTATAATTCTATAAACTTTGGAGTAGGTGTGTATCTATGTCGCGCGAGCGGCGTCGTACCATGCCGGGCGTTAGAACTGTCTGAACTCTGAGATGGCGCCATGTATTCTAGGATATATATTTTCTTCTCTATTGATATAGACTGGTCTTGCACATCTTATTTGCGTTATTTGTTATATTGATGAGCCTCTTTTAGAACGTTTTTACTTTACATTATGTCTATGTCTAAATTTGATTTATTGGCCACATTATGAGACATTCATTTCTGACTGTATTAAATATTTTTATAAAAGGGAATTTTTATAGGAATAAATGTTAACACTAAAATACCGGTATTTTCTGCATCAATACCGGACACAAATCGTCTGGGATCCTGATATTTGGGATTCCGAAATCCCTGTATTGTAAACGCTAATTAATTTAGAATTTACTATTGACATTAGAAAAACTATGATAAAATTCTCACATATAATCTCATAAGAGCATTAATTCTTTCCGGAAATTTTTTTGAGTGCGTTCCAACAACGTCGTATTAATTTGCCCGAGCGGGACGTGAGGGCAAATTAGGACTTTGTTGGAATGCACGAAAAATAACTTTCAGATATGAATTAATGCTCGAATGCAGATTCGGTAAAAAAATCGTAACGACACAAACCCTAAAAGGAAGTAATGTCTACCTACAAACAATTTTTAAGAAATTTTGTTGTTGTCTTGGTTATGGCTCGTGAACTAATTTTTCTATTGGTCATTAATGAGTGTCGTAGGATTTTCGAGATAAATTCATTTATTGCGACAATTTATCGATTTTTTCTTATGCTTTTATTTGTGATCTTAATAATATTTAATACAAAAATAAAATTTAAAAAAGTCAAATATCTTAGTTTTTGACTACTGCGGTACTTTCCTACTACCGTAGGGGGGCTCGGTCTGTTTCACATTAGCTGAATTTTCGCTTTAGCTGACTTATGGCACACATGGCGGCGTATGAATTAACGTTTGTATATACGTTTTTCAGAATGAAGCTAGATTTTTCTTATTTTTAAATAAATTAAATCACAAGAATTTGAAATTAAGTGTCTTGTACATAAATTTAAGAAGATGATTTCGGAGGCTTTCACGGCCATTGTCATTAATTAAACACGACTTTCGGGATTGGGCCGTGTCATTATTGAGGTCGAAGAACTCAACGTTTCGCCCACTTTCATTAGGGGCTTCATCAGGAGGAAAAAGCAAAAAGAGCACGGTACCTCAACGTGTTAACCACGCCAGAGGCGAAACTCTTTTTGCCTCTGGCGTGGTTAACACGTTGAGTTACCGTGCTCTTTTTGCTTTTTCCTCCTGATGAAGCTCCTAACGAAACTGGGCGAAACGTTGAGTTCTTCGACTTCAATAATGACACGGTCCAATCCCGGAAGTCGATTTTACTTAATAAATTTAAGAATGTAACTAACTATTGAAAACGATAAATTTGTAAATAATGTTAAGTGTTTTTAAACATTCCAGTGTCTTTGTGTAATCAAACACTTTTAAATAAATGGAATTACAAAGTCTACAAAATAATATTATTTAAGAAGACAAAACAAAACATTTAACTTGTCTGAATTTTAATATTGAATCAGCTTTGCATTTAATAAAATTCAACAAAGAAAGTTTAGAAGTAAAACAATATTGCTCTCCCTGCAGCTCGTTTTGAAGACTACATTGTAATAAAGCTAGTTCGAAACACTACTTGTGTCTGTTTCACCATCATATATAAATCTCATAAAGCTCTATGATATTCTACTTAGAAAACTGTTCATAGCTTCTTGTGTGTAACAAAACGCGACGTTTTCAATTTTATGTTCTGCAGATTGAGGGAAAATGAGTTTGCTTCAGAAACGGAAACCTGCAGGCAAAGAGCTGCAATTTTCACAAGTTTTGCGAAACTTCGCTAATAAAACACGTCCCGCTTCACGTGTTAATATGAAATTTTAATCATAAACTTCAGCCGTAAAAATGGTAATCTTAGTGCTGACTGATTCCTTTATTTTCTTCACGCTTTCAGTTGCAGGAGACTAAGTTTAACACTCAAATTTCCTTTTGTGTTTTATAGCGCGACAAACGAATTATAAAGTGTAGTTGGCAGCAATAAATTTGTCGTCTGCGGGAAATGCAAGGCTCGGCCTTGCACTACTCAAATAATTTAAACTTGGAAAGTTGTATTTCCAGTTGCAAATTCTGCATTCGTTTGTTCTATGCCACTTTTTACTCGGAAGGTGTGACGGTTCAATGTAACTTCTTAAAAAGTGGACATTTTTAATTGCATTTCTTAAATATCTTCAGTTACGAGAAATGTTTTGCCAACATCAAATGCCAATTTTTTAAATTGGATTTTTTAGTTTTTACTTTGAAAGCCGTCTTCGGTAGAATACCGTTCTACGTTGTTTGTTTTACAATTATTTGTAAAAAATTCAGAAATTTTTCTTTGAAAATTTATTTAAAATTTTCTTTTGCTGTGCTATTCTATGCTGGCTTTTCTGCCTTTTGTTTTTTCTTCAGCTTGTACTCACTTTATTCTGCTCCGGTTCAATATTTCCATTTTCTCATTCTGTCTTTGTCACTGGTCTTCCCCATGGTTATTTATTTCATACGATTCTCATGATTCTTCCTTCTGTCATTCTATCAACGTGCTCGAACCATCTAAGCTGATTTTCCTGGATGCTATTTAGTATTCAGAAGCTTCATTTATATGTCTTCTTTCGGTGTTTCTAATCTTGTCTCTCTCTTGAAAAGAACCCGAAAAGTATGTGTACTGAAATGGATTGTGGTTCTAAGTGCCAGATCCTAAACGACCGCGCTATCATTCACGATGACAACACGATAATTTAGTGAAATAAAGCAGGCAATACGCCGAAACCCAACAGAAAACGTCTAATCCATCAACACTGCACGGGATATCAAGCACAGATTCGACTAAATAAACTCTCAATAAATTCACACAGGTGGAACAAGAGACACAGCATATTACTGTTTGCATGTTTCCAAACTTGATAAATAAGTCACTAACGGCATTAACTTCCAAAATGTGAATATAAACACTTTGATTACAAGCGGATGTGTATGTAGTGCTGATGACAGATCACTACACAGTAACACTCAGCCGAGAATGAAGGCTTAAAGTGGTAGAAAAAGAGAGGCTAAAGATAAAAGCAAAACGCTTCGTGGTTTGTTGATCACCTGGTATAGTAACAAATTTAACTTTCATTGCTTTTAAAAGCCAGTGTGGGTGAATACTACTCTATGTAGCAATTTGTTATTGTTTTCGTAAATATAATTGCATGTTAAAGCAGGAATCTCAATAATATTCAACTTTTCTCTCTTTTTCAAATAAATTTTGATATTGTCAAAGATACGAAGCGCTTTTGTTGTTTATTTACCTTTTTATTTCAATTTTTTGTGCTAAAATGTTGCCATTAATTTTGACATTAATGAACAGCAGATTATCCTTTTTATAAAACAACTGTTAGTGCTGGTGTGTAGAAATTAAATATCTGTACGTTTATATAATATAATATTTATTTTGTGTTCTAGAATTGCGCTTTATATAATTAGGTGAAAATAAATAGTATATAAATATAAAATGTTGTAGATCTTGGTCTAAATTGTTTTAATTAAATATTAATTAGTTGTCATCAAATCAACTAAAGAACCATTTGAACTTATAGTTTATCCAATGTTAACAGACAATACACCCAGTCTAAACACCTCATATATAAATATAACTAATAATTTTCATAGTAGGGCTCTGAGTCTTATCTTCGGTGTGACCAGATCTACAATTAAAGATAATAAAACGTATAATTTTACCTCAATTAGTTAGTTAATTGATCATTACGCCAATACAACCCAATTGCTGAAAGGTATGGATAAATGTCATTTTGCAATACCTGTTCGTGTAGCCATAAATCCCATTTATGAGGAAGCAACTTTCTGCTCACGTTTTGCTGGCAAGATTATCTAAAGTGCATTCTCGCAGCATACAGTCTTAATAGTGCAGTTGCTGTTAGAATATCAAACCGCTTTTAATTGGGAGTCGTCAAAAGGTGAAGGGTACTCGGCAAAAAAAGAATTGTTGCTAGTTGCCCTTCCAAAGAAGCTGCTCTCCGAAATGGACATCAAGGCGATGTCTGTGATATTTGAATTAAATTACATTTGGAATTCGGAAATACTTTTGGCAGTTTTGCGTAGATGTCATCCATGTAGTTGTCATATCTTAATGTCAGTTTGTCCGTTCCGTTATGAGTGAACGTGAATTGACAACTAAGCACGACATAACCTTAAAAATAAATTTTACATAAACTCGTTAAAAAAACTAAATAAGAGCGAAGTGATTTCGAAGATAAAAAACCTTGATTACAATAAAAAAGGTGTTACGTTTCCATGGTCAAATGAATAATACATGTCAGTTTCTAAAAATTAGCGATACCACGAGCATTTTGTATTGTATGATGTAGGTAATAAAAATTTTGAAAAATTTTATATAATTTTGGAAAACATACTACAAGACTCTTTCTAACAAAGAATTTTAAAATTAAAATTCCAAAAAGAGCTTGACTCGGCCTACAAGACTTTCACCACCATACTGAGAAATAAACTACAGCCTATAACGGAAGACATAATAGGTGAATACCAGGCGGGTTTTAGGACAGGAAGATCGACCACAGATCAGTTATTCGCAGTGAAACAAGTACTTGAGAAGTGCTGGGAGTTCAACATAGATGTGTACCAACTGTATGTTGATTTCAAACAAGCATACGATAACATCGATAGGGAAAAACTATACAGCATCATGATGGACTTCAATATTCCAGTCAAACTGGTCAGATTAACCCGATTAACAATGGATAATTCTGAAAGCAGAGTGAAGATAAGCGGAAACCTAACAGCACAATTTAAAGTAAAACAAGGGCTAAAACAAGGAGATGGACTGGCACCTCTCCTATTCAACCTGGCATTGGAACACGCGGTAAGGAAGACCACAGTGGACATCAGTGCATCATTGTTTTATAAATCAGCTCAAATAATGGGATATGCCGACGATATTAACATCCTTGGAAGAAATTTGCACACCATCAAAGAAATTTATATAGAGCTCGAAAATGCTGCGGCAGAGATCGGCTTAGAAGTCAATGAAGACAAAACAAAGGTGCTCATACAGACCAGGAGTAACCGGGCAAGAGGTCAGAATCTAACAATAGGGGACCAGAACTTTGAAATAGTAAACGACTTCATATATCTAGGCGCCAACATCTCCAACAAACCGGACGAAATGAAGGAGATACAAAGACGAATTAGTAACGCAAACAAAACATATTATAGCCTGTCATCCATATTTAAGTCGAGCAACGTACACAGGAAAACAAAACTGAGACTTTACAAAACAATAATTAGACCAGTTCTGGGGTATGGAAGCGAGACTTGGACACTATCGCAAAGAGCGGAAGCAGCCATAAACACATTTGAAAGGAGAATCCTACGAAAGATATACGGTCCTATCAAGGAGGGGGACCAGTGGAGGAGTAGATATAACCACGAGCTTTACAAATTATTTAAGGAAGCCGACGCCGCAACTACCATTAAACTGCAGAGACTTAAATGGGCTGGACATGTACAACGAATGGGCGAGACAAGAATAGTAAAAAAGATATTCCAAGGAAAACCAGAAGGGAAACGACCAGCAGGAAGACCCGGGGCCCGCTGGCAGGATAAAATAAAAAGGGACGCGCAGACCATGCTGGGAATCAACAACTGGAAAGCTGCGGCAGTAGATAGGGAAAATTGGAGGCGGAAAATAGAGGAGGCCAAGGTCCGATTTGGACTGTAGCGCCATTGGATGGATGGAAAAGGTGAAGGGTACTCGGCAAAAAAAGAATTGTTGCTAGTTGCCCTTCCAAAGAAGCTGCTCTCCGAAATGGACATCAAGGCGATGTCTGTGATATTTGAATTAAATTACATTTGGAATTCGGAAAAACTTTTGGCAGTTTTGCGTAGATGTCATCCATGTAGTTGTCATATCTTAATGTCAGTTTGTCCGTTCCGTTATGAGTGAACGTGAATTGACAACTAAGCACGACATAACCTTAAAAATAAATTTTACATAAACTCGTTAAAAAAACTAAATAAGAGCGAAGTGATTTCGAAGATAAAAAACCTTGATTACAATAAAAAAGGTGTTACGTTTCCATGGTCAAATGAATAATACATGTCAGTTTCTAAAAATTAGCGATACCACGAGCATTTTGTATTGTATGATGTAGGTAATAAAAATTTTGAAAAATTTTATATAATTTTGGAAAACATACTACAAGACTCTTTCTAACAAAGAATTTTAAAATTAAAATTCCAAAAAGAGCTTGAACAAGATGATTTACGATTATATTTTAAGAAGTTTTATGACTTGTTTGTTTTGTTTACATAGATTCCAAAGATTTTATATAAAAAAAACAAATCAGGCCAATTGCTTTGCACAATTTTATTGCTAATCCGATAATCCCGAATTATTTAAAGTTCAAGGAGTTTTATTTAAATTAGTGAACTTTAAAAGTAAAAATAGCTACTGTAACAACCGATATGTGCTGGATTAAAATAGTGCAATTTAAATATCGATCAATAAAGCAATAGCTGTTCTTGAATCTTCCGCTGTTGAAAGTCAGCGTTTGTCATTTACGTTTGGCATTCTTTGGTTCGAAAGGTGAGCTAACAGTATTTACAAGTATAAGAAATAATGTAAAAGATTAAAATATTGATGTTTTTACAACCTAAATCGTTTATATATGAAACATGCTAAATAGAGCATCAGAAAATTTTATGTTGTGACCTTACTGGGGTGAGAGCTAAGTATCTGAGTTTTCTTATTTATTCTATGCTGAAATAATTTTCCCATGCTGCCAACATAATCGTATAATAAAACAATTATCTAATACAAAAAACATTGGCAACAGAAGAAGTTTTGAAAAACTACGGGAAACCTGAATCACAGCAGCCGGGCCTAAAGTTTGAACCACAGACTACTACCACCAGTTGGAAATGTTTAAGTAGAAACCATTTACATTAAGGAAGATTGCTCTAGACATATAAATTTCCTTCAAATCCATTATAATAATAGGTTTTTAAATTGATGTTACTCATCTAATAAAAAAAAAATATATATAAGAGAAACTTGGCAACGCTTATCCAGTATACCTCAACATTTTTGGGAGGACGTGCCAACTAATTATACCAAAATAATAATAATAAATGTAGCAGGCATTAGAAAGAGGTTTTTGGCTAAAACCAGTCACATAAAAATGATTAATGTCATTTAGCTTTCTCCAGTTTCATGTAGCACTCTACGCCTCATCTAGATTTTCCTAATTGTTAACGATGACCATTAGAAGAAAGACCCAGGCGGAACTGTCCATTAATTAGCGGAGAACGAACCCGCGGTGGCTAGATCCAAATCGCGGGTTTCAAGTAAAAGTCTCGTCGCTGCTTTTTGTAACGGAACCGAGAAGCTATTGTGGCGTGGGAAATGCCTTCAAAAAATGGAAATCTGGCATTTCGCGGCATTGACGCGCGACTGAACAAATAATATTTCCAGCTACATCCAAGGATTATCACAATGTTGTAATGCAGGGAAAGTGTTAGGAATTGTAGGCAAACAATGCACGAAGTCGGGCATTAAAATGTAAAGCAAACTACGAGCCCGACCTCGAAACAGTCCCATCCATTTCCACTATCTCTCGGATGAGCCCCCAAGTTCCAGATTTGAAAGGGAACCTTCCGCTTAGAGACGCAAGAAAGCTCCGAGGTTGTGATATGAATAGGTGCTCTAGAAATTGTTGGAATTTTGTGTTAATTTCTAGCGATGTTTTGAATTTAACAACTTCTTGTATAACGAGCGAAATTTGCTAATTGAAAGGTGACCATATTGAATGTAGAACAGAGAAATCAGAAAATGTCTAAAAGGTACTGTTCTTGAAGAGCTCCTGCCTTGACAAATAACAAAAGCACTGCTATTGTGAATATTTTTCAAGAAATTAAATTGCATGCAGGTTAAAAACTGTATTATAACAAATGGCCATAATTCTAAGTTAAGGTTTCACTAGTGCTAATATATTTTTATAAACATGATTAGCGTTCCTACGCATTCATCTGTTTTATGCAATTGTATTTATTACTGTGTACTAGCTTAGGGATCTTTGGAGATCACCGGTCGACAGCCTCACAGACCAAGTAGTTTTAGCTTGGCAAGCAATCTTTTGGTTAAGGGTGAAAGGTTATGCCGGTCTACAGCCTCATAGACCAAGTTTATCGCTTGGAAAGCATACCTTTGTCGATGCTAAATGAGTACAATCTTGGAGCTTAATACTAGTGTTTCATATACAGGGTGGTAACTTGTGCGACGCAGCATAGGGATTTGAATGGTAAATTTTTAATGTGTGATTATTGGCTCCCCTGATTATTTTAGAGCTAAAGTGTACAGAAGCTTTTTGTAGGGAAAAAAATACTGGATCTGTAGATACTATTGTTTATCATTTTCCAATTTTCGGAACTCTATAAATTAAAGAAATAAAAAATGCTATTTTAAAAAATCAAGGTGCCTTGGAAATATGTGAACAAACAACATGCACATTTACTTTTGTCATTGCTGTTTGACGTTCATAACAAATCATTAAATATTCTTCCCGTTAAAATGTATTCAACTGAAGAAAAAGTAGAAATGATAAAATGGTTTTATGCTGGAAATAGTGCTCGTCAAGTAAGTGCCTTGTTTTGGGTAAAATATCCGAATCGGCTAATTCCAAGTAGTTCAACGATTGATAGATTAATATGTAAATTTGAAACTACAGGCACAGTATTAAATAATAGTAAATGTAACAATTACGGTGAAAACGTGCAGCAACATGAGGAAAATTGATATCGGCGTATTTTTCCTGTCCCAGTTTTCTATGACTTCGATGGTACATAATTATGTTTTGTTATGGTATTTAATTAAATCCTGCTTCCTAGAGATACTAATTTCTTTGATTTTTCCGGTTCCGGAAAATTATAAACTATGGTATGTACAGATACCAACAGCTTTTCTCTAGAAAAAACGAGTACATTTTAACGAAAACAGAATTTAATAATTAGTTATAGACGTCAAACAGTAAAGAAAGTAAATGTACATGTTGTTTGTTTACATAATTTCAAAGCATCAGTGATTTTTTTTTAGAATTGCATTTTTATTTCCTTGATTTCTACGGTTTCAGAAAATGGAAAATTGTAAGCAATTGTATGTATAGATGCAGTATTTATTTTCTATACAAAACTCTTATTTACACTTTAATTTAAAAAAAACATAGGGAAGCCAATAATAATCAAACATTAAAAATTTACCATTGAAATCCCTTATGCTGCGTCGCGCAAGTCACAACACTGTATATAAATTTGTACAATGTAAGCGCAAATGAACTGTTTAATCCCAATAATAAATGATTAGTTAATAATTAAAGCACACAAATAAAACGTTGTATTTTGTTCATACGTCATGAGTTCTGCTGAGGCTGTTGTAAAATGCGAGATGGCTGACCTAAAGTCAGCTCATGAAAATGCTGAATTATGATAGCAGCACATTCTTTGAGCTTGTTGACCGAACGAATTGCTCTAGGCTTCTAACCTAAGTTTTAACTAATAAAATTACGAACATTTAGCCAATGTTTTAACTGGGTGAAACAACTAATTTGATTGCAGATAGTTGCTGTAATCCTGAATATTTTTGCAGATAACTCTAACCATGTATAGCAACAATGTAACGCTGGTAGTAATAACAAATAGCACTGTCACTTTGGACAATTTTTGTGATAATTTCCAGTTCATAATATGGTAAAACTAAGATATGTGTTGTATATGTCTCGCATAAGGTTTGTTGCAGCTTTGAAAAATCCTTGAAAGGCATATTAACGTTATATTTACTACGAGTCCAGTAATCATGTTTGCTATTTTTGATTTTACCGAGGAATATTCAAACTTTATTCCTCATTTGTTCTGAAAATTTTACTTTATTCTCGATGTGTCCACCAAAGCAATTTTTCTTACATTAATTCAATGAAAAGTGATTTTTATTTACTTACTTTTCCATTTTAACGGGGTTATCATTTTTTGGGACGGAGAAATCTTAATATTTTTTATATATTCTTGTCTTGCCTGTTTTTCAGTTAGAAACGAAGAATTGTCCAGTGTTTCAACGTTAAATTCCTTATTTTTAGCTGTAATTAACTTTTCTAAATGAAGGATAATTACAATTTTTTAAATAAATTCAAGACACAGAAATTTCCCGTTGTTGCTGACTTTATTTCTAGAATAAATAAAGCACGTATACGTATTTAATTAAGAAAATAATTAAATGTAAGCCATAAGAATGAAACTAATCCCACATTTCGACCATGCGTTAGGCGGCAAACCCGTCGATGATTAAAAGTGCGATATACGCTTCCCACCTGAAATGATAAGTTTCCCGCGCAAATTTAAGTGAAACAGCAAACGCGTGCAATTACCTAATTTCCTGTTTATGCCAACGCACTTAAGCGGTGTAATACTTCCGATTTTTTTCTTCATGTACTTCCTAACTTTTCTAGGGCTTCCTCATTCCTGCACTGATGCTTCTAGAATTTCCACGTATACCTTAACTTTAGAGTGCTTTACTTTCGTAACACTTTCGTATTTTTATTTATTTCATTATGTAAATAGTTCATCCAACAAATTTATCTTTCGTGAAGTTGCTGCTGACAGGCAGTTCGTTTGAACTAATTTTCTCGACTGTTTAATCCGACTTTGTTGTTGTTGCTGTAATAAAATGCCCTCCAGTAACGTCACGACTTTCGTGTTGAGTACTTAGCGGTGTAACGGATGTAGCCTACTTGATTGTTGGTATTGTTGCGCTGCATTTGAGTATATTGTTAAATGTGTCATTTTTTATAACGAGCAATTGTACTAGGTTTGATAAATGGAGGCAGAAGTATAAAGCGTTCGCTATTGAAATAACTTTTGTTTATTCTGTGCATCCAGGAGGAGAATAAATTATTGAATAAATTGGTTGCAGTCGTTGAATTCAAGCAGCTGGTTGAAATAAAGTATTGCTATGTCAGGGAATTATTACATAATTTTTTATTAAATGTGAACTACTTTAATTGTCATACAATGAAAATCGTACTAGAATTTTACCTAACTGGGGTACTTCCAATTTTAAATGAATAAAATAAATTTAATATATTTATATAGAGTAGATATATTTAATCTTCAGATTTGTTTTTTCACATTTCTGCAATTATAACTATATATCTACAAAATTTAATCAAAATTGACCCGTATATTTGCAAAATATTCAACTTTCCATTGGCTAACTATTTGTTCAGATATAGAGCTACGTGTTTTTCAAAACCATTGACGTGGTTAAATATGTATTTATTTAGTTTTTCCAACTTTGTCTACACTTATTAGATGAACATAAATGGCAAACAACCATAATGTTAACAATACATACAATATAAATGTTACGGATATAGTCGATTCGGTCGTCCTTGCAAAATTCAAACTAAGCATTTACGGTATTACAACAGATTAAGCTCATTTTACATCGACTTTTATTTACGGTCAGGCATATGCGGATCTGAATCCGTCCCACAAAGAATGTTCCGTATTTCAACTGTTAATCCCTACTTACTTAAAAGTTGCCTGAAGCAATTTTGCAGGGTCGACCGAACCGACTATACTTGCTAAGAATTGATTTATTGATTTCATTTATTTTTTTTACATGACTAGGATCATATGTGAGTAAATAAATTGGTAGTTTTTTTTATGTTAATAAGAGAATTAGCGAGAATCGCTTTTGCATATACAGTGTGTGTCACTTTTTACAGTCACACACTTTTATTTTCATTATTTATCTTCTAATCGGTATAAAAAATGTTGGTAAACTATATTACTCGTTGAAAGGATTATTTTTACATTTTTAAAATAATGTTATTGCAAATGGTAGCCTGCTGTGGTGAAAAATGAATGCAAAAAGTTGAAAAATTATAGTAAACCTAATTTTATTAAAACAACTTTTAAAAAAAGTTGTTCAGAATTACAAAAGTAGTCTAGATCCAAAATTATATTGTGTTTTCCAGAGCAAACTAAAGGTGTCTCTTTCATCCTTGGCATATAATCGAACCATGTCCTGCAAGTTCCTAAACTCACCCTTTATAAGCTGTTTTATAGCAGTTTAAAAGTGACAGTGTAAAATATCTGTATAAAGTACACAAAACACTATGTAGAAAGGCTGGAGACAAACAATTGATACAAAGTAAAATCATTTTGATTTTAATTTAAGGTTTAATCGTTAAATAATATGCTATTACTATATTCAAAGTGTTCTGCAATGGGATTTCCATAGCTCACTAGATAGATGTTCTTCACAAACGCAAACGTTTCTTCAGGTTAAGTGACAGTGACAGTGGCGAAGAAAATTATTCAGTTTTTTCGTATTAGTTCTTTATTCCAATTATAATAATTTTTCAAAGTAAACTGTAAATAAAGAGGTTACAGAAGAAAATCTGTTGCGGCATTCTTAATGAAGACAAGACAACACAAAAAACATCTTCTGGTAGATCGTAGGTATAACGCTTGATGAGTGTTCATAATCATGTAATATTTCTGATAGGTTGAAAGGGTAAGAGGAGACACTTAGTTAATGTAAATTACAGTAATTCGCAAAACTAAACGGCCAGGAATGTAACACGCAGGCTTATCGTTGTATTATGAAGGGGAGGGTGACGACAAAGGAAACTAAGACCGATTGGTGAACATACGTTTATATTGACGGATATGAAAATGCATTTTTGAGAATAATAACTGCCAATAAAAAATATATTTTAGTAGGGTTGCGCGCAAAGTTCTCGGAAGGTGGTTAATCGTGAAGATGGTGACTATTGCATTCGTAATGTATTTAATGTTTAAAAAACGGTACTTCTGTACAAAGTTGTGGAAATGCACCCTTTCAATCATAATTGAGAACTGAGACGTAGAAGAAGAAATAATAAAGCATTCCTTGCAACCCTATCCAATTTTTGTACAAAACTTTGATGTCTGCAAGTCGCTACGCTAATACGTAATTATGAAATGACGGTGAAAGGGAACACGTTTTGCATAAAACTTAAGTTTTCAGAAGAACTATTTTACACAGAAGCTAATATTTATCCATCAATCCATAAATGCAATGAAAAGATCAAAAACAGCAAAATTTTAAACATTATTAACTTCTACGAATACTATCCTTACGGACTGCGCAAATATTACTTTGGCACAGAACTAACGCTCATCGTAATATCTCGAAGAATGCCGACATCCGGGACTGTAGGACTTTGTAAACCGCTCCCAAACATAGGTTTTGTTCGTTGTTTGACACAGACCGACGTAAAACTTAACCTGCAAATCTTGAATTTGACATAGACTGACAATACACTTCAGTACTGCCAAACGTATAACACATATCACAGCCTGCCCTAATTGGGTTTTTTATTGATCTGTCTGTATAATATGTAATCATTTGTTTATATGTCTTAAATGGTATTTTAGTGGTATCTCCCTCCACGTAAAGGAACCCGTATTAATACAAAATTTTCGATTTAAAGTCGTCCGAAAAAGAAGCTTGTAAGCTATCGACATTCTACGCCAGACATTAAAAAATAAAAACTTTTGTATTCGGTAAGATTCTCACAATAGACATCAATTTTCAAACCAAAAGCCCATTTTTTATTTGGGGAGCTCTGATGCCCAAATAAAAATTAACAAAATTAGGTAATGTAATTTAATAATGAAAAATTGCATTATAATTTAGGTTGTACGAATATGGCCTGTCGAATAGTGTTAATTTTGAAACACAAGGTCAGTTAAAATTGGTTTTCTTACTCTTGGAGGCATGTTTTACAAGAATAAAATGAAAGTGCAGTTAAAAATACCAATATCGTGTAAAGGATTCCTCCAATCATTTGGAGATATTTCGTTAGAACTATGGTAAAATAGGGCGCTTCAACACGATGGAACAAGTTCCAGGAATATTAAATCACAGAACACGGACCTGAATTGTTCGAGTTTTTTATCTCGAGACAAAATGCTCGATAAATTCAATTATTGGCCAATTCAGTGATCCTGTGCTGACGTCACGCCAAAGCGCTGCGGCCTTGTTCTTTAGGTGGTATTGCCTGTACCGTGGTCATGTAGGTATCTTGACGTATTACCAATAGGTTTTTAGCTTTGGCGATATGGTAGTATTGCCACTACTGTAGAAGATGACGTGGCTGCTAATAAATTAAAATATACTCAACTATGTTGCTGATAGATTTAAGCAGGGATTACTAAATAATTTTTCTGGAAATATTTTTTAAATATGATATAAAAAATGTTACATGATTTTTAAATATTTCTGCCTCAGGGTTTACCATAAGAGGTGATAAAATGAAAATATCTGATTAGAACGGTGTATTTTTTTATGTTAATTATATTATTGTTACTTAGGAAGCTTTCATATTCAACCGAAAATGAAAACTGAATCATTTACTAAAACTTAAATTATTATAAGTTTACAACATTTAGTCCATAATGTCGTCATAGTTCTATTTTCCAAACAAAATTTGCAAGCAGCAGAACTGCTTCAAGTTAGACTTCCAATACATAACACCAAAATGTGCAGTAGCTCAGACAAGTCCATTTTATTGGCGTCTTAAATCCGTCATGAACCAATCACTTCCGCAAGTACGTTCGTTTAATTTTGGGCACTCCCTGGTGCATTTAGGTATATCGCCCGTTTCCTCATACTTGCCTTGCGCTTGCGTCACGAGCTTAAGTAACTACTTTCGATGTGAATTTGCGTGAATCCTGAAAATTCGAATACTGCAACTAGAAATCGCATCAAACGTCCATAACAATCCGGACAAAAAACAGGAAACTCCAAAGCACACTTAGAAAGTCAGCCACTTTGTGTAGCCAGGATTGCGCAAGATTTCTCCGCCGGAAAAACGGAGTAATTAAAGGTGGACTTAAGCAAATTAATTTAATTGCGACGATCGATTTTGCTAGTGCTTTCTCTAGCACCGAGAATTATTGTTCAGGTCAAGTAACTTTCTTTTCGTACGTCGTTGGCCTTGATACCGGTGTGAAATTCATCTCTGAAATGGGGCGCTCTAGATAAACATATAGGTAAGTAAAATAGAAATGCGACAACCATGTGCTGCCTTATAAAGAAGAGAGAGTATACTGCATTTAAGGCCGAGAGATTAAGACCGCTTGAATGTGCAAGCAATGGACCGGAATGGGTTCTTAGACGTACATATAATCTGTTTACATTTCATGTTGAATTAGGCGCCTTTTAAATCAATACAAAGGCTCGTTTTTATTATTTAAATTGAACAGTTACTTTTGTATTTAAACATTCAATATTTTTGTAGAATCTGTGACAAAATCGATACTATTTCAGAAAAAAATAAGTCTATCGTGAATAAACTCTAAATAATACCTACTAAAAAAATGAATCAAGACACTCCTGACTAGAAAATAATTGAAAGTGAAAATATGGATAGAACTTTTATAGAAAAACAGCAACAGGAATAGATGCCAAACATCACTAATAGGAAAATAGTCGATGGAACTCAAATGCAGGCTGCTAAATGCAGATATAATAACAAAGAAACAAAATCAGATATACGAAAATATTAGCGCGTTTCAGCGTGTCTATTCCAGCACCATCTACTGGCGATTAATGGTCATGAAAAACGTAGCTGACATCTATCAAAATTGAATGTTGGTACGACGCGACGTTCCTATATTTTATTGCATTGTTTGGAAAATAGAAGAAAAACCAAACCTCGATAATAGCGTTAAGGATGCACATGAATTACTGAAAAGGGTATTTGGTGGTGATTTTATAGAACGTTCCAATGTTAACCAGTAATTTTAAAGATTCAAGCAAGTAGAGAAGATGAGGCAAGAAACGGCCAGGTTGACAAAATCGAGTCATGCAAATGAGAACATTAAAAATATTGCTTGAAGCATTCATGTTTGACCGATGTATCTACCAGATTTATCTTGGAACTCACCAGTATTCGTAAATTCAATATTTACTGTATTTTGACTTAGTACTTGCGCAAACCCAATGTCTGGGTGCAGTTTATACCTCACCCCCTCTCGAACGAGCAAGATACGAACTTCAAATATTACACCAGCAAATTGAAGAGGTTTACTTAACTGGGCCACATGATATAATTCTGGGCTCGTATATTAAAATTCAAAATTATTAAAAATTATTGCTTTTGTTTTGAAACTTTATTTTCCATTATCAAAAAAAGCGAATGGGGTATGACTAAGAGCTCAGAACGTGACTGGTAACTTCGTTTCTACAGAAAACACCCTCATTTTTAACTTTGTAAACACTCTGCGCCTATGCCATTTAACCGGAAGAACAGGTACGTAGCAACCTGTCTGTGCTGACGTCACACCGGAGCGCCGAGGCCTCCTCTCTAGTCGATAATGGCAAAACCGTACAGTGTGTAGCACTGTGACGACAAAGGTTAACCGATTGATAGCGACCCAGTTTTGATGCATTAATGAAGCGTCAGAGTTCGCAATGGAAGATCTCAAATCATGTTATCAAAAAATGTACATTTGAAGAAAGCCGCATCAAGGCAATGGTCGCAATCTTCTTTGATTAGAAAGAGATAAGTCATGAAGAATTTCTTCTTAAAAACAAAACTATGTTTGTCCTCTGCCTCGTTGTTAAAATCTTTATTTATATTTACCCACGGTTACCAAAGCGGGATTGGGAAATCGCACTGAAGTCGACACAATGTTTTGATGGCCGTTGGAGTTGCTGTGGTATGAATCCAGATTTTCTGGCACAGAACCAGAGGTTACTACCTCTGAGCTATTTCCAAACCACAAACCGAGAATATTATTTGAATGTTATACAATGTGTGCTAGCCATGGGTAAAAAGAGAGGTAGTTGTTACTACACGATAATGCAACATCGTACACAGCGAGGATAGTATGCGTTTTAAGTTTTGAAATATATCACCATCACTAACAATCCAGCCCATTCTTCCCATTTATCGCGCTACAATTTTTTTGTCCCGGAATTCAAGTTGAATGGGACGCGCTATGATAACCTAGCAGCCATTCAAATTGCCTCGACTAACTCTCTAAATGCAACTTCGATGCAAGACTAGCAGAATTACTCCATATATGACTGCTGCATTCGCTGTATTATGAAGAGTGCGAGCGTTGCTGCTCATGGAACAAACCTTTGCATCGCTCCAGAAGCTCTAGAAGAAAGAAAACAAAGAAGAGTAACGAAAAGGCTAATACTAATATATCGAAAGAAATTGTAGAGCAGACTAGTGGTTCTCAACGTGTGCCACGCAGTATCTGTGGGAATCACAAAGGGGGGCACTGTAAGCTTCCAAATAAAACGAAAATATATTGTATAGGCACACTAGTCCTAGAACAAATCCCTCATAGAGACCTAGAATCATGTGAATATAGTTCGTGCTAAAATAAGATCCTGTCACCTAGAAGAGATGTACAAGACTAGGACCTAGACGTATTTTCTGAATATACTGCTGGCGAACACAATAATGAGCAAGACTTTGAAGAAACCATGCTGATTTGGTAGACTCTCAGCAGGGATGGCACAAGAAAAAAGGTTAAAAACCACTGGAGTAAGCAACTCGACGAAAAATCGCAAAGAAATAAAACTGTTAGAATCAAAAGTGAAGCTTACACACACAAATGCTTTAAAAAGAATGGTCACCCAAATAATAATAATAATAATAACGAGTAAAATGCGGTAGTTGTACATGCGGAAAAAAGCCAACCTTGGAAAATTTTATACCGTGATTTAATTATAATAGGAGCGAAATAATTACATTATGAAGTTATAGGTGACAGAACATTAAATTTGCTACCAAAATTATATATTCTTCTTCTGCCTCTTATTATAGGCCAGTGGCCTGTTTTAACCACGAAGTGGTTCTGTGAGCCCTCTTTACCCTTAGGCAGGGTAGGTGGCTAGCCTTGCCCGTCGAAACTGAGGAAGAGTTCCCTTCTTAGGGGTTAACGACTATCGCAGGTGTTAGCGTGGTAGCCGGGGAGCGTACGATTTTTAAACTCGCCGGGAGAGGCGAGCATTTGCTCACGGGGCCATCCGCTTATCAATTCTATATTCAAATATATTATCAGACTTCTGCAACCATTGTTCACGCAAGACATGTATTTTATAAGTATTTTATAAAATACATGTCTTGCGTAAACAATGGTTGAAGAAGTCTGAAGCACAAAAATAAAAAGCATGTGAAAAAGTCCGCTTGATGAGCCATATTTTAGGCAATTTACGATAGAATCGAACCCAAACACAATTTTACGATGAAGATGAACTGGAGAATATTGCCAATTATCTAGATTGTGAATGGTGAAAATAACTAAGAGCAAAGAGGAAAATATGTTGGATGTACAATAAACTATAGTGATTATAATCTACTGCAACTTAGAATAGAAACGAGGACAGGAATGATCACTTCTAGTTACGATGGTATGGTTTGACGTGTTTATATTAAAACGTCGTCTAGAAAACTGTAACTGCTAAGAAAATTAAAATTTACTAATTTTACTGGTAAGGTATATCCATATTGTATGTTTAATGTTCCAGGTATAACCTTGTAGTAATAACTCCATGACATCATAATCCTGCGAAGAATGTAGACAATTGGTACTGCTCTATTGTATGATAGGCAAGCAGGTAAAAGCTTGCCAAATTCCGAAAGAACTAGATACAGAAGAGGTTTGTTTGGGACACATATTGGTTTAATGATTAAAGCAGTGTTTAACTAAATTCACGCAATTACATGCGTTTGTTGAAGTCTTTCTTTCACACATTGAGATTGACATAAAAGTATATCTCTCTCTTTGTTTAGTTTAAACATGACAGTGTTTGAACTAAAATTAGACACCAGATAAAAATATGAACAAATTTTCTATAATAAAAAAATCTGTTTGAATAATTGTTTAATTATTCCATAGTTAAAGAAATTGATGAAGAAGCAACTTTTTAAAAATTGTGATTTAAATAAATCTGGTAAATTAGATGAATACGCCTGAAGTATGTCAAATATCGTATCACATTGTGTCATAGGTGTCTCATTAAACTATAGTTGCATACCTAAATAACATTTTTTGCAACAATCTGTTTGTAATGAAGTCTCGGTAATGTTTTTTTTCCAAATATATATAACAGGTCAACAAACCACGTTTCTTTGTAAATATGCATAGAATTGCCCCAATTTGCATTGAATAAATAATTTAAAAATTGTTTCTTGATACACATACATAACGAGTATTTCCTTTAATAAAAATAAATAATGGCAGAAGAGAAACTGAAACTTCTCACGTATTTTCCCATCTAAAAACTAACTTTTATAAGGTAAAGATGGGAAAGTATTAAGTATTTGAATGTAATGCTTTCATTTCTCTACATCTGCATTGCAACGATTTTCTAGTGATCAATGTCCTTAAGTTCAATTTCCTCAGTCAATATTAATAAAAGCAAATAAACTGCCCTACATTTGTTTAACTCAATTAAATAATTACACAAATATATGCACGACCATACCGGTGAATGCAAATATATGCAAAAACTATGCAGATTTGGTTTCTTCAAAGCGGAACTGGAATAAACATTTCTAGATAAAAATAGTGTTATGTGGAAATGCTCACTTTTCCGCACTCTAATAATAAGTGTTTTGCATACAAGCATACTGCTCGGCATACGGTATAATTTAGTAGTGGTTTAATTACCAACAATATATTAGAGATTCTGCGCATATAATATTAGAGTTGCCATTTGGATCGTTTCTGTACTATTTTTATATTTATAATTACCGTTATTTATTTTATAGTCAGTTTCACTAAGATGTGTTTTTGGTATATACTCATTCGGGATTTCAAAACTATTAAATTTTATATATATTTGTTTAGTTAAAATGGCCATATATTGTAATTAGGTTGATTTGATTTCAAAGATATTCAAGATGACCTTTCAGCTTTTGTGGTTAAGCAAGGTAGCATGCACCTTGTAAATGGTAAAGTATTGAACAAACCTCAGAATATACATTAACTAGATGGCATAAAGGCACATCAAATTACAAGATAAATCTATTTTCTTGTTAATTACTTTTTCAAGTGCAAATGTTTATTGGTTATGCAACCATGAAAGCGCATTGCGCGGCCTTAACGGGCAACATTCATCTTTTAAAATACTTAGGTTTTTATTTGCAAGGCTGTTTTCAAGCTCGTTATTAAATGTGACAGTTAATGTGTTTCCTAATACAACAGGCATGGGCAGCTGCTATTTGACACAGAATTTCCAGCAGTGTGAGCATATTCCGAGAGAGTTGATTCGCATAGTTAGTATGCAAAGCACATCGAAATTCATTTTTTGTGCCGCCTGGGGCGCGTTTTCGAATTGCGTTCCCTGATGGCCCTAATTGCACAAATACACATTTGTTAGGCAAATGTGGAGCTAAAAAGTGAAATTGTAGCGGACGCTTGTGGCTGCGGGAACGCGGAAGATGGACTCGAATTTTGAAATTTACCATAATAACGCGGTGCTTTCTACTAGCGGCGAAAATATGTATTAATTGATCAAATTAATAATTCCGACTTCCTGAAACTAAGGCGCATTTTTGTAAATGGAAACTTGTTCTGGCGTACTAGCAGAACTATTTGAATTTTTGTTAGTGATCTAGTATCGCAATGCCAATTAATATTAAATATTAATGACATAGAGGTTGTTGATTAAATTAGCTGCACTTTTTGTATGCTTGGCTATGGAAATTTCCTCGATTGACTTGTTCAGATTTCTCTTGCGAAAGGGATATGTGATTATAGGCGACCTAAGGAATTCTTGCCTTAGGTCGCGACAGTATAGACTTGTGAACTCAATTTGCAAACTTATGTTATGTAAAAGGCTGCTTTAATACTTAAAATATTTTTGTTATTGACATGTGTAATAAAATATCAATTTAAAAGCAAAGAGGTAAAAGAAATGAAATTAATAGTTCATGTGAAAAATAGATTGAACTCGAAGATCAATTTGCATCATAGATTTGCTTCTTATAAACGGCTATCTATTATTAATTATGACCTTCAAAGTAACTATTAGAACTGCAAATTATAAGATTCATGTTTTCCCATCGCTCTTATTAATCTAAAATTGTGGTAATGCATTGTCGTGTGCACTAATTTCTGCATTTTGTAGTTTTTAAATAGTTTATTAATTGTTTTACTTAATGGATTAAATATTACCTAAAGTTTATTATATACCATGCTACAAATATCGGCTACCGACTTGAAAAAGTACATAATGACACGTCTGTTGGTTCAATTCCAAACTTATATCCAATAGAAGAAGCGAATGAGTAATGTTGACGTCGACCTCGATTAGAACTTCGCATAACATTAACACAAAATAAAGCATCCGCCCACTATGTAGGTCTACAGGCATTGAGGTATCATTTTTTAAGCAGCCTTAAACTTTTCCTAATATAAAAATTTAAGAAGACAAAAGCACGTGCCGTTGTACTTGAACTGCGAGCCTTAGCACTTTTCTCATCGACCATTAATCTACCTTGTTGTAGTATTGTTCGACCTCGTGTATCTATTAGAAGTTCTTACAAATACGGGGTAGCTGCTGAAGATGTTAATTATAAATACTACAAATTACATAAATTTTTAGCAATAAACAAATTAATAGTTGTAATATTGGATTTTACATGACTAAAAATCCCTTTTTTTATGTAATCCTAAAGGCAACACGACAGAAGGTTGAGGTCAAGCGGTCTCGGTGGCCATGCGATTGACCCATTATATTTCATTTTAAATCACACTCACCTGTCATATTCGTTTGTTTTCCCTCGCCACCCTCTCCTCGTGTTTGAGTCTGGCGATGGCGTGGACGGAGCCAAAGAGCACCTTAGCAGTAACTTGTACACTTTTCCCCCCCGTGGGTTTGTTCCTGTCCGTGATGGTGTTCTGAATGGGGCCAGCGTAGGTGTTGTTGTTGGCGTCCCTCAACGTGTACGATTTGCAGCGGTCCGACATTGTGAAAAGCGCTGAGATTTTTGGCCGAGGAAATCTGCTAAGTGTAGGTTTCTGAAACAATTTTTTTATCAGTAAACTTTTTAGGGTTGGTCACCGAATCCCTTGTGATAGTAGGGAAGTAACGGATTGAGTCGTTGTGACATAAGTTGAATTCATAAGGTTAAAATACTTTAATACTCGATTACGATTTTAATCCAAAACTAATCTCTCGGTCTCGCCAAAGATTTTGGCAACTGTAAAAGGATTCGCACGCAAAATGACGAACGGTTGCTCACTGCCCTGACCTACTATTTAGAGATTCCTTGGCTAGATTCATTCATTCGGTGTCTAAGCTTAAGGTTAATGTGCATTTCATCAATCTATGGAACAAAGTATCTAATTAATGTCGGATTTAAAGAATGAACCGCTGGGAGAATCCCAACCTTGTTTACATGCAGCCTTGTTTATCCTTCGAAGTTGCAAATATTATTAGAACAAACATCCGTAAGCGCTTCCTTATGGAGATTTTGTATCCGAAATAGCAAGCCTTAACCTTGGTTGGTATGTGAGAATTTACTTTAGAAAAAGTTATCAAATACATGTGGCTTAAAATAATTACTTTAAGGAATTCAGGAAGTGAAACTTCTAAAATAGGAAGCTCTTTTGTTAGAAAATAGTTATTATCCAATCTTCACATTTCGTTTCAATTAATTTCCAATTAAAATTTGAGAAATTCCAATAATTAATTGTAGTAAATTATATCAAATCATAATTTATCGCAGTTAATTGTGTTATTAAAGATATAACACTTGCTATTTAATTTAGAATTTAAATATTTTTAAGACAAAGATATGAAAATATGAGAATGAAACTATATAAATCTTTATAATTTCCAGCTTGATTGAAGACTTAGGTATTAAATTTAGTAGCCTTAGAAATACCTTGACCCAAATTTTCATTGCTTTATTTTATGCTTCATCCAAATTGCAAATTTAAAAAATGCAATAAATTCAATGATTCAAATGGCTATAGACAGTTGTAATTATTGCATCATTTTAATAGCTACAGACAATAGTTGCTCAACTCATAACGATATAATAAAACAATATTATTGTTCACACTGGCAACTAACCTTCTAAACTACGAGGGAATAAGTAGATTTTCAACGTATTTACAATCCGTGACATTGATTTTATATTAGGTAAATTAAAATGCTTGGAATATTTAATTTTTTGATTGACAATCGAATAGTGAACTTCTATAATGGAATTTGGAAGGTATCTAAGGTGACCTCGAATGGGTAACAGTAACAGTTTAGTAAGTAGTTTATATAAAATCTTTAACATATATTAAGTTCTTCAAAATTTTGCAAAACAGTACCTTCAAGAAAGTCATTCACTGATCTAATATAGGACGAGTCTGACTGCAATTTATGTTTTTAGTGCAAGTATTAAAATCTGTTAATAGTTATACCATAGCTAAAACTGAATCATTATTTTTGGGATGTTGTTGCAACCAATGATTTTAAACATTTATGATAGGTTTTCAACGATAAAAAGACATAGATTGTCACAATAGAGAAGAATACTAAATTGAGTAGGTGATATGTAGAACTTATACTAATTAAGTTTGTTAAAGATTGGGCAAGTAAAATAGTTTCTTGACAAATATAAATTAATTGATACTCACAATGTTACAATATTTTATACAGAATTTTGATAGCAGCTTGAGGAAATATAAAATTAATGTTTATTATAAATATTTTAATAGAAAGAAGATATGTTTTTCCGTAACGTTGAATTGATTGGTTGAATGAAAAGCGCTTTAGGTAAGTTGAAACTTCAATTTCGATTGCTCAAAACGTCCAACAGAAAAATAAATCAGTATTGAACGTTTGAAAAGCATACCTTTCACAATACTCAGATATAATTTATATTTGAAAGAAATTACTAGGTTTACTGTCGCTTTTGATACTTTACAATAAATTACAATAAATAAAAATATTAAATTGTAGGATCAGAAAAAATAAATATTTTTTAGACTTAATAGGCCACGCGCATTAGCGTCGACGATAATATTTATATACACCTGGAAATTATATAAATCCTAACGAATTCAAATCTATAATACTGACAACTATTATTATTATTAGCACTTCCCTTGGTGACGTTAAATATCGTAAACATTAATAGCTTTAATTTTTATTTTGTTATTAAAAAATTCATTTGAAGTCACATTTTCGTAAGAAAATAATTATCAAAAGAATACATCGCAGTTTATGGAGCAAATAATAATTCATCAAGCGAAATGTACATTTCTAAATTCCTCCATTTAATTTCTGTTGGCTGTTTAAGGTATGGAAATTAAAACCAGAAAGCAGCGGAGTTAAATGCTGTTAGCGCCAATTTTAAAAAAGGTTCCGTTCAGAATTCCGAGCCGCCAAGAAAACTAGAATTATAGATAATTAAGCAATTAGTTCTGTTTAAGCCATGGCGCAATTAAAACAATTTGTATTTCAAATTCCTCGGTCCCAAAACAGCTGCAATTATCTACTAGTTTCGTAATCGAAAATTCTTAACCTTCTCGAGATTCCGTGTTACAGTTTCGGTCGCCAGGAATAAAAAAACAGTGGAATGCAGATGTGACACAAATATTTGTAAATTTAGTGTGTCGAAACTACAGCGACCAAGACTTCACACCAGTTTCCTAATTTTTTAGAGCTATTGTGCATACACTTAGCAAATATGAATACATACCTTAGAAAAGAACTACACAAGCCATTTCTTGGGGCCAATCGAGAAGCAGTTTCGCGATGTGCTGCGGACTAAGTCTGATTTGATAGGAAAGGTAAGTAGCAACAGGAACCAATGCTCCACCGACACACTGACTGACTGACTTGGCGAAGTAGGCGAGTCGCGATACAAACCTGGTGCACTCTCTCCATCCAAGAGGGGACCAGGTGAAAGGTCGATCAGGTGTAATAAGATGCACTCCGAAACCGTTTTCGGCCGCTGCTATCGACTACCAGTATAAACCGATCAATTCTGGATAGGTAAAAAGGAGCTGTTGTGGTCGGATGATTTTGCTACCGGAAATTGACCAGAGTATGGTGGCTAAGAAGGTTATTCATGATGTATTGTTGGAATTTCGCCAGACAAAAGAATACCAATAATAAAATTGCAAAAATTATATGAAAAATTTCAGCATCTCATGCATAGTTGGATTAAATACATTCTTGAATAACACTTTTACACTTTTACACTTTTACCTAGGCTTTGGCCCTGTAGTTATGTGCAGTTACAGTGAGTTATTGAGTAGTAATATAGCTGACAACTTATTAAAATTATTTTTATCGTCTTCTTTTGCACTTAAACAAAGACCTAAACAGTTGTCATCACAAAAAATAAGAAGAAATAAATACAGTAAAGATCAGTGAGTCTAAGAGAAGCTCAGTATCATCGTTCTTGAGGCTGCTTCTATTGCTCCGGAAGAAAAGTAAACCAGCTACATTGAAGAAGAAAGAAAGGATGAGTATCTATGTATTTATATCTTTATAAACGCTTGTTGAGCCTCTCTACATGTCTGCGTGCGTGTGTCACGTTTTCATAGGCACTGATCGGGCACAGTTGGTCCTGTCACCACTATGCCCTTCATAATGCAACGATAAGCAAGTATGGTAGATAGCGTTTATAGCCAAGGGAGCAAAAGCTTCTGACAAGTCATTGGATTCCTCTTGCGAGCTCACGTTTAAATCGCACCAACTGAGATGTTTTTTTTTTAACTTCGGAGCTACTACCTGATGAAGTATTGCTTTCAACCTCGACCACTTTTACAAATTTACAATTGTTGTCGAAATCATTAAATTACTCGCAAACAACCAGTATTGTATTAAAGGTTTCATAAAACTACATAACTGTTGCTAAGACAGCAACCACTTTGATGTTAAAAAAAGTCCAAAAATTTATAAATGCTGAATGTGTTGGTCTATTTGTATTCGTATTATCGGTAATAGACGCTAAGCGGCCAAGTAATTAGGTTGTCATAGTGATGAAATGTCACACTCGTGGACGGTCGAATTTCACTCTGGAAAATTTTGTTTAAACTTACGGAAAGATGCGCTAACAATATTAATACATTTCCGACTCTATTTTAAACCCATTCCTCGGTCTAGGCTTTGTAATAATTAATTCCCGCCTCCTTTATCATGTATCATGTATGTAACATAACAGCCATATCACATTGAACGCATCGTTTTAACGGCTTACGAAAATTAATGTGTTTTAAAGAGCGGGCGTCCGAAACATGGCATTTTGCTTTTGCAAATTCATGTAATTCACATTACTAAGTGTTTTCATTTACTGTTTCGGTAGCTACTATGAGAAACATTAATATATTTTTACCTATTTTGCACACAATTTGAATACCCTTCAACAGTTATTCGATCTAAAAAAAGTTGCTTACAGCCATTTTTTTTCTGTAATTATTTTATTTATAATTTAATTACATCTTCAATACTTTTTTAAAGTGTTTACAGCTATAATTTGTGTTTGACACAAATATTGCTTAATAAACAAATTTCTTTAGAAGCACTATGCTTTCTGAATTTGTGTATTGCATTGCATTCAAATTATTTCAGTGGAACAACATTTTATTGAGTGACGCACGTCACCCACGTTACCAAGTTCGCGATATTTGTTTGGGTGTTTTGTTGCAATCAGAAATAAGAAACGTCAACTAAACAAGGCAACAATAATTTGAATCATACAATAAAATCGCACAGCTGATTGCAAAATTGTATAAGATACATGTTTAGTTATGTAAACCTGACTGACATTTAATATGTTTCAATTAGTATAGGATTAAATTCCATGAAAGCAATATTTAAGTCCATGATTTGCTCAAAATGGGGCTAAATAACAGTAGGAGGGAAATACAAATATGAAACCTTCCCCATAAAATGTATATATGTTCACAAATTATGAGATTACAGTTGCGACATGTTTCGACGACAGTTCATCTTCCGGCAAATAAAATACTTAAGTAGTAAAACAAACCTTATCTAATTATTGCTATACTACATAGCTTAAGGAGTCTAGTGATTACGAATGTAAGATGAAGACAATTCGCCAGGTGAAATTGTAGGTTAGACCCTGAAGAGATTAACAAATGTAAAAAATTGTTGAGGCCTCCCCTGCCTAACACATTGAAAAAAGGCTACTTCTAGTTTGGTACATGCCAAAACGTTTAGTAAGGGTTCAGAAGCTATCAACGAACAAAATTACTACAACAATCCTTGTTTGAGTTCACAACGTGTTAGGCATTCAAAGCCAAAAATTGCTGGCTGTTTATCTACAAAGACAATGCGGTATAAGTTGCATTTTGATACTATAATATTAACAATTCGAGTGCCCGCGAAAGCCTAAAACGGCATCTACGGTTATGTCTAATTCACCTTGTTCTGTTGGAAATTTCGTCGCACTAAAATCTTCCATACGAAAAGCACAGCTGAAGTAAACATACCTAATTATGATACCTTTTCAAATATTACTGTAGTTAATCGAGCTAGCATGTGATAGTTTAGAAGTTTGATCTTGTCGAAATCATGATGTTATGTTGGGAATTTCATCACACTACAGAATTAATAATATCAATAATATAGTAGCAACAATAAATTTAATACAAAAAAACATACACTTGAGCTAAATACATTAAATAATGATACTTTCTGAACCACGAGGAAGAAGGTTTTAAAAGTAGTAAATATTGCAAAAGCATTAGGCACATCCCAAAGTGGACAGCTGAAAAAAGACAACATGGGCATGATTGCATCATCAGGATAGATGGTGAAAGGCTAACGAAGACAGCACGAGACAGTAGTCCAAGAAGGGGAATAAGAATAGTATGCCATAAGGAAAGATGAAGAAGGAAGAAGAAAATATTGATAACAAAGAGAAAGTTATTCCTAATTAAAGAGAAAAAGAAGAAGAAGAAGAACTGCAGTTAATAGAGCTAGCAGATTTGCTAATAATCAATTAATGATGTTTTATTGAGAAACTATTACGTTAAAATACCTTAGAAATAATAACTTTTTAGGTAACATTCTAGTTAACAGTTGGCATCCCATAGTTTGTTTTTTTCCAGTTCAGCTTGTACTAGTAGCAGTAGTAAATAGTAGTTGTGAGGAGTCCGAAGTCTAGCAAGTAGGCCACCAGCGGCCCTTTTTGCCAACACCATACCATCCCCTCCACCACCTTTATTATCATCCTCTTCGATGGGCTCTCAGCTTGTACTAATAAAACTGCATACAGGCAGTAACAAAAAAAAAAGTCTCTAGGCTATGGACAGCTTTGTTACTATCACCATCAAGAAGTTAGTTCAAGATCATACGAAGTAGTTTTTGTAAGAAAAAGTACTGCTGCTAGATTTTGAAAATAATTAGAAATTTAAAATAAAAGGCTTTCTTTGTTATTGTAGAAGTGTAACCTAAAACTTGAATTTTTTTTATATTCATATTTTAACCAAACGTAAATTTTAAAATATTTGATCACACTACAAAATAGTAATTTTCATTCAGTATAGATAACAAAATTGATGTTCACGTATGGTGGAAAAATTAAATTCGAAAAAAACTAATTTACAAAGAAATACGTACCTACCGACATGGTTATGCAACGAACTAAAGTAAAACGTATAAAAATCTTGTATCGTTGGAAGAACAATGAAGAATAAAATGAAACTTTTATAGGTTTATCGCCACCAAGGACTAGAACGACTAATGCAATTATAGAAATGCCATCAAATTTATTAAACAATTTGCAAAACGTATTATATGTATTATTTTTGTGAAAGAAATAGTACGCTTAAAAACGGGTAAAACTGAAAGAGGGAGATAGAAACCACTTTATTTACAAGTGAAGGGAAGCTGCTTGCGTTTTGCAATTTCTTTGGAACACAATATACTTATCTATCTAAACACAAAATTTTGTGAATTTGAAAATGGATTGCATTATTTTCGTCTTTCTTACAAGCCTATCTTTCCGATGTGACATAGTTTACACGGTTCAAGTGGTTAAAGTATCTTAGAAAGAAACTATTTTGATTTATAGCAATAAGATAGACCAGCTTGTTGCAATAAAAAAATTATAAATATAATGCAACTGTAATACTGGACACCGACACATACACACAATCTAATGAGAGTGAATGCCAACATACTAAGTTAAGAAAACATTTACCATATACAAAGGAAATAATTCTTCAAACTACTTAATAAGCAGAAAGGCGAGTTCATAGAATTTATAAGACGTAAACTAACAATAAATGTCAACACTTTTAGAGTTTACACAAAATACACAAACAAAATATGATACTAAATTAGTTTAATAGGTTCACTTTGTCACGGCTTAACATTTATATAAAATACTTAACTCAATCCACTAGACCTGGAGCTTGAAGAATTAAATATTGCAATGATGTTTTTGTGAATATATAAATTAATTTTCTATATTTGCATTTTGTTTGTTATTAAAATTACTTTCAACATAAGTTTGCTCAAATCTTTACTCTATTAAATGTGAGATTAATTTAACCTATGGTATTAATGATTATGTACGTCTTTATTTTTTAAATTACCTGGTGCGGCAACTATGTTCTGTCAAGAAATTTTATATACTACTAAATATATTTTGAACATGGAGCACTTTTTAATCAGGTTGGGGCATGCATTTATAATTGTAACAACTCTTTATGTTCAAACTCAATACCGGTTATATAGATTTCTTTAATATAAAATATATGTTGACAGTTACTTCCTAATTCAATAGTCCTTGTGGATATCACTTCTCAGTTTATTTCAGGTAATTAATAATTAAGCATTACATGGTTAATTGATTTATCAAAATCTTATATTTCAGCATTTTAATGCAGTCTTCCATATACAATATTGGCCTACACTTTTTATGACGATCTCTGCTAGTTTGAAGTTCTCTGCTACAGCTAAGGGATAAACTTCTACAGGTTCACTGCAACTTCGTCCGTTATTTATATCATACTCAACGATGCTGGCACTCCCATTAGCAGATGCGTACCAAATTGTTAAACGTTATTTATTAAAATTTACTTTATTGGAGCATATCAATAATAATGGGCGATCAGAAAGTGTTTCAGTCCCGGGCGGCTACGTCAAACTTGACAGTGACACAAAGTAACTTGCATTAATAAATTAAGAACTATGCCATAGCAACCCAGACTGAAACTGTTAACTGTTTATTATTTTTAAATAATTTTTTTACTAACTACCCAGGCTACTTACAATCATATTCTTAGCTACTCTCTAAATGTTGATATCATTTACATTAAACTGGCGTAATTGAACGTACTAAATTAACTTAATACATTTTATTCAGAATTAACTTCTCAACTTTTATCTCGAATCCAAAGTAAGTTTACTTGTCATTCCCAATTAGAAATGTAGCACCTCACAAACCTACCCATTCCTGTTCACTTCTGCACATTAAAAGACCATATGCAAGAGCTGCACTTTTTTTATGTCCGTTACCATTTTATCCAACTAAGTTCCACCTTAACACTTTTCTTTATTAATTTTATTGTACCTAATTCATTTTCTGTTCTTGCACGCCATCCGGCGGTTTGTATATGCCTTGGCTGATTCGTTGAACTACCTACCATGTTATGAGATTGAACCGAAAGTAAAGGGGTTCATCATCTTGGTTGCATGCGCAGCTAAGTTTCATTAGAGTTAAATTGCCTTCCAAGTGCTCCTTAAGTGGACCAAATGCGTGGTAGTCAGAAAAAGACAAGTGCGTACTATAAGGAGGACAATTTGGAAATGCTGGAAGAGTTTGCCACACATCTCAGCACTTTTCTCGCTCTACTCTTGCGAGGGCTCTTTGGGAATCCATTGCGCGCTAACTATGATAAACTTGAGATTATGGATCATGATTTCTACACTACCAACACTAATTTTAATATTTCAACTATATCACGGATCTTAATCCTTCGAATAAGCTCATCAACTGCTTGCTGTTCGCCGGAGTCACTGCAGTTAGGACGTGCAGCATGTAAAACGTTTGATGCACACTTTGTACCGTATCATTGAACGAAGGGTGAGCAGAACCCCAGCTAGCTCTAACTATCGGTAGAGTTATGGCGCGAATAAGGACCAGGCAGCCGTTCTTAAGGTTACAAAAAAGATCATCAAAGTTAATACGGAATGGGCGCCAGTCGTTATACACAACATAAACACAAATCTAGCCATCAAAACCAAACACCATCTACCTTGTATACCGCTAACTTCAACCTAAATCTCAAAAGAACACGAGCAGGTTCATCTTCACCTTCGGTCGTAGTATACTCAAAGAAAATATAAACAGTAACAGTAACTAGGATTTAATATCAACAACAGTATCACCAATAGTCATCGTAATTAAACAAGGAGTATTAGTTAAACAACTCAGGTAAAACCTAGTGCCTTACCGTGCAAATATATTTAATTTTGGAGTAAACCAAATTAAACACAAAAATATGAATTACTAGAATTTAAAACAATCTACAATAAAACTTCGACGCCAGCAGTATTATAGAGTCACAGTTATAAGACCTGGAATAACATTGATATCTGAATGCTATCCAAACATTTAGCCAGATTAATCAAACAAAGCGCTCTCGATCGGCTCGCAAAATGTGCAAAATTTGAGTTAAAAAACCGGGCGCTCAAGGTCGCACTGCGCAAGGGGTGTTGTACAGGGTACATACAAATATGCTTTCAGCTAATCCCTATTTCAAAACGCATTAGCGTCTGATAAAACGGTGAATTTTACGTTTTCCCGTGCGCTTTGCCTTTGTACAAAACGAAAATCAGAGCATCGAACAATCAATACGCTGAATCGTAATTAAGTATGTACTTACTGCGGTAGGAGGTGTTTTCTACGGCTACCTCATATGCAGTTCACAGGTGCGAAGATATCATGCAAATTACCACATTCCTGGATTGAGATTAACTAGAATGACCTTCGCCCAGAACTCGTGGGGATCGCGAGGCTCCAAAGAACTCAAGGGGCAATAAATTGTCGTCAAGCATTACGCAAGATAATAAAGCATTACGCCGGAGGGTAAAAAGAAATAAGAAAAATCGGCCTGACGTGCAAACGACGCCGTTATAACGTACGCCGCGGTTGTTGACAGGCATTCTACTAATAAGCATAGCCTGCTTTAATCAAGGTATTTCAAAGCCCGCAGGAAGCTCAAATTTCAGGTGTTCACAGCCGCCCTAGATGAGCGCTTGCAATCGAAGAACGCAACTTGCAAAAATTGCGAACCAGGCACCGCTATTATCGACGCAAACCTTTAAAGAAAAAAAATGCGCGGCGCTAGACGAAAAGAGGAACGCGCGTCATATTTATATTAGAGATGCGAGCCCGCATCGAGGAGCGAATTGCAAGGAACTCACAAATGAAAATGGTGCGTTACAACTTACAGGCATATTTGACCATTTTACACCATTCAAACTCTGAATTGCATAAAAGACTCTCTTATTCAAATTGTTTTTTCACAAGGCAATAGATATTGGCTGCTGGTTCACAATCACAACACCTAAATTTTATAATAATGCATTGGGCGACAGAACGCGACACATCACTTGATGCCATGGTGAGTAAATCGCCCACTGATTCTTGAAACAAAGCACAATCACAATTTTAAATTGCTAACAAAGCCACCTTGATTATCAATTAAAGGTTTGACAATAACTTTTCATTTAGTGCCACATATATAAAAATGTCCAGGTCAATTCTAAACATCCTTCGTAGTTAGCATATCAAGTAGATACAGTTCTCGCCATTATCAGATGCAAAACTATAACACTGTACAGCCAAATAGAATGTTATACGTTGACATCATCGTGGCAGTTTTAATACTGAGCAACAAAATAATATACAGCGGTAAACTCATGGTCCTAAATTTAGCAACAAATCAAAGATTGATTTTCAAGTGTTTGGACGGCACAATGACACTGATATGATTTTTTTTGGCGAGAGCTACTTTCAACGTTTAATTTATTTATAAGTATTTCTCGTTTATCGTTTTATTTTTCTGCCTCAGCTATTTCTGATGTATTTAATAATCGATCATTCAAAAGCGTGCCGTGGATTTTATCTTATGTTGGGACTAATTTTCGGTCGTCACTTACGCGAGTCTTCTTCTAAGCTCCGTTATGTAAAGTTTAGTTATTTCCTCGTTTTCAGATGGCTGCTTGGGAAAAACTGTGATACGGTTGAATGTTATCCATTTTATACAATTTCAAAAACTAGAATGTGTACAGACTGTCCAAATAACACACACGTATTGTTTTTATTTGCCAATCTTCTACACGTGACTTCGAGGATTATTTAGTCCACCGTTGTATTTTCTATACACTCTAAATGTATCAATATTACCAACAATACTTTGATATGGCACATTTGAGCAGCAACATATCCAGATATTAAAATAAACTGATCATTAGCGGGCTGTGGAATTCAAAGTCACGTTGCTATTAAGATTCAGGAAATGTTTCTAATGTCAATTTCAGTTTATGTTGTGTCAGTTGGAATTAAATGATAATGAGAGGTCATTTAGGGAACAGCAATCTTTTATTGAGCAACAGTAAGATACATGAATAAGCCTGAACTCATGTAATGATCATAACAAATGTTGAAAATGTCTTTATTCTTCTTCCAAATATTATTGACAACCAATTATTATCTGACACTATAAATACTTCCTGCATCTAGTAATAATGTTTTTTTATTTCGTGATATGTACAGCTACACAAAAAAACATTAGTTTAGCGAAGTTGTGTTGATGACGTGTTTGAAATTTCAGCTTATGTTTTTGATGAGAAAATCTGTGATCGTATGACGGATAACATCAATTCAGTTACTCTTACAGAAACACATTTTTCTATACTACAGTAAAATTTTCCAAATAGAAAACAAACATTGTTTAAAACATAATGTCTATCCCTAATAGACGCCTTTTTGGAGCAGTTCCAAAAGAGTCACTATTTTAGTATCTCTAGTCAATCCTTATGTATTTTTTTATTTGAATCACCCTTATACGGATGTACTATAGAGGGTGCCCCAAAATAGTACGTTCGTAGCTTATCTGATGTAATATATGCTGTATATGGCAAAAACGTATGAAACGTATTAACTAATCACATTGACTTGTATTACAATTGATACTTTGATACTTTCCTTATGTCAATATGAAATTAATTCCAATCACGACTAGCTACAGCTCAAAGTAAATGAAAACCTTATTCTCAGACAAATGCGATTGTTTATATTAACATTTATTCCTTATATGAAAATAACCTTTCGTAGACAGTAATTACAATCATGATAATATTATTGATTGAAAATTTGAATTCAATTCAAGTACCTGATTCAAAATCTGACGAGTTGTTTCGTTTGACATGACATTTGCAACTAATCAACCAAATAAGCTTCAAAATTAGAATTTAATGTTTTAATCTAAATATTTAAAATTTTACATAAGCTATTCAAATTATAAATTATCTAAATAAATCCAAAATGGTCTAAAACTATCAAGATCTTGACATAACTTTCAATTTAGAAAAAAAATTTAATTATTATTTACTAAACAGTTATTAAAATCTAAACAAACAGTTTGTTCTAATTTTATCAAATCAAAACTTAATTAAAACACACATTAAAATCTCAATAAAATGTCCATTGACTTTTGACAAATTTTCAGAAGTACCTGACTTTGACTTTTATGCAGACAGTAACTGCTTTTAAGTTAAAGAAAATTCGGAAAAAAAGAGTTATGTTATTCCGGTTGGTTGCTAACACAATAACTCGAGAATGATATAATCTATCAGAATGATGTTTGCTTCATTTTGTGTGGAATATTAACAAAAAGAACTGAAAAGTTTTAGGACGAAATTGCGAATTTCTAGCAAGTTTTTTTAAGTTATCGAAAGATGCGGATACAATTTTCTATTTCTTCTCAGCTTTAAATATAAAATTCCACATTATCGCTATCTACCACATTTGCACTATCCCCTAACAATAGGTATCGATAAATCGCCGACTCGATTTTAAACCGATTTCTCCGCTTAGGCTTCGGCCTTTGCGAATTCGCTTTAGCTGAAGTCTCATGTATGGCGCGGTAATATTATATATAAGTAACAGAATATGATAACGGCCACACCACACTAAAAACACCGTTTTGACAGATTACGAAGACTAAATTAATGTGTCCTAAGGATGGAAAAAAACTACTCCATCCCGATACCGTCCCGAAGTATTGATAAGGAGCTTGCAGCTTCTCATCTTGTTTATTAGTAATGAACAGGTTACTATTCTGTCTCATAAAAATGACTATTTGCAAAGTACTAATTCTACTTTCTACTGCATCTATTTGCAATTATTAAACTTGCCCCACACAGAAGTAGCTATCAATGCCACTATTCATTCGCTCAAACAGTTGCTTATTTTTTCGTTTATTGTCGCTTTATATCATTATGTGCTAAGATTTATATTTGCCTATTTAATAATTATTTTCTTGAATAGTTTCAACGCTAAATTTCTGTTATTATACAGAAATTTCGGTCGTAAGTATACAGTACATAGAAAAATAGTAACTTAAAAGATTGCGGTTACTTATATTTTTAAGCAAGGTTATATAAATTGCGTAGAAAACTTATTATTATTTATTAGTATTGCATTTGTAAAAATTCACGTACTGCTGCATCTGCTAGTTAAGTTTCAACTACAGGAACTACAGGAAACTAGCCTATTATATAACAGTTCGAGAAGTACAAAATACTTTTAAATAATTATTTGCTGTTTAAAGATATCCTAGTAACATTAGTAAACATTAGTAAAAACTAGCTTCTATGTTATAGCAAGACCACTGGAAAGGGATTTTAGTACGACGTGAAAAAAAAATCAATAAATAAGCACATTAGTTACTGCACAATAGTGATAACGTCACAGATTATTTTAGTATTAAAGTATGCTTCTTCTTCTTTCTAAAACTGCCAGTTACTTGTATACTTTCGCATTAGTTTAGAAATAATGGAGCCAACTTAGAAATTTCGAATTAGCGATGAGCAACAGTTTTACCCCGCAGCACTCAAGCGACACAAAGTGAGCGACTTCTTTGCCAATTTTTATTTTTGCCGTGAAAGTTGTTACTTTTACTTACATGTGTGGCAAATTTAATTAATGAGATCTGAATCTGGACCACAAGTATTTCGTGTTACAACTAACTAAACGAACCAAAAATCCTGTAGCTTGTTAGTCATGATCTGCCATAATAGTTTTTATATTTTTTTCTGCGCTTACTATGAAGCTTTACGTCGAAAATATTAGTGCTAATGACGTGTAGAAAGCATTGAGTCTGTAAAAGTTACATTTATTCGAACTTGTTCATCGATTTCTTATTTCCTGAATCCTAAAAAGTGAGGTAGCCACCTATAAAAATATAAAGCGATAATACGTTAACCCACTGACACACTTTGATGCACTTTTATGTTTTAGCAATCAACCAAACGAAAGTGTGACAATACGTTTATGCGCTTTCATTGGGCGTGGGACGTAATGCTAATAAATAGTTTTTGCGGAGAAAGCAACTACTCATATTTGAAGTTTTGCCTGAAGGTCTTAAAGTGTAGAGGATATCCCTCTTGATAAAACCTAAAAACTTGATTAATGCACCTTATTTGTGAGAATAGCTTTATTTTTATTTGTACGTAGAAATCTAACAAGAATATGGTCACATTGCAAATATAAATCGGAATTAAGAAATATGCAAAAGATTATAGTTTTTTATAACGTTTTGTAATCATATTATTATACAAATTTCTCGCATCCGGCTCGAAGGACCAATTACATTACGCGTTAAATATTAAAACTATTCAAAGCAGTAATTAGGTAATTGTCAGATATTTATGTGATTTTCGATCTATCAAGAAGCAACTCAACGATGTTATAGCTATAAGCTATACTGAAAGAACAAAATTCACAAAAATTCAAGGAAATATAAAGTCGTGGATCGGCAAAACAGAGAAAAAGAGAGAGCCAAAGAAGTCCATTTTGTTAAATCTTTTGATAGATAAAATAACAGCAGATGTGAAATCTGTACAACAAAATAGCTAAGTCGGAAAATAATCTTCAAAGAGAGTTGTGTAGATTCTATTTGTAGTTTTACCCTCGTAAGTTCGTATGCAGGTGGCCGCTTCTTTGGTGATGTACATTCGGAGGTTGACTAAACTTTCTTTTCCATGTTTGTATAAATTTTAAAAATTATTGACCTGGGGAAATTTTGATTATTTTTGAAAGATTGCCAGTATATAGAGGAATCATTTTTGTGTCCATTTTGGGAGATGAATCGATAGATTGATTTTGGTGCTATGTGGTAAATTTATGTGGATTCGAATCTTTCGATATCTTTGAAAGGTTTAACTCAGCAGCTATGTGCGATGTGTGCAATTGCTGAAATTCGTCTGGTTATGCCAGGATTAAATAGTAAGTCAGAAACAATATTCGCCTGTGGCCTCCCTCCAACTTCGACCCCGTTTTTCCTGTTTGTTATTCTTTTTTTTTGGCTCTACTGCCACCACGTGGAGCACCTACAAGTACAGCTGTACAATTGATTCTGAGTGACTTGTCAAGCTACGCTGACTACTATCTTGCTTCCTAGCAGTATAACTAGACCTGAGAACTATAAACAAAAAAGTTTTCATTTTTGCTGTCCAACTCCTTAGTAGATTTTTTATAACTTAAACTCTTAATAGGTTAAATTCATTGTGCAAACAGTTTGAAATGGAAGCATTTTTTCTAATGGAGTAGAAGTGTGACGTGAGGCTGAGTGGTAGAGCCTCCAATTATATATCAGAAAACTTGCGATTTCAAAGGCATAAACATTTACTACCGACTCCACTACAGTTTCCCAATTTGGTTTTGGCAGCCATAGGGTCTTAACGCGCTTAAACCTCCTCAAAAAAGAAATGCGGCTACCTTTGCAATGGCAATGCGATAACAAGGCTGACGACGATGATAAATACGGTTGCTGAGGGCTATCTGTCGATACACAAATGCTCGAAAATAGCTTGATGCCCAAAATATTTGTCAGAAATCCAAGAATTTTTATATGAACATTTTCCCTGATAAAATAACAATTTCAAAAACTATTTGTATCTATTAATCACGTTATAGATTACTAGAAGGAATGATTTGGCGATATTAGGAGTACTATCGTTCGCATCACATTTAGAGCATTGGGATATTAACGTTCATCTGTTTATTCAGTTTAATTTGGTTTATTATTTTAAATACTTAAGTAGTTAATTATCTATCACGTAGCGCTCCTGTTATACCTTTTTTCTGGTTTAATGCCACAAACGGGCCTCACTGTTACACTTAGTAAAGTGTAACCAGCTGTAGTTAATTGGGTTGTCCTTATAATTTACTCACTTTATGGCTGGAATTAGTGGATGCACCGTTTAAAATGAGAAATAATTTCTAGGTTGCGGTTGGTTAGGTGAATCGTTTCCCCTGTCATTTAGATGAATTTCATTAAAAAAAACTTGGAAATTGTTTTTCTCTAATTAAAATAAAAAGTTAGCGATAATAAAATTACACATTTTTGAAATTTGTAATCGGCGTTGTCTAATTTTGGTTTTAATAAAGCTGTTTTACGCATCCGTTTAAAAACATATTTCGAAATCTATTAAAAATCCAAGAAGTACAATTTAAACTACCTTCTGAATTAGAGCTTGTGTGAGACGATTTTGATATCACTACATGATGCATTTGGAAGGGAACTTTTAAAACCGATTCATAAAGCAATCGTAAACCGATTCAAACCCCGATTTTTACGGATACGTTTTATCAATTCGAAAAAGCCATCCACATCCTCATCTCGATGCTTTCAACTTATCATCACTAGATTATTACCTTTGAGGTCCCACAAAGAGCTTGTCGATGCGAGAAAAGCCAATAATCGCTCGCTGCGGATTTATTGCTTGAGAATATTTTAATGCTGCAGCTAATATCTCAAATACTAGAAAATTCCATAAAATTTATAAATGTAGTATGATCTAAAATTATTTTCATCTAGTATGGTCATGGAATACAACAACAATTCACTTAAAAATCAAATGTGAAGTTTGACATTTAAGTATAAATATAGCTGCATTCATAAATTAGGAAGTACTTTAGATTAAGTACCTCATTCGACTAACTTAAGTGTTTTAGGTGTAGGTGGTCACTTTCAATAAAATTATTACAGTTTATTCAGTTTTCCTTTTTTTGTGCTAATTGTTGGACATCAGAACTCCGTTGAAAAAGCCTTTTTCGCCTAAGATTACTTATTAAACTCTTAGACTATAAAAATACTTGAACTTATTAATAATTTAATCAGGTTATTCGGAAAGTATTTTATAGGTCGGCAAATTAATAGTCTCATTATATATATATTGCAGCCGTCTGTTTCGCCTTTCATCTAATTGTTAAAATAAGTGGTTTTTCGAGTTTAACCATAGGGGTATCACATCTCTTGGGAGATACGAATTCAGTTAATATGAAAGAAAGTTTAAAAATTACTGAATATGTTAACTGTGCTAAGGCTTAATTAAATAAAAATATTATTAAGCTCTATTAATATTGATTTTCGACTTTTATTTTATTTAGCTATTTTAAAATAACTTCGAATATTGTTTATCTAAGAAATCAGAGGAAAAGAGCTGTCTAATGACCTAAAGATCTTACAAACTCAGTCGTGATTTGAAACGTGGAATTTTCTAAAAGATAGAACGCTAGCATCTGCAGCAAATTAAATTGAACATCAAATAATATATTTAATTTACAAATCGCTCAATCAGGCGTTGCATCTAACCAACGCTCGAGCTAGTGATAACAAAGCAAGCACCCGCTATGCGCGGACGAAGCGTAAACTGGTACGGCACGCAGTTTGTATCCAACCCCTCTAGAAAAGCACAGATGATGAGGGCACCGAAGAGTATAAAGGCGCTTTCGCAGTGGTTTTAAATCACTTAAGTCCACCGATCCTGACCAGTCCGACTTGAGTCCCTACACTTCTCTTCCTCTTACTCTCTCCTGGCCCTAGAATGTGACAGCGCTTACTGTCTCCTAGAACACTTCCCGAATCCTTCTGCGTTCTAGAATGTGACAGCACTTACTGTTTCCTAGCACACTTTCCGAATTCGCCTGCATTCTAAAATGTGACAGCGCTTACTGTCTTCTAGAGCATTTCCCGTCAATCCAAAACTCCAACACTCCAACTCCTCAACACGACCGGAAGATTACAACTTAATAACTGACATACCTAGTACTATTGTACGTTCAGCGACGTCTTCCTGTCCGTTGACCGCACTGCTTCAGCAGGATCGCGAAAGCGCCGGCAACATTTAAGCACCTTCGTGGACCAAATTCATCGGCCACCAGCGAGGGAACTTCACCAAGTAAAATCGCAGGGAGCTTACTCCTGGAGTCCCGAATTTCCATACTAAGGGACGATCACGACCTGTACCAGCTAATACACTGCCCCGGAATCACAGGTGTCTTGCAATTACTGTATTTTAAGCATATTCTTGTAGAGTGCAAAACGTAAAAAACTCCCACATTTTTCCGGCCCGCCCATCACTTATCGCAAAAGTGACGTTCCGGACGCAGGATATACAAGGCAGCGGGCATACTCCGTTCCAAGTTTAAGGTAGCAACCACCAACACGTACCTGCTGATTGCGTCACAGACCAACCAAGAACGTAGGGAACGCGACTCCAGAAGGGTTTTTTGAGTTTATTAATGTACATGGAAGTTTCGTAAACTAAGTCTTGTTTTGTTTAAGTAGTTAACAATATTATACCGTTGATTTATAAATTGTGTTTTCCTGACCGTATATATTTGAGATTAAATGAACATTTCTCCGATTGTGTTTACTCGAGGTGGAAATTAACGAACCCTTTTGGGTTTTTCCCAATTTAATAGAAGTCAGAAATTTCCCAGGGCATGAAATTAAATAGGAAAGGTTGAAAAGCTACAAAGAATCTTGGGAAACTGAACAATAGAGGTTGCCTTCAGAAGGTTTTTGGAATCTATTAGAAACGTTCAAGTAAAAGCAAGTAAAACAGAAAAATCTGTAAATGAGTTATTTCATTTTGGAACCATACTTTTGTTTATTGGCCCTCGAAAGAGAGCGTAAAATGGCTTTTATAGCCCCACGGCCTATAAAGTTGCTAAGCAGTATTACAAGCACCGACAATGTAGTATAGCAAAACCAACAATCTGCATAGTAACCATAGCACACCAAAGAATCACAAAGCTAGCACAACGACGAAGCAGTAGTCTGTAGCGAAAATTCTAAGTCCTTGAATTTCATCCAATTTGAGCACTAAAATGAAATAAAACGTTGTATGTACCGCGTGCCTAATTACGATTATACCTCTCGGGAATTTAAAGCTCTCCGCTTTGCGTCGGGATTTAAACATTACCTCGTGCTATATTATTTTTATTGCGGTCTTAATACATAAATAACTATTACACGGAACTTTTCTAGCGAGAACATCGATGTAAAAATATCTTAGCGTTTCTAATAATACTAAAACAATAAAATGAAGCACTTGGTAATGCAAATTACTTACATCAATTTGCAAACAAAAAAGGATGCGGCTGATGGGATTCGAACTTAGTGCGATTTCAGCTCCTAGGAGCAGCACGGGCGGGCCGGATCGCTAGTCTAGTTGGGCGACGACGGTGAGCCTCTGGATTTCGTTTGCAGTTGCTTTATTGATCGTTGCACATTTGTTGGGTCCGATTTTAGTCAAAGGTAAAAACCTGGCCTATATGCAAAACATTAGTTGTATGTATTACTGAGTTATAGCAAAAGTAAGCAGCATTTTATTTTTTAAGGTGCTCACTCTGTATATATTGCTGTGTTTAAGGTTTTACTTGAATATCAACTACGCTTAAGCCGTAGTTCGCTAATACTTGCTATGATCTCGCTGTAATATAACACCTCCATGCTTAATAAAAATTTAATTTTAGGGTTTTTTGCACTCTCTCAATGAATCTGTAACTTACCTTGCATTCTTTTTGAGCATGTATAAGAATTAACTGCTTTAATCCGACTAATTTAGAGTTAATGCAATTCGCGTTATATCAATACACTCAAATAAATAAAGCTTAAGTAGGGCGAAAACAGTAATTTATACTCAAGTAAATTGCGTAGTCACATCGTTATAGTTGAAATTCATGCATAATCTCGTCGGTATGCTGACTCGCATGTTTACTCAACTAATCAAACTACCTTAGTTTTAACTCTTAGATAAACGAAATACTGTAAACAATGCTTTAGAAAATTGCTGTTACCTTTAGTTACTGATGCTTACAAAACATCAAATCAATTATTACATGTGCAGTTTTAAAATAATTATAGAATTTTATCTATAAAAATGCATTTTTCTTTAATCAAATGTGTATGTGCTCTATCTTTTTACGTCCTTTCTGTACAGAAGATAAGTTTAACGCACGCACGATTCGATATTACGCTGCTTTCTGTATTACTGATCCTGTCCGCGAGATTTACACTTCCCAGCGCAACTGCAACTTTTCCACACTGCTTTCAGCTGGCTAAATGGGCTGACTCCGGTCCTGATGACCCAATATTGGCCTTGGCTACTCAGAAAACGGCTTTAGATTAGTTTAATATACAATCAGTTCGGCGACTGGTTCCAAACACTGGTTAATTTGTTTTTACGCGATTTTATATTACTCCACAATGAGTGATCATTATGAATATGACGCCCTAAGTTAACACTTTTACAAATAGGTGCGTATTTTACGCACAATAACCGTTCAAACAATTAAATTCGAAGCAGCTAAGACTAGCAAACCTCATCTCGCTGAATAATGTTTTCATCTCTTTTGTTATCAACAACCCTTAATTGTCATTACCCCCATAGCGACCAACTGCTTGTAAGTAACAGCTCTCCATGATCTAAATAACAAAACTGCTATCAAAGTAACCTTTCAAGTCTGCTATTTTTAGGTTATGACTGACTTTTCCAATAAAACAGCTTTCGAAACTCCATATTAGTTCAGATTGCTATCTGGCATCCTAACTCAGCTAAGTGAAACTATTTCAATACATTATTTGCTATAATTATTAATACGATGCATATTAAGATTGCAACTGTCACTGCTGGGACACGGCTTGGAATGTCAGCAGAGTGTTTTCAAGGAATCCCAATTCAGAATGTAATTCAACACCTTGCATTACATTATTTGGAAATAAACCTCTTATTAAACAACTCTATTAACTTTAAATAGCTTAATAATACAAACAAACAAACTGACAGGCAGGCGGATACACAAATGAACTAGCAGACGGACAGATAGACGGACAGAGGGACAGACAGACAGAGGGATAGACAACCAGACGGAATTGGGAAAACACCCCAATATTCTTCCTTCGCCTTTTAGACGAGAGAAGTAAAAATCAAAATCGTCCAAGTTTTTCACATACCTAAGTGGGCTATGTAAAATGTCTACATACATTCGTAGTCATTAATCTTTTTCACTTTTCGGTGTAGAGTATAATTACGAAAGATAACTATGGTAATACCTGCGATTTACATCAAGTTATTACGTATTTACGCGACCACACATTCAAATTTAGTATGTGACTTGTGTACATATCTGTATATACCCTACTTATTCTTTATCATATGGTTTTCCAATGGGGTGCTATATTAATTAATTGTATCTTCATAGTCGAACAGTCATTCGGTTATGCAGCAATACAACTCCAGAGAAGAGTTTAAAAGTTCTACCACTGCGTGACCGAAATTTCATTCGGAATTGCTAATACAATTCATATCGCCGTATAGAATATAGAATATGTGTCTTTGTGTGTGGAGATTCATTTATATAGTTTTTAAATATCATGAATGGTGTCTAGTACAGGATTTGCCATTTAGTGTTGATGGTTTTAAGTGGGCTACAGAATGAAAACTAGTTGATAGCTGATAGTCATCTGTATGTATTTCATGTACTTATTTTATGCAATTGAAGTATCGGCTGCTCCATCGAATAACACAGATGTGATAATGAGTAAAATTGTGGGAAACAAGGAAACACTTTAGATCAATGGCCCCACACTCTGCATGCATTCCAAAGTTAAATCCCGTATATTTGCAGTCTGTATTAAGGTATAATTTTTACTGTCTGACCAAAAATCTTGCAACCCTAAAGTTTCATGGTAAAATGTAGGTACTGTGTTTTGAAATCCAATGGGTGGGCGGAAGTGAGGATTAAATTAATTTTCTACACAGTATCTACAAGAACAGTTTTATTATTTTTTTACGATAGCTACACGATTTTTTTTATCAAAAAGATATGCTGGACAACTTAAACAAATACAAAAACAATAAAAATAACCAAAATTTATGAATTACCGCCCTGCACACCAATAACAAACACTCAGAAATTAAGGTTATGTAGGCACGTTGAGTGAGCATGTCTGCAACAAAACAAAGTATCTCGTAGATACTGTGTTATACACAGAATTTTGACAAAAAAAGTTTGCTCTAAGTGTTTTTTCTAAAACACAGTAACTACCAGATACTGTGTTTTCTTTGGTTCTTTTGAGCATTATAATGACTTGCTGTGTTTTGAATTGGAGAACAGAAGAAATTCATGTAGATACTGTGTTTATGGGTAGCTGCATATATCTAATACTTACTATATTGCTAGCGGCTATGAGTGGAAACTGGCCGATGAAGTGAAACACACAACCAACTCCTTTATGTATACGGTGAGCTGTGCGCAAGCGCGGCGGCGTCGTCCGCCCAATGGGGAAGTGGTCCCGCCCAATGGGGAAGTGGTCAAGTTTAAAATTCGCTTCTAAAGGCGGAGTTCGAATTCTCACGCATGCGCACGAGACGCGTTATACTATAAGTGAGACTATGTCGGCGCCGTAATGTTTTCTGAAGTTTCCAGGCCCTACCAGCAATATATGTGTATTATATATATGGGTAGCTGTAAATAGGTAACCAGTATAGATAGCTCAAATCTGATTAGCTAGAAAGATGCGGGACAACACAGTATCTACATATGAACATTCAGCTCAATTTCACAAAAAATTTTGGATACTGTGTTTTTCGATGGAGCAGCCGAGTTGTTATGGTGTAGATTAAATTAATGCGTGTTGACTGTTGACAGTTTTATTGCAACACAGAGCATTGTGCAAAATGAAAGATATTATAGACGTGAATTTCAGGGCACAGAAGAATTCCAAAACAGGACACAATTTTAGTTGGGTTAATCGGTGGTAGATGCTAACATCGGAAAAACTAGGCAATGAAGCAACCTTTTTTGAGTGTGCTAGATATGTGTTTATCCAACCTTCTGCTTACAGTCATCCTATCGAAGGTTAGATAGCATTACTGCTATACGGATTTCGTTAACAACAAGCAAAATAGTTCGATGTTGTTACAACCAAACCAATTTCGCAGATTCTTTAGTTAACATATTTTTCGTCTGCCTTTTTTTTTATCTTCTTTTGCATTATTAGTTGGAGCAGTGCATATTTGGAACTTTTCATTATATGACCGAAATACTGGAGCGTTCTCTATTTTACGGTGTATACAATTTCATATTCTTTATTCATCCTCTCCAGAACTTTTCTATTAGTGGTATTATAGACCCAAGCTATACGCCACATTCTGCTGTAGCACCACATTTCGAACGCTTGTAACTTCTCGGAATGTTTTTCTTGGGCGTCCAAGCGTCTACCCCATGCAGTAAGATGGAAAACACGTAACAACGAAGCATCCAAAACTTCCCATTTAAAATGGGGAAACAGATTTCTATGTATAATTATTCAGTTCTATATTTTGATAAGCTAAAATGTAAGCTTTAGCGATTTTAATTTCTTATTTTTTTTGTATTTTTGTAGTATTTATGATCTGGAAGCTCAAGATTTTTTCCCAAATAAAATTTTTTTATTTATACTGATAAACTAAGATAGATTTTTACATATTAACTAAAAGTTACATAATGTCATAGAAACACTTTTAGTAAAACTGACATAGAGTAATTTTTAATTTATATATATATAATATAAAAAATAACTATTTGGCAATTTTAAAAAAGTCAAGTGTTTTTAATTTATTCATTTTTATAATAAATTAATTAACTTATTTTGCTGACTTTAAAAAAATTAACAT
>OW679200.1:84509799-84731947 GCA_940337035.1 Agriotes lineatus | reverse complement strand
AGGCGGCACAGAAAGTAAAATGAATAATAATAAATTAAACTTTTAAGGTGAGGTAATAGGTAGGAACATTTTCAAGTTCCCGTAAGTAGTATAATTATTATTTATTTTTCATAATAATTAAGTGGCGTAATGCGTTGTCCAAAAAGTTTCTAAATTCGGATTATAACATATAAAGTTGTATTTTTTATATAGAACTCATAGTTAGCTGTGGCATTATGAGACATATGTCGTATGGGATCGATTTATTAATTTTCACTACTTTATAGCAACAATTCACAATTTTTAATATTTCGTCGTTTTCTAGTTGAAAACTTGTGCCATTTAGAATATACGTGATTAAACAAAGTTTTTGCGTTGTTACAATACCACCGTTTGATTGACAGAATTAATCACGTTTGATTGTTGCTTATAATATTATAGTGTCCTTCATATATCCATTTATCAGAACATTTTATTGTCCATTAAAACCTCTGTAGTTTCTCAAATTTAAAAATGCATTTGCAAAAATGTAAATATTCTACTTCTATACGAAGGAGGTTCGAAAATATGAAAATGATTGAAGAAAAAAGTACTTATTTTTCAAAATACACAAAAATGTTAATTGGAAGTATTTGTTATAACCTATCTATTAATAGTTATTTAACAAACAAGTATGTTAATGAGAGCGCTTAATAATCGAGACATTTTAATGCGCGAGCGCCAGCGAGCGCGTTAATTCTAGATATTATTAATCGCAGATTAACATACGAGTTAGTTACAATATTTTTCCGTTGATCGTACATTATTAATTTGAAGAAAATCTAATTTTATTCCATGAAGAGAATTTGACACTTAAAGTTTTGACATTAATGGTATCGGGTGACCATAAATGGTTGTGATTTTTTTCTTAAGTTGGCACTGTTCATGTTGGTGACATTGTAAGTCTATGTTAAATATGAGGTTAGCAGGTTAAGTTTTGAGTCAGTTTGTGTCAAAACTGACGCAAAACCTAACCTGTTAACCTCGAATTTGACATACACTTGCAGTTCCACCAACATAAACAAATTTTTAAAATCGTTTATTAATAAAAAATCATTCATTAATAAGGGTGATTAATATACGATTCTCTAGAGCTCGTTTCACTCTGACTATGCAGTACAGAGAACATACGACAATGTTATTTAAAGGCAAACTTCGCTTGCTGCGTTGCCGCTTGTAGACCGCACTCAGGTATACTGTATGCTGCTCTTTTCAAATTGATGAAGAAGCGACAAAAAGGGTTTACTTCAACAAGGTATTAACAAATAAGCCGATTGCAATACAAAAGGCGGATTTATTATGATTGACGTCTTCGTGTTCAGTTTTAAGCAACTTGCTATCCCTGTACACTGCATAGTCAGAGTGAAACGAATTATTTAAAAATTTGACACAAAAATGAAATTTGTTTGCACTGATTTCGAATCACGTAATATCCTGGTTGCTAAGTGAGGGAAAACTCAGATTTGACAATACTCGTTTATCGTATCCCTTGGTAAGTTAACTTTGAAGTATTTCATTTGGTAATACACAGCGTGGTAAGAAAAAAATTCGAGAAACCAGAAAAAAATGTTTTCGAAGCAAGTAACTGTGACTTTATGTTTGACACTTTCTTTTAACGTCTTTAAATAACATTTTTGTCTATTTTGAAAAATAACCGTACTTTATTCTTGAACCATTTTCATATACCTCCCCTGTAAACGAATATATTTACATTTTGGCAAGTGCATTTTTAGTTTGAGAAGATGTAGAAACTTGTATCAGGAATAAAACACTCTGAGAAATGGATGATAAAAAAATCCATGTGTTACAAATTTATGAGGGACAGTACCTATATGTTATATTATACAGATTGGTGGTGGATAGTGTGAACATAGGCAGTCCATTGAGCTAGAATACAGTTTATGGGCTTTGTATGCGTTAGACAGAAGTAGACATATATGATTTAAAATCTAGTATCCTAGAATTCAGTGTTTTCTAAAAACAAAACCTTTTGGTTCTGCGAATACTAGATGTTAATCGCATATAGGTCTGTTTATGCCTAACGCATACAAAGTCCATAAACTGTATTCACACACATTTGATTACTTATGTTCACATTTTCCGCCACCAATCTGTATATTATGATATATAACACTGGAATGGGAAAAAATCCTCTTACTCATCAACGGATACGATAAACGAGTATTGTTAAACCTGAGTTTTCCCTCACTTAGCAACCAGGATATTACGTGATTCGAAATCAGTGCAAACAAATTTCATTTTTGTGTAAAATTTTTAAATAATTTATTAACAAACGGACCAAATAACAATTAAAAATCAATTATAATTTTTTCCGTTGATAGTTTATTTATGGGTTTCATTAATGTATAGAGAATCGTCTATTAATGACCCTAATTAATGAATGATTTTTTATTAATAAACGATTTTAAAAATCTGTTTATGTTGGTGGCACTGTAAGTCTATGTCAAATTCGAGGTTAGCAGGTTAGATTTTGCGTCAGTTTTGACACAAACTGACTCAAAACCTAACCTGCTAACCTCATATTTGACATAGACTTACAATGTCACCAACATAAACAGTACCAACCTAAGAAAAAAATCACAACCATTTATGGTCACCCGGAACCCTTAATGTCAAAACGTTAAGTGTTAAATTCTTTTCATGGAATAAAATTAGATTTTTTTGAAATTAATAATGTACGATCAACGGAAAAATATTGTAACTAACTCGTATGTTAATCTGCGATTAATAATATCTATAATTAACTCGCTCGCTAGCGCTCGCTCATTAAAATGTCTCGATTATTAATCGTTCTCATTAACATACTTGTTTGTTAAATAACTATTAATAGATATGTTATAACGTTATAACAAATACTTCCAATTAACATTTTTGTGTATTTTGAAAAATAAGAGTACTTTTTTCTTCAATCATTTTCATATTTTCGAACCTCCTTTGTATAGAAGTAGGATATTTACATTTTTGCAAATGCATTTTTAATTTGGGAAACTGCAGAGGTTTTAATGGACAATAAAATGTTCTGATAAATGGATATATGAAGGACACTATAATATTATAAGCAACAATCATACGTGATTAATTCTGTCAATCAAACGGTGTTATTAAAACAACGCAAAAACTTTGTTTAATCACGTATATTCTAAATGGCACAAGTTTTCAACTAGAAAACGACGAAATATTAAAAATTGTGAATTGTTGCTATAAAGTAGTGAAAATTAATAATTCGATCCCATACGACATATGTCACTGAAATGGGAGAAAATCCTCTTTCTCATAATGCCAGAGCTAACTATGAGTTCTATATAAAAAATACAACTTTATATGTTATAATCCGAATTTATAAACTTTTTGGACAACGCATTACGCCACTGAATTATTATGAAAAATAAATAATATTAATACTACTTACGGGAACTTGAAAATTTTCCTACCTATTACCTCATCTTAAAAGTTTAATTTATTATTATTCATTTTAGATACACATTTTTCTTACTTTCTGTGCCGCCTGGGCGATATGTCCAAAATCAAAGTTGGGCGTTGTGACCAAAATCAAACTTGGACGTTATGACCAAGTTGGGCGTTGTGACCAGAATCAAAAGTGGGCGTTGTGACCAGAATCAAAGTTGGGCGTTGTGACCAAGTTGGACGTTGTGACCAAAATCGAAATTGGGCGTTGTGACCAAGTTGGGCGTTGTGACCAAAATCGAAATTGGGCGTTGTGACCAAGTTGGGCGTTGTGACCAAAATCTAAATTGGGCTTTGTGACCAAGTTGGGCGTTGTGACCAAAATCGAAATTGGGCGTTGTGACCAAATTGGGCGTTGTGACCAAAATCTAAATTGGGCGTTGTGACCAAGTTGGGCGTTGTGACCAAAATCGAAGTTGGGCGTTATGACCAAAACGGTGCTTTAAGTGGCGTCGATAGCTCTCTCCTATAACAGGCGTCGGTGGGCGTTGTGACCAAGTTGGGCGTTGTGACCAATATCGCTTTTGGGCGTTATGACCAAGTTGGGCGTTGTGACCAAAATCAAAATTGGGCGTTGTGACCAAGTTGGGCGTTGTGACCAGAATCGAAGTTGGGCGTTATGACCAAATTCTGAGTTGGGGTTTGTGACCAGCGGGCGTTGTGTCATAGCCCCATTCTATGGAGTTGAGGCGTGGACGCTAACAGAGGCCATGTGCAAGAAATTGGAGGCTTTTGAGATGTGGTCCTATCGTAGGCTAGTGAAAATTTCTTGGGTTGACAGAACTACAAATGTAGAAGTTTCGCAGCGCATAAACAAACCAAGAGAAGTTTTAAACACCATAAAAAGAAGAAATTTAGAGTATTTTGGCCACATCATCCGTAACGACAAATACAGATTACTGCAGATTATAATTCAAGGGAAAATAGAGGGAAAGCGTAATCCAGGCCGTCGCAGGACATCATGGCTCAAGAACCTTCGCCAATGGTATGGACAAAGTACAACATCCCTGTTCAGGAAAGCTACAGACAAAATTCAAGTCATGCAATTGATCGTCAACACCCTAGGAGGGCAGGACACATGAAGAAGAAGAAGCAGAATAATCTTGTATATTATAAATTATACGTCTAACATTGAAAATAATCTCGCAAAAAACTAAAACTTTTAATTGCTTAAACTGATTGATGGTTACTGAAATGAATTTCTATGAACGTAAGTTCGCACATGTGAGGACAATTTTCGGAGTTTAGAGCTTTCCTGCATTTTTACGCATCCGAAATTCAGATTGTAGATTTTTTTCCCGCATAACTTAATTGTAAATTAACAGTTTAGTCGTGTACCCAAAACTTTATTCCGTTCGTTTCAAATATTAGCGTTTGCTAGCTCATTCTATACCATCAATTCAAGTTCAGATATGCGTGTTCTAAATCTAGATATGTTAATCCCAAACCTAATTTCTTGTATTGCACACAGTAGCGTTTCTCGGTTTATTTTAGGATCTTCGATTCAGTTCCTTTTACGCTTGTTCTAAATTTAGCCTTGTTCCCGTCTGGGTGACGCCTTCTGCTCTTATCGCGTTCTTAATTACTCTTCGTCGCCATCGAGGCGGGTGCTTGGCCCGCAGGTAATTTTCCTTTATAATCTAAATTATGTTTCATCATTTCGTTCCGTGGCAACCCTATGCTATAAGTTGAACAAGAAACGATCTTAAGCCACGCGTGCCCCTTTTCATTTAGTTTTCGCATCTTAGGCCGAAGTATCATTCTTCGTCGATTGTGCGCAGCGTTAAATAGTTGAATGTCGAAATTCGTGAAGCTACATTGTTGCTGTCGTCGAGCCCTGTGTAATAGTAATGTGCTGGTGAACGTTTAGTCGAGTTTTCCGTGCCGTAGAGCTAAGCACCTCTAATAACGCGGTTAAAGCGGATTTTAAGTGGAAGCCTCAAATGCTGAACTTGCCATTGAAATGAATTCCCGAATGTCGAAACGAATCTGCTTGCTGGAAGGGCTTTCTTTAACTAACCCGCTGGGGATTTAATGCCACTCACACCAGCTCGAATATCGCCTCTGTGTAGTTTCCAGTAGTTCTTTCCCGTATTTCGTGGCAAAAGCTGAGAGGCGACCTGCAGCTTGAGCTAGACAGCGTAAGCCTTTGGATTCCTCCCAACAGGTATTTTTTAACTGATCGTATTGGTAACGCATAGAAAGTTATAGTGAAGTGATCTTAAAGTGTCGTCTTGGCCGCCGTGCCATTGCTTATTTAAAATTTAAGATGTTGAACAGAACTTAACGCATTGAAGTTAATGTTTTGCCTTTACCGTCAAGTTTTAACGCCTGTATGTAGTTTTGCGTTCTGAGATCAAGTAATCATTGCCGTTGTGTCATTATTTGAGTAATTGTTGTCAAAATTTTATCGCAATTACGTAGCTCCTTTGTGCAAAACTGGAAGTTATTACTGTTTTGGATGTAGTCATGTCAATTTTTGTAATTTTCGTTACCTGTGTTTAGTTTAAACATTGCGTATTTAACCTGACTCACCTTTTCGTATATTTTCAAGCGTTTATTGTCACCTATACATATTTTCTATATCAATAGAGTTCATTGTTAATTATTTATGTTTTTCATTGATGTTGCTTGCATATTGTGTATTGTTTCGATGTACAGGAATTCAGACGATGGTAGGCAAATGCAATGAAAGGTAAGTTCAACTTAACTGTTCGCAGCCTCAAGCTTTGCTAAGCCAGAAGTAGCAAGGTGAATCATTTACTTCAACTTTCAGAGTGAGTTCACCTGTGTTGTTGAGTTTTTCCCCTATTCCTCAGAAAGTGGTGGTTCTTCAATATTTAACAGCCGTATCTTGTTTACCGGATCGTAGCCCTAAATATAAGGTCGTAAAGAACCCGCCCTTCTCACTGAGTGTTTCAAGCAGAAACCTTGTGTTACAGCCCATCGTAACGGGGTTGGGGCGACGAATCTGCGTAATTTTTCCCGATTGTGTAGTTTGATAACAAACTGACGGTTTTGTTTTAAAGAGCATTTACGTTGTAACACATTGTGTCTTTGTCGTTAACGGTCTTTTGGGCATTGTTTTAGTCGTTTAGAACCCTTTTGGCTGTAGCAAAGATCGAATTTGGATAAAATGCAGAAGCAAAAGATAGTTGTTTGGGTATTTCAATTACATTTGGTCCAGTGAGTTAATTTACTCTCACCTGATTTAGCCAGTGATACTCAAAAGTTTGCACCAGACCCTGATGCATGTTTTTCCCGTAAGCGTAAGCAATTGACTTTTAGTGCAATGTACTTCGACTGAGGTCAGTATATACTTATTCAATTTAATGACCATACTTATGAAGAACCCTGTGTAATTGTCTGCATGCATTATTCTATCTAACTAAGAGGAGGATGCAGTCTTATCTAAGAAAGCACAGCAGAATGGAACATGTAACTATCGCAATAAACTAAATATCCCCAATAAATATTCGTGATACCGCAAAAGTAGTTGACATAGCTTTGATTACTCAGGGATTTATAAGTGAAAATCCATTATGTCTGGCTGGGTATTTAATCAACATTATATATATACAGGCTGTAGAAATGATTTACGCACCGTAGGGATTTCAATGGTAATTTCTTTATATGAAATTATTTGCTTTCCTAATTACTTTAGAGCAAACTTGTAAATAGGTTTTTGTAGAGCATACAATTTTGCATCCATTTATGCCATCGTTTTTGTCCTGTTACATTAGAAAACCTAATAATAAAAAAACTAGAATTATAATTTTTTCAAAAATTAGTGCAAATTTTGAAGTGGTGGTATGCTGGAAGCAGATTAGGTGCAATAAGTGCCATGGTTGCCGCTACATTTGACAGAGGCAAACAAATAAACAGCAAACTAATTTGTTGATGCTTTGAGATGCTTCAATAATTTCAAGGCACCACTGATTAGTCTAAAAATGGCAATTTTATTTCTTTAAATTATTGGTTTTCCGAAATGTAAAATAACAAATGCTGGCATATATGGATAGAGAATTTTTTTATCTAGAAAAAACTACCTTTTGCATGTGTATTCTATTTTAGCCATTTTGCCGAGATAGTTGCGTATGTCATAATTTCAATGTTCTATGGAATGAAATGCTATTTAGATCTACATGGGTGTAATATATTATAATTCATTTAGTAGACGTATCTATTTAAAAAAATCTGGTGTGATACACTCACACAACTTCCTTTTACAGTGATCTTATAATTAGCCAAAAATTTGATTTTTAATTTCTAAGCATTTGTCAAAAATTTTGAAAAATTGCAAATTCTACAAAAACGGTACAAAATAGAGTTAGTTGAAGAGACAATTTTTTTCTAGAATTTCAAGCTGAATTCAAAAATGTAATAATATGCCGGGTGTTATATTTAAAATAGGAGTTAATAAAAAAATAGAAAAAAAAAGAAACCCATTTTAGAAGTATTCAACTGGAAAATCGCCTATCTCACATCAATACACATTAAAAATGTAATAAAAATATAAAGTTTGAAAAAAATCGTTAGAGCCGTTTTTGAAAAAATCGAAACAAATTGAAAAATCACAAGAGTAAACACCTACTTCCGGTTATGCGATTTTTTTCAAAAGCTTGCTGTCTCATCTACATAGTACACAAAACTTATATATGAAGTTTCAATGCCATACCTCTTTTCGTTTTTGAGATATTTTGTTCACAGACACACAGACCAATGAACAAAAACATGTTTTTTGGGTTCAGGGGACTCTAAAACGTGAAGATCTGTTGAAAACTCAATTTCGAATTTTTGGGGTGAATCCAATACTTCCTTTATCGTAAAAGGAAGTAAAAATGGTACAAAACTATCAAAGTGGAACTTTAATTTTTAGAGTGAATAAGTACTGTTGGTAGAATTTTGTACTTCAATTAACAATAATTGAAAAGTAATTATTAATGTGAAAATTGTACAGAAGTTGCAATTTACCAATCTTCGTTAATATATTGGAAATTAACTTGGCTAATTTTTAAGTCTGGCACAAAATTTGCAAAACCTGAACAATGTAGGTACAAAGAATAAAAATAAAGAAAAGTTTTTATAAATTTCACAACTTTATTATTACGAGTATTATTTATTATATGCCACTCGAAACGTTACTGCGAAGTTTTACTGCATAACAGATCATTAATAAATAATACGTACTACAATTTTGAACTTTCTCAGTATCTTGTACAATTTCATATTAATCTGCAATTAGATGAAGATGTTGAATGCGATATTATATTCAAATTTTTATATATAAATTTACAAGATGTATTGCTTATATAGGTCATTCTTTATTATATTTGTTTGCTGTTCTAAAAAAACACAGCCAGTACAATGAGCGTTGGTTCTTGGTTCATTCTCTTTCTAGCTAGCCCGAAATCACATTTGGATCTTTTAAGAAGTATGCGATGTAACAGTACCGAACGTTTTCGTGTGCAAAAAATCGTTTTAATCCCTGCATTTTCGCTCTCTCAAATCTTACATTTCCACAACGTCTGTAGAAAGTTTGACCTTGATGAAATTTTCAAAATGACACCAACCACATTCACCTGCAATATGTACAACTTGCAAAAATTTGCGAAAACTGCGCACTTTCCAAGCGTCACACAAATCGCTACTGGAGTCCCGTATTACCGCCACACTTCTAATTCGTGAAACATTTTCAATTTTAAAAGAAGCAATAATTTATTAAAATGCGTCTTCATCATTATCTTCGTCAGACGTGTAGCTATATTATGCACTTAAATTAATAATAATAGGTATTATATTTGAAGCATCTACACATTTTTCAGTCTTCCACTTTGAAAATATTACCGTTTTAGTATGTCTGACTTAATTTTCCGCTACTCATCACTAACGGCCTCTAATTCTTTCCACCACAAATTTGATTTGGTGAACAGGGAAAATTTGGAATTTCTTGAGAAAACCGTTGGTTGAACGACTTTATTATTATGTGCTTTTCTCTACATACATTGTGAGAACAACTCATCTAAATGCATTTGATATGTTTGTATTTACCTTAGCTTTAATCTCTTTGGCTTTCTTAGAAACTCGCCCTAAAATAGTTGGAAATCTTCAATGCTTTCCCTGTCATTTTCTCGCAATCTTTCCTTGAGCTTAACAATTTTGTGTGTCCCAAAGTAAGAAACTACATTTAAAATTTAATTTTTAGATTCGTCATTAAATCGTTTCAACATAATAAAGAAGAAATAAAATGCAATTAACAAAAAACCTTATTTGACACTGATTAATGGAGATTTCACACCTGAATAAGTAACATTTTAATATCTAGTTAACGACGTCCGATTTTTTCCTAATTTCTTTTTCATCCAGTTTACTATAGATAACAGAGAAGGAGTTCTGACTTGGTGTTAGATAGTGTTTCTAATATAATATTTAGATAAGAGTTGGGACAACGTAAACGTCAGCGGCCATTTTTGGACCAAAAATAAATAATTGCGTACAAAGGCCAGAGCTGTTTTTCTTGAATAAGTCACCTAGATGAATTTAATAATTAGTTGTCCATTTGACATTGTCAAAAATTTAAACCGTTAAGAAAATTATACCGGTAAGTATCTAATGTTTATTGATTGATGGTAGCTGATTTTGCACTAGATGGATCGGATCGAGTAGTTTACAAATGCTTTTTTGTTGGTATAAAGGTGTAGTAAAGAACATAACCTCTAAAAGCTTGCCTTATCGGTGTCGAATCGGTCGAATTTGATTAACGCAAAACTACTGTTTCTACGGTAGTAGCACTAATAAAGATTCAAATATCGACTCACGTGGCTCCACCAATCACAATCAATTCTTTCGTTGTCCCAACTCTTATCTAACTAATATAAAGAAATTCTAGTGTTAGAGTTCCTGTATATTAACAATACGATTTTAGCTAACCTGACAATATTATACGGGGACTCTATTTGGCGTATTTCTACAACTATACGTAGAAATATTACATGCTGGGTTGTTTTGAAATGCACACTGCAAAATAGTCTAGGCAGATGTATTTTTTTGTATTGATTTTAAATTTTATAAAGCGTTTACGAAAGTGAAATACAATCACATGTAAAAAATATATAACTGCCAGTTGCTCCATTATTAATCTGAGTTTTCTTGTTTCTGCTTAAGAACGTCTAGAAGGTGAATTGTCAAAAAGTTAGCAGAGGTCCAAGAAGTCCTTTCTTTTTGAAATTTAAAATGAAATGGCATTTCTTAACACGCGAGCAAATTAATCTAGCAGTATGAATGTTGGTAAAAGACCAAACGCAGCAGGACGTCACTGGTACGAGGGTAGCACCCATAATTTCTGCAAACTAATAGATCAAGTGCACCATGGAAATCAAACTTGCAATGAAACAAATGTTTATTGCTTTCTGGTTTGATAGTTCAAATTTAGTTTTGATAATTGCAACAGTTATTATACAAGTTAATTGTGAAATAAGTGTTGCGCTGCAAAAATAAATTTAATGAGAGAAAGCGATGATTTACTATGAAGTAAAAGGTCCCTATCTCCGACAGAAAGCTTTGGACGACTTCGTACTGCATTTAGGGACGAAGCGTCTTCGCAGCTGGTTTAATGAATTTAAACTTAAACAAGTTTCACTCAGCGACGATTTTTAGGAAGCAAGACCAATTTCAGTAGTTACCGAAATAAACATAAACGCTGCACGAAGAATGATACAGGAGGACCATCGAGTCACATAGGAGCACCTTGTGCATTGGCATGACTGCAAGAAACAAGATTTTACATACTCATTTGGGTGTAAGAAAAATATGTTGTCGGTGGATACCAAACAGTTTAGCAGAAGCACAAAAGCAACAGCGTGTGGAATGGTGTAAGAAAACTCTTAAGAAATATGATGAAGATAGGTCTAAAACAGTTTACAACATCATAACTGGTGACGAAAACTGAATATATGCATTTGAACTGGAATATAAGCGACAGTCTGCACAATGGACGTGTCTAATAGATCCTAATCCAGTTAAAGTGAAGCGATTTGGAAGTGTTTATAAGAAAATAATTGCTTGCTTCTTAGAGGCTTCCAGGTTAAAATTGCTAAGTCATCCTCATACAGTCCCGACTTAGCACCTTCTGATTAGTTTCTATTTTCTAGATTGAAGGATAAAATGCGTAGTGTGCGATTTGGAACTTCCGAAGATGCTGTGGAAAGCGTTAACGCATAGAGTTTATGAGCGAATATTTAGAAAAACAATAATAGAAATAATTTTTTTAACTTTGTTGTATTAGTATGTAGAAATTTACTGTGCTACCGTCATATGTTAGGAACACATCAGAGTGTTATAAATAATCAGACTGGTATTATCGATAAACAAGTACGGCCCTGCTTGTGAATTAAAGAGGCAACTCTAGGAAGCGCACAATTTTATTGTCATCATCCAAACCACTGTAGGTACTACGTTTAATGAACAAATTAAGTAAAAGGCCCTCCCACAAATAAGTGCTAAATTTGAATGGAATATTGCTATTGGTGAGCCAGTTGTACAATGTACATAGCTTAATTTTATTTAAAATTAACAGTTTTTAAATTAAATATCGAATCAATAATGGATGAAAATACTAAACTCTTATATACCAACAGGTTATCGTTAAAAATCAAAGAAAACTCAATAAAGTTATCCAACACAAAAGATCATGATAGCGTAGAAGAAGCATGGAGGAAATTATCATCCAACATTAACGAGCGTATGAAGCCTTAGTTAACGAAAGGTCAATTTAAATTCACAAAAAAATGCCAAACCCTGGTTTACTGAAGAAATCAAGGAATTGGCTCAAGAGAAAAGATCGTCATATTTACGCTATATTAACAACAGGACAGCAGATGAACACATGAAGTATGTAGAAACCAGAAACCGTGTTAACGCACAATTTCGACAACAAATTTACAAAAGATATGAAATATGACCTGTATGGGGCCCAGAGAAAAGTGTGGGGAATGTTCAAGCGCCAAAGACAAGATAGAAACGAATATCTACAGACGCGAGCAATAGAAGGAGAAAGCTGGGTAGTGTATTTTAAGAACCTATATAACGAAAACGTGACGACAGCGAGAGAAGAACAACATATACAGAATGAAACTATTACCACAAAATTAACAACGGAGTAAATTATTGAAACTCTAAAAAAATTAAAAAACTGAAAATCACCTGGGCCAGATCAAATCCCAAACGAACTCTTAAAATATGGGGAAAAGGACTTAAACGAAGAACTAAGAAAACTATTCCAGTTAATAATTAATATCGGTACCACCCCAAAAGCATGGAAAAACAGCATTACAATACCCATATTCAAGAAGGGAAGCAAAAAGAACCCCGATATATAGGGGAATTACGCTCCTGAATAGCACAATGAAACTATTTACAAATATTCTTAAATCAACTATTGCCAATACAACACAACTATCAGAAGAGCAGCAGGGATTCTGGAATAATCGAAGCACAGTAGACGCCATATTCACGTTGATTGTCGAAAAATCCATCGAATACGATAAACCGGCATTTATGTGTTTCATCGATTTTACAAAAGCGTTCGACCGAATTAAATTAGACGACGTTCTAGACATTTTAGAAGAAAACCGTGTCCCAGGGGAATTAATACAGGTCATAAATCAACTGAACATTCACAACAAAATAATCATACGAGTTAATAACATATTAACTGAAGCAATAGATGTATCCACCGGAGTCAGACAAGGAGACGCATTGAGCCCTCTACTTTTTAATCTAGTGATGGACAAGGTAATAAACGGAGTAAAAACAATTAACGGTGGATACAAAATGGGAAAGCAAGAACTAAAGATAATTTGCTACGCTGACGATGCTGTGATACTCGCTGAAAATGAAGATGATCTACAAAGATTACTACATGGTTACCACCTATCCGCCCGAAACTATAACTTACACATATCAGTAGAGAAAACAAAATCTCTGGTCATATCAAAGGAACCTAGAAGATGCAAGTTGGTAATTAATGACAAACTGATAGAACAGGTCATGCGTTTTAATTATTTGGGAATAGAAATCTCAAGCGACAGGAACATATCACAAGAAGTGAAATTACAAATTAATAAAGCAGCAAAGGTGTCAGGATGCCTATCTAACATAATATGGAGAAATAAGTATATGAACATCGAAGCAAAGGTCAGAATGTATAAATACATATGCTGCGGAAATAAGAGCGGACACTACAATTACCAAAAGAAAACTCCGAACCACAGAAATGAAAATTTTAAGAACAATAACAGGATATACACTCTACGATAGGATACCAAACGAAACTATCAGAGAACGGTGCAATGTACAAGACGTCGTAAGATGGGTAAGAGTACGAAGAAGAGAGTGGAACGCACACGTATCCAGAATGCCCAATAATCGACTCCCTAAAATAGCAAGGGATAGCAAGCCTGAAAAATCACGACCAGTAGGAAGACCACCGAAACGATGGAAGGACAGTTAGTCTTCTGTGTCCCAAGAACAATAATTTTAGATTAAACAGGTCTCAGACCTATTAAAGGAAGAAGAAGAGGAAGTTTTTAAATTATTTGGAGTTTTTAATTTGTAACGTGTAAAACAGGTTTCTGCAATCTAGGACCCTCCCTGATCTGCGAAGTCGGTCCAGCACTACGATGGGGAAATTGAGGCAAAGCCTACTATAAACTTATAGTAGGCTTTGGGTGAGGAGCCCATGCGCAAAGAGCGCGAGAGCATGTCAACTGGCCAGAGGAAGATTGGGGACCACCATTGTTTTCTATATGAAAGCAGATGGTTTAAGACCTGACGATGGAAGAGGTGGCAGTATAATGGTTTAGTATGGAAAGTGTATTGGTGGTCAAACTAAACTTTCAACACACACAGGATAATGTGCGTCCCCATGAAGCTCAAGTTGAAGCTCGGGATGGGGAAGCTATAGCTCAATCGCTTGAGCTGAATCATATTGAACACTTGCGGGATAGATTAAGAAGCTATAACCATCGCAATTATATTGAACGCGAGATTATCGTTTTGCAAAAAGCGAGAGGAAATGGATAAACATTCCTCAGAATGATACTGATAATTTAATCATGAGCATGCCTGACATGTTCTTTTATAATTAGCAATAGATTACCCAATTCCTTTATTTTGATTTTAGCTTGATACCATGAAAAAAGAGATTTTGATGTGTGTATATAAATTTGCCATGTTCAGATTTTTATTTACTTACTAGCAACATGATATTGTTCATTTACATCATAGATGCAAAATATGTAAAGCTACCTATAACTCCCTAGGGATTTTTCAAATTATTTCTCCCTCAATTTCATGGTAACCATGCAAATACAAACAACGTCTTAGCAACCATACATTTAGACAATCTTTGATGTTACTTACATATTGTTATTTTAAATATGTCATATGACGCTCATGACATTTTGAAATTTTATAGTAATTTTACAAATATACTAGTAAATTAATATTGTATGCAGCGCTAGAGATATTCATGTTTTTTACCTTTGGTTGACTTATAGTTGACTTACTAACCATGTCAACCTCAGGAAAAAACCTATTCGTATCTCCCTTAATGCATAAATATCTGTTTCAGCACATATCTATTTTTTATGCACTTGTACAAAAGATTACACATGAAAATCGAGAAGTGTATGCTAAAAATACAGAATTTTCAATATATTGTTAGTATTTCGAAGGGAGGGTCATGAACTTAACCCTGCCCCATGTCCCTACAAACTAAATATGTTTGCAGAAGCTGGTTTGCCCAACAACATTTGTATACAAGAAATATAACACATAATGAAACAAAACAATTACGCCAAATGTTTATTTTTTACAATATAAATATCAAAATAACAATTTTACAGCATCTCTAAAACAATTTTTAAAGCATTCAAAATTATAATACCGAAACGTTTAAATAAGTTACAATTTCATCATTATACTATATGATACTTTACGGCCCCACGAACAATAATGATAAAAGTGAAAGCTAAGTTTAAAATTATGACATAAACGAAGCTCCGCCGGTGATGGCCTTGAACTAAACAAAAGACAAGCGTACTGGAGAGGTATCGTGAGGAAGCAGTATTGAGAAGGACTGGATTAGGAGATATTCTGCTGGACACTATTGAAGCTCGACCAACTCTAAAAGAGTTGGGTGCAACCACGTAGAAGCAACGTTCCAGCGTGATGGCGCCCATGACTGCACTATGCATGGACACAGTGCAGCCATGATCTTTCATTGCAATATTGTTGCTTTTATTGTCAAGTTTAAGATTGTTTGTAGGTTCAAGTTTAATGGAGGATTGAGGAGAAGAGGATTATCGTTTAGTCTTTCTTTGTTCATTTGTTTATTGGGCTTATTTGTATTCATGAGTTTTGCTTAGCGTTTAGAGTTTAGAAGATGAATTCGAGTACTCTGGGGTACTTCGCCTCTCAGGTGCAACGCTAGGCGTCACACCTTCGAGGCGTTCCCCCGAGAGTCCGATCGAGTTCACCCCGCCCGAAGACATGGGCTACCCCAAGGTCTTCACCAAACTGACAAACAAGGTAATGTCGGCATTTTAACATTAGCAGCGTTGCTCTGACGAATTTCTCTCTTTTGAAGGTGTTCCAAATGGCCCATTAGTTGGGTGATGGTTAACTGCAAATAAAAATCTTAATTAGGGATTGCATTTACATACAATAGTTTTGGTTAGGATCAGAAATTAATGCATGCAAATGAAAGAAAAGTAGTAGTAAATGACGATATAAGATAAATAGAAATGCATGAACGATTTAGTGAAAAAGTAAACAGAAATACATCGACTACATATATTTATCAACAGTTAGTTTCATTACAGTTAGAAATCTGAAGCAAAAAAAAATTAAAATAGACATGATAATAACAAGGAGAAGCAAACATACAGGAAACTGTAACTACAGAACTAGATAAAAATGTACCCTTTACAAATGGCAGTAGAATAAGAAGATATGGCAATAAAGTTCTAATAAGAAAAGGAAAGAAAAGGAATTAAGAAATTTACTACGATAACGAAGAGACTGACGGTATTGAAATAAAGGACGAGAGGAGTAAAACGATATTAAATGTAAGTACGTATATCTCCAATGGAAGAAACAACTGCAGGTGAAAGGGATGCATTCTATGAGAAAATCGAAGAAACATAATATATTAAACAAATATGGAATCATAATAGTAGTGGTCAGAGACGAAAATGCAAAGATAGGGAAAGGAGCTCATCCATAAACGTATAACAGGAAGTGAAAGTAAATATCAAGAGAGTAACGATAACTGGAGGACAGTGAAGAAAATAATCAGTAAGTAAGTACTTCATGAGAAAGCATATCTACAAAGAGACGTCTTTCTAGATGGGACATATAGGTGCAAACCAAATAGATCATGTTACTATAGGCGAAGAAAACAGAATGTAAAACATGTACCCAGAGAAAAGGAACGAGCACAACAAGGGAGAGCTAGAAAAACCAGAAGGGCAAAGAAAATACGAAAAATAAATAACCCAGAAATGACAAAAACCGACAACATACAAAAGTTTACATGAAGAATGGTAAAAAATGGTAAAAATTATTCAAAAAGCAACAGAGAAACAGAAAATAGGAGTTAACTGCGGATTAAAGCACTAAAAATGCGATAAGAAGATATACAGACAGAACAAGAGAGCAGACAACTACAGAAGGTAAAAAAGGGTAGTAAATTACTATAAAAGAAAGAACATATACGATGTCTATAGGGACGTTAAAAATGGAAAGAAGATCTAAACATACAGTATATTTATTTGAAGAACAAGAATTAACATTTTGTGGCGATCAGAAACAGAACTTTCCTTTCGTAGAATTCGCAGTTCGCTGACCACCCTGGACAAACGGTTGCGGCCAGCTGCAAAACTCCTAACTGTAATGTTACAGTTGTTCCGACAGCCTAACGGGATTTTAACGGCTCCAACGCCCTGTCGTAACGGGACTGCAATTTTGCGAAGGGAGATTCGCCCCTTTGGATATAAGTAACAGAATTGTCAATAACCTGGGTGAGTTAGAGCCCAATATCCGGTGAGTACCGTCTTACAAGCGGTTTCATTCTGTACTCAACCCTTTCGTGCACGCACCCATAATTTGATAAGCGAAGAAAACAAAAAAGAGAAAGATTGAGAGAATAATTATTTCTATGTAATGTTAAATGCAGGAGAGGAGATAGCTAAAGATTAATAACTCGGAATAGAAAGAGGCACAGCTGCAGAACATACAAGGATGTAATGGTAGCCTTGTTAACATATAAGTGTATGCTATATTTTCAATTTTATAAGTGGCTACTCAGTAGAAATCGCGAATTTGTGGATTCAATAACAATACATATAATACAAGTGCTGAAACTGACTGTGTGTGTATCGCCCGCAACGGAGTATTATCAGACATGTCTGTAACACTTTTAGCTCGAGTTTGCATACAATATTTTTTACGACATTAACTTTACTGTTATCTTATATATATTTCTAAAAGTCCTGACTGACTCATCAACGCCCAGCCCAAACCCTTGGACCTAGAAAGCTGAAATTTTGCACAAAGGTTCCCTTTATGATTTATACAAGGAATAAGGAAGGATATTTCGAAATTCAACCCCTAAAGGGGTAAAATGGGGGTTCCAATTTTGTATGGAGAAATAATATTAAATAGCCATTTGGACTTGAAACTTCGTAGGAGTACTCCTAAAAACAAATAAGCAAACACGTATTTTGTGATTTTCCGAAAATCAAACCCTTAGGGGGTGAAATGGGGTAAATAAGCCTAAAATACGATATGGGTGTCGTTATTGAGGTTTTTTGGGACGTTGATTGCGAAAATGGCATTTATTTTTTAAGTCCATGAAGGTGGACATGACATAAGGGTAGGGACGAGACGGGACGGGACTGGACTGGACTGGACTGGACGGGACGGGGCGGGGCCGGACTGGACGGGACGGAAAGGGAAGGGATGGGACTGGACGGGTGGAGAAGGGACGGGACGGGGCGGGACGGAATGGGACGAGACGGAAAGGGAAGGGAAGCGATGGGACCGAAGGGGTGGGGACGGGACGGGACTGGACTGGACGGGAAAGGAAGGGCTGGGACGGGAAGGAACGAGACGGGACGGGGCGGGACGGGACGGAAAGGAAAGGGGTGGGATGGAAGGGGAGGGGACGGGTCGGAACGGGATGGGACGGTACGGAGACGTTGACGGAGAAAGGGACGGGGAAGGGGACGGGAATAGGATGGGATCGGATGGGATGACAGAAAACAATTAGTCATTATTTAATGCACAAATAACGAACCTCGCGCGAACGAAGTCGCGGGTAACAGCTAGTTAATCTATAAATATCGATTTAACCTTTAGTTTACATTTCTGACAGTTACAATTTACGTCATAATAACTGCGTTCGGAAATGCACCTCTGACATACCTGTTTCCTCAAAATCATTCGCAGAAAAAGATCGATAACTATCCAAAACTAGAACAATAATGGTATGTTCTAAGACTAGGAGTGCAAAAAATGTATTTGTAGTATGGTTCAGAAAGATTTCAACAAATGGGAAAAGCTGTATTAATTAGTTTATAAAGATATTATTGCAACAGAAAAAAAAGCAAGAACGAATTAAAAAGTAAAGTACTCTTATTATTCACGATAGAGCAACACGTTATTAAAAGACTTTGTTAGAAATCTTTACATTTGAAAGCAGATGGTTTAATACCTGATGTGTTCCACTGGTGAAAAATCCCAAGGTGGCAGTAGTCGAACTAATCTCGTTTTAATAAATGTGGATATGGGTGGTTTTACTTCTGACATAAATGGAGATGTGATAGTTTGTGGTGTAATTCGTCAATTCGGTGGCGCTAAACTTTCAACTCATGCAGGATAATATGCATCTTCATCTAGCTCGTTGTGTTTGATGCTCTGCATGGAGAAGCTATTGCTGTGTTAAAATTACCTGCTCAATTTTGTTGTATCGCTTATTCTAAATAGACAAATTTTCTACAAAAATGTAATAAAACATGAAGCTATTCTTTTGTTAAAAATGTATGTTATGTAATTCACATGTTCTTTAAAAATTCAAAATCAATTACTCAATTCCTTTTATTTTGATTTAGTTACTGCCAAGAGAAAAAAGATTTTGATGTGTGTATATGAATTTGCCATATTAAGTTTATTTCAGCACGTATCCACTTGTTAGGTACCTATAAAATATTACCTACACATGAAAATCGAAAATTGGTTGCTAAGAATACAGCATTTTTAATATCTTGTTAGAATTTCGAGGGAAGAGTAACGGATAGAGTTTTGCTTACAAGGTGAAATATAAACTGAGCACATTTGCAGAAGTAGGTTTACCCACATTTGTTTACGAAACAGATACACATAATGAAACAAAACAATTACGCCAAAAGTTTATTTTTTACAATATAAATATCCAAATAAAAAAATTTACAATATTCCTAAAACAGAATTTTACAATACTGAAATGTTTAAATAGATTACAATTTCATAATTGTATATGATACTTTACGCACCACCAACAATAATGATAAAAAAGTGAAAGCTAAGTTTAAAATTATGACAAACAGAGCTCCGCCGGTGATGGCCTTGAACTAAACAAAAGACACGCGTACTGGAGAGGTATCGTGTGGAAGAGGTATTGAGAAGGGCTGGATTAGGGCATAGTCGATTGGGTACTATTGAAGCTCGACCAACTCTAAAAGAGTTGGGTGCAACCACATCGACGCAGTAGATATTATTCTACGAATAAGAGCTGCTTTGCACCGTGGTCGCCCCCGTGATTGCACTGCGCATGGACGCAGTGCAGTCATCATGTTTTTGGAGAAGAGGATTGTGGTTTTGTCTTTCTTTTGTTTATTGGGCGTATTTGTATTCATGCGTTTTGTTTAGAAGATGAATTCGAGTACTCTTGGGGTACTTCTCCTCTCAGGTGCAACGCCAGGCGTCACACCTTCGAGGCGTTCCCCCGAGAGACCGATCGAGTTCACCCCGCCCGAAGACATGGGCTAACCAAGGTCTTCACCAAACTGACAAACAAGGTAGTGTCAGCATTTTAACATTAGCAGAGTTGTCCTGACGAATTTTTCTCTTTTGGTGGTGTCCAAATGACCCATTAACTGGGCGATGCAATCTGGTTAGCTGCGAAAAAAATCTTCATTAGAGATTGCATTTATAACCAATAGTTTCGGTTAGGATTAGAAATTAAGGCAAATAAAACAAAGGTAAGGATAAATGACGAAGTAGAGGACAGAAGACAACAAGAAACATGGACACATTATTGGAAAACCATTCGTTTTATAATGAAGATTAGTGAAAGAGATCGAAGGACAAATTATACTAAACAGCTTATAAATTAAACATAGTGCAAAGAGAAATGCAACGAGAAATAAGAAAAGAAAACAAACGGATAAGAGGATGAATTACAGTGGACGTTACACAAGGAAAGACATCGATGGGCGAAGCGCAAGATAGAGACAGTCGGAAGTAAAAAAGGGGAGGGTATGTCCATTACTGGACTGAAAAAAGAAACTTAGGTCTAATTTATCATTAAAGAAGATATTATATTATATATTCTAGCAAAAGATTTTCTTCTTTACATAATATTGCTCGTATCATGTTACGTAAAAATAGGAATCCTCAGAATAGTCTTGCCCTTCCAAATAAGGGGGTTATTAGGAAATATTTAGAAATTATGTTTTGCAATCACAGCTAACGTGTAATTCATGATCACGGCAACTACCCGTATTTGACAAGATTTTTTTATGTAGTTAGTTTCAATATATAGCTTACAGTTGCAAATTAAAATTACTTTTCTTAACTGTATTGATATGTGGAATAAGATTCGCTCCATTATTTCCTAATTTAATTGATAGTACGAAAATGAATTACCTATGAAAAAAAAATTAAGATCAATTCACAAAAGTATATTGAATTGAATAATTTTTGATTATACAGTGTATCTAAGATAAGGAGGGCCAGTATGGGGATCTCGGTAACTGTAAGAGATACAAATTTGGTTAAATGTGTATCAAGTTGCGCAATTAAAAGACTAACAAAATTACGCCTAGAAATCCTTGATATGATTCTTCGTTTTTGAATAATTATCTCAAAAAACCGAATTTTTGGATTTTCTATTTTATTTTTTTCTGGCGTTAATATTAAAGTTAGAGCGAAACTGATTAAACTTCCTTAAAGCAACTTTTAGTGGACTTAACGATTACGTTTTAAAAATTTTTATCCAACGTTTCGTCTTCGAGAAACCATCATCAACTTTATTTTTTAAATACGGTCCTGGTTTTTTAATGCTAAAGTTGTGAAGTCCTTTTTATTATGAATTCAACAATGTACCACATGTTATGGTTTAATTACGTTTCGAGCTATTTTTGATCATCACCAGAAAATTTTTACGATACGGACCTGCATTTCTCATAATTTTGTAAAAATAAGTTCACACAGTAAGTTAGGCGTTTTTAGATGCCGTTAAAATATTGAAATGCACATCATAATGTCATAATTCTGATACATTAATTTAATAACCGACCAATAACTATTAACAATAAACAACAAATAAATGAACAAAAGATAGACAGAAAGAATAACAAAACGAGCATTGAATCAATGTAATAGGTATTCAAAGTTTTGAAACTTTGAAACAGAAGAAGAACTTAGAAGATTGGTTCTTGAAGCCTTTCAAAGTATAACGCCAGTATTGCTGAATAATGTTTTAGATTCTACAGTTAGAAGATGTTATTTATGCTTAGAGAATGATGGCAACCTTTTTGAATACCTTCTGTAAATTTAATACCTATTAAATTGTTTCGATGTTCGTTTTGTTATTCTTTCTGTCTATCTTTTGTTCATTTATTTGTTATTTATTGTTAATAGTTATTGGTTGGTTATTAGATTAATGTATCAGAATTATGACATTATGATGTGCATTTCAATATTTTAACGGCATCTAAAAACGCCTAACTTACTGTGTGAACTTATTTTTACAAAATTATGAGAAATGCAGGTCCGTATCGTAAAAATTTTCTGGTGATGATCAAAAAAAGCTCGAAACGTAATTAAACCATAACATGTGGTACATTGTTGAATTCAGAATAAAAAGGACTTCACAAATTTGGCATCAAAAACCAGGACCATATTTAAAAAAATGAAGTTGATGATGGTTTCTCGAAGACGAAATGTCGGATAAAAAATTTGATAACGCAATCATTAAGTCCACTAAAAGCTGCTTCAAAGAAGTTTAATCAGTTTTGCTCTAACTTTCATATTAACGCAGAATATAATAAATAGAAAATCCAAAAAGTTGGTTTTTTGAGATAATTCAAAAACAAAAAATCATATCAAGGATTTCTAGGCGTAATTTTGTTAGTCCTTTAATTGCGCAACTTTCTTCCCATTTAACCAAATTTGTATCTCTTACAATTACCGAGATTCCCATACTGGCCCTCCTTATCTTGGACACACTGTATACAGTCTGTTCTACAAAAAAGGCCCGCCTTCTAGCAACTTCATTATTTATTTTAGACCCAATAAATCAAATCAAATGACACATAAAAACCTACATTTTAACACAATCACAAAATTTTTATCTTTAATTGTTTCAGAGTGGTGACGTCACATGCAATTTTTTTAAATGACGCTGTAAATATTTTCTGGTACAGTTTATTTTCTCTTTTCAACATATAAATATTTCATGCACTTGCATAAGAAAATTTTCGTGAAAAATTACAAAAACTTTTTCACAGTGGGAGGCCATGATACAAAACTATAAACAAAAGCGTAACACAAGAAAAACAAAACAAATAGTAGACAAACGCTTTAACTGTCAGATTTAAGAATAATCTAAAGTGTTTTCTTGTATTATACTCTTGTGCTTTAATATTAAAATCGAAATATGGCCAGGTTTACTAACAATGAAATGGTTGACATGTTGCAAGTATTCTTTGAATGCAGAAAAATAGTGCGGAAGCTTTACGTATTTATCAAACACGGTATCCCGATAGACAGGCTCCTTCCCGGCGAAAATTTAGTAAATTAGAAGAAACGTTAAGGAATACCGGTTTCCCTAAAGAAAATAAAGAGAGACCGCCAAGTACGAAATGAAAATTTGGAGTTGGATATTTTGTTAAGTGTAGAGCAAGATGCAAATACTTCAACACGAGAAATTGCACATAATCTTCAGGTGTCATGTAGTACAGTACATCACATTTAAAAAAACATGATTTTAAACCATATAAGGTACATTTAGTGCATAATTTAGAAGCAAATGACCCTCCACGTCGAATTGAATTTTGTAATTACTTTGTAAACAGACAGCAAGAGGATCCTGATTTTTACAGAAAAATATTATGGTCTGACGAATGCACATTTTCCAATAACGGCTTATTTAATAGAAATCATCACTATTATTGGAGTACAGCAAATCCCAGAAATATTAGAGAAGATTTAGCGTTAATGTATGGTGTGGGATTTTAAACGGAAGGTTGTTAGGACCTTACTTTATTGACGGAACTCTAAATTCAGTTAGATACAACCAGTTTCTACAAAACCAATTACAGGAATATTTGGAACAAATGCCTCTTGCAGAATTTAATAACGTCATTTTTCAACAAGATGGAGCGTCTGTCCATAATTCTCTTATAAACACTAATTTCGTAAACGAAAATTTTGGACAGAATTGGATTGGCAAAAATGGACCAATTCAGTGGCCAGCTAGGTCCCCAGACTTAACTCCCCTGGATTTCTTTTTGTGGGGACACCTTAAGGACCTTGTTTTCGTTACACCACCAGAAAATATTGATGATCTCAGAGTAAGGATTAGAAATGCTTGCGAAAGCATTCCTCAAGATATGCTTATAAACGCCGCAAGAATTGTTAATAGACGATGTCAAATTTGTATTGTCAATAATGGTTTACATATCGAACATTTGTTATAAATGGTTAGTTTTTTGTGTTCCTTTTTGTAAATCAATATATTGTTTTGTTTTTCTGAGTTACACTTTTGTTTATAGTTTTGTATCGTGGCCTTCCACCGATAAAAAGGTGACGTCACCACTCTGAAACAATTGAAGATACGATTTTTTTGATAGTGTTAAAATGTAGGTTTTTATGTGCCATTTGATTTAATATAAGGTTTATTGGGTCTAAAATAAATAATAAAGTACTAGAAGGCGGGGCCTTTTTTGTAGAACAGACTGTATCCAGTTGCTCGTCAAACGTGGCAGATAATACGAATTATCGACCGCCTTTACATATGACTTTACGTAAAATTATAGTTGATTTAAACATATTTTGAACTGTTTGAAAGAATTGAAAGTGGATAAAGATGATAGAAATGTAAAAATATATAGGACGTGTCATTTTAGACTTACGCCGTAAGACAGTCGTGTTACGTTGCGTAATTGAGTGTATTTCCGAAACACAAGACAAAATAGAAATGGAGGAAGACAATGAAATAGAGAAGATAATGAAGGAATTAATGCGGTAAATGAGATAATTAAAAAAGAACAACAAAAATACCATAAACAAATGATAATGAAAATGGGCATTAAAGAATTATATATGAGAATAGAACATGTGGAAAGGGATACAAGATACAAAACAATATCGTAATATGAACTAGAAATCTGCACGGAAAAGTAAAGGAGCGAAAATTCCATATCCACCGAACTATTTATATACAGGGTGATTCACGAATAGTGTCTGATTTAACGCCTTTATTTCCGCAACAAACATTTTTCTCTTATAGAATACTTCGTTGTTTTTCAATTTGAATACATTTTGTGATCATGATTTCAGAAAAATGAAACAAAACTGTGTTGCACAAAACACGGTGCTAAATCAGACACTATTCGTGAATCACCCTGTATAAAAACGAAAATGAGAAAGGTTACTAAAATTGGAAGAGACACTTGTGTAGCTGAGATCCAGAGTAAAATGGGTATAGAGAAACATAAGACAAACTGAGAAATGTGAACAATAAAATTATTTCTATTAAATCGGACTTAACGAAAGTGGGAAGCTAATCGCATTAAAAGCGACACAAGAACTAAACACGAACAAACGAGTTAAGATAGGATATATGCAGTTAATTAACAATGTTAAGCAATGGAAATGATATAAACAAAAGGACGAACTAGTTCGGACGGTAAGGTAAACGTTAAAGTCAGCGTTTCAAAAACTAATGATTAAAATATAAGCAATAGGTCGATGACAGAAGCGACACAGCAAACGAAAATATCCTTTCCGCTATGAAAAAATCGAAGACACATAACAAATTATACAAATATGAAATTAGAATAGCGACCGGAGACGCAAATGCAAAGATAAGGAGAGGAGAGACCATGTATAAAAATATAACAGGGGCGAAAGTAAACACCAAGAAATAACGATGGAGAAGAGTAACTTTATGAGAAAGCATATCTACAAAGGGCAAAGAGATATATGATTATAAATCAAATAGATCATGTTATTATAGATGAAGAACACAAAAATGTAATAGAAAATATAAAATCATGTCTAGTATTCCAACCAGAAATGGGAAAGCTATTTAAAATCAGGCCAGCATTGAGAACAGTAAGTAACTTCGTAGTTTAATTCATAAAATGGCTGTGATTCGGTGACGCTTCGATAATAACCTTCAAATTTGACATATGCATTGGGAATTTTGTACATATATGTTTTTCAACATTTTCTGTGTTAGTGTGCAGTTTTAAAAACTGCGGTTAAACAATTAGTATCTACGTAAATCATGCAAAATGTAACAATGCCTTAATAACACAGTTACATATACAATTTACTGATGAACTGTCACTACTTGAAAGCTGTTTGACATTAGAAAATTATTTATTGATTGTATGAAACCAACTTAGACATGACTTACACTTTTCATGCTGTACTTGATTTTAAATAGCTTTCTATTTTGGTTGGAATACTATACCCAGAAGGAAAAAAAAAACTTAAAGAAAAGCACGGACCATTAACGAGGGAGAGCTATAAAAATCAGAAGGGCAAAGCGAATATGAAAAAGAAATAAAACAGGGGTGCCCAGAGAACAAAGGGAGAACATTTCAAAACTTAGATAAATGGGAAAAAATTGTGAAAATTATTCAAAAAGCAACAGAGAAACGGAGACAAGGAATGAACTTCGGGTAAAAAGCGTCACGCTTTAATGGCCCATAATTTTTCCGTTTGTTTTATTAATTTTCGTCGCCCTGTCCAAAAAGCTCAACTTTGTACAGTTATTGTCGCCGAACCCGTTGTGAACGGCTTTCAGTCGCGCCTGATGGATTGTCGATTCGTTGTCATGCGTAACTAGGCCAAGTATCATTCATTTGTCTCCGGGTACTTGTGGCAGTGGTTTTTGTTCCTTGTTTTTTTTCTGCGAGATTTTTCGACTTGATCGCACTTATTTGCTTCAGATTAACATTTGCCTTAGTTTAGGGTTAGTTTATAGTGACTTACGAGAACAAGAATAGCGTCCTAGCTCACTCGCGCTACCGCAGATTTGTATGGCTGATTTATGGACGATATTTGGGGTCTTAATTGCACAGAGCATTTGATTGTGGATTTTTCTGACGTCGCGATTTAAGTCTTAGAGCTGTAAGATGAAGGTACAGTCGTGTTCATTAAAGTGTTATACAACATTTGTGCTTTGTGAATATAAATTCATGACACAAAGTTCAAAAAAGTGTTGTATATATAAATATTTTGAAAGTATGTATCCAGGTCTACCTAGTTAATGCAGTGTGAACCTCTGTTGAGTAACAACATAACCACCAATAAACTTATAACTGTCTCTGTACAACACATTTTTGAACACGACTGTACGTGTGCGCTTTATTTTTCTCGTTATCTATTCTAATTAGGCACTCGTATTTTGTGGTTTTGTGAACCGACTTAGAATCGTTAAAGTATGAGTAGCTAGGTTGTGCTACTAATTTGGTAGCCGAATTTGTAATCATTGAGTTTTCAGTTTGCTGTTGAGTTTTTGTTGTTTCCCCCACTTCGCTTCTTCGGTTAGTAATTGATGTTGAGAGTCCTTGCACAGTTGGCAGTCCGCTGCTGTTTATTTTGTCAACGTCGCGTGGCATTGCTGGGAGTATTAAAACATGATCTCGTATTGTGAAGATAAAAACGAATCTGTACATTAAGCGCATTAAAGGATTATAATCACCGGCTAGTGTTGCATCAACTCTCACTTTGACAGTAATTACTAGTGCATTTATGGAGCAGCCTAAATTTTTACCTACGTCATGGCATACTATTATTGTCGCCCTCCTGATATGTTCGACCTTGGGGCATCATCATAAATTTGAGAACAGAGATCTGTTACCTATTTAAATTTTGAATGTTGTCATGTGCTGGCTAGACTGCTATAATTAGTAGCAACATTAGAGTTGGCGGTATTTGGGTCTTTCTCCTGTAGCGTGGGTCGCGTTTGTGATTTATACGAGTGCTGAAACTGATGTAACATATGGTATCACATTTATTGTTGTTAATTAAACCTGTTCATATTTACTATGGTTTTATATATGGCTAATAAAAGCAGTTGAGGTGTCAAACCTTTTTGAAGTTTGCTTTAGGTCGTAGCAAATAGACTACGCACAGTTTGCCCAGCTTTTTGAAGCCGGTGGCTTTGTAGTTTCAATCAAGATGCAAGCCGTGTGAATTTAATTTTCATTGCACGTGCGCGTTCCGGCCGCTCTCCACCTAAAAGGCTAATTCTCTGTTGGAGTTGCTAATAAGACGATTCGCGTTTATAGGCCCGCTTGGCGTAAGGGTATGCTGGAAATCGCTGTATACCAGTTATCTGCTGCATGGATCGCTCTCGCTAGTCATAGTTGCTATTCGTTTTGCGGATGCTTAAGATTTATTAGGGCTTCTATAATGTTCAACTCCACGATCCAAACAGAGGGCAATAATTGTGTGTTTTTATTTATAGCATGGTTCAAAAAGTTTGTAACAAATGAGAACAATAAATAGAACCAAATAAAAGTAATCTTATTATTTACGATAGAGCAACACGCTATTAAAACACTGTTAGAAATGTTTACATATGAATGCAGATGGTTTAATACCTGATGTGTTCAACTGGTGAAAAATCCCAAGGTGACGGTATAATATTTGGTGTGGAATATGCGTTCGTGGTCGACCTAATCTCGTTTTGATAAATAGGTTTATGGATAGTTTGTTATAATAGTTCGTAGTGTTGTTCGTCGATTCGGTAGTGCCATTGGGTTAAACTTTTAACTCATACAGTATAATGTGCGTCCTCATCTACATCGTCAACTGACAATTTTCAAGTTTATTGGATTTTACTGTCAGCGGTTCTGAACAAACACGCATTAGGATTTTCAACGAAAGCGACCAGGATATTATCACATACAATATTTCGAGCGTATAAGTATACCTGAACTCTATTGCGTTTCTTTTTTCTTCGAACCGCTGACAGTAAAATGTAACTGCAAAATTTACAGTTGGCGTTATCGAGAAAACAAAAAATACGACAGATTATGAACTCAAAAAAAAATTATCCTCAAGCGTAGTTGATCGTTGTGTTAAACATGGCAGTCTCCCTATGGCCAGCCGGGCTCCATAGCTCAGTGGTTAAGCATTCTGGGTACTGATCTAAGAGCCGAGAGTTCAATCCCCGATGCCGGTGAGGTTTGAAAAAAAATGCGGATGAAAACCTCTACAGAATGCCATCATTCGGAAGTGATGTAAAGCCGTGGATCCCATGTTACTGGGAGGTGTATCATGTAAAAGATCCCTTGCTAGGGTTGGAACTCCGTAGTCTCTGCAAAAGTCTAAGTAGGACTAAGGTACCTGGTACTTATGCATGCTTAGACCTTGTCCACGGGGTTTTGCAAAAATGGCATATGAAAGCCTACTTGCTTGACGTCGGTCTCCTCACAAATACTACTACTACTACTACTGCTCCCTATGGCCCGTTCTGCGTGGGATACCCGGTACTGTATTGATGTGTGCATTCGAATTTGCAGTATTAAGTTATTTTTTCAGCACATATCTACTATTTATGTAACTATAAAATATAACCTATGAAACGTGATACTTTTAGCTACAGATACAGCATTCTCAATGTTGTTGGGTCCGGAACTCCTAAACTCTCTCCATGGAATAGGGCCTTGCTACAAGGTGAAACAAACAAACAAACTGAGCACGTTTACAGAAGTGGGCTTATCCCTAATATTTGTATAAAGGAAAGATAAACACAATAAAACAAAACAATTACTCCAGAACTTTATTTTTTACAATATAAATAGCCAAATAAAAAATTTACAATATTTCTAAAACATTTTTGAGAGCTGTCGAAATTATAATGCTGAACCGTTGAGATAAATTGCAATTTCATCATTGTATATGATACTTTACGGCCCCACGAACAATAATGAAAAAATGATAAATAAAAATGACAGCTAAGTTTAAAATTATGACATAAACGGAGCCCCGCCGGTGATGGCCTTGAACTAAACAAAAGACAAGCGTACTGGAGAGGTATCGTGTGGAAGCAGTATTGAGAAGGACTGGATTAGGAGATATTTGATTGGACACTATTGAAGCTCGACCAACTCTAAAAGAGTTGGGTGCAACCACGTAGAAGCAACGTTATTCCAGGAATAAAAACTGCTTTCCAGCGTGGTCGCCCCCAAAAAGCCATGACTGCACTATGCATGGACACAGTGCAGCCATGACTATTGGACGCGACTATAGTTGCTTTTATTGACAAGTTTAAGATTGTTGGTAGGCACGAGTTTAATGTTGATTGGGTTAAATGATTCATTGTTTATTGGGGTGACTTGTATACATGAGTTTTGTTTAGCGTTTGGAAGATGACTTCGAGTACTCTGGGGTACTATGCCTCTCAGGTGCAACGTCAGGCGTCACACCTTCGAGGCGTTCCCCCGAGAGTCCGATCGAGTTCACCCCGCCCGAAGACATGGGCTAACCCAAGGTCTTCACCAAACTGACAAACAAGGTAGTGTCGGCATTTTAACATTAGCAGAGTTGTGCTGACGAATTTTTCTCTTTTGATGGTGTTCCAAATGACCCATTAACTGGGCGATGCAATCTGGTTAGCTGCGAAAAAAATCTTCATTAGGGATTGCATTTATAATCAATGGTTTGAGTAAATATTAGAAATTAATGCAGAAAAACAAAGGTAATGGTGAATGAAGAAGTAGAGGCCAGAAGACAAATAGAGATACATGGACACATTATTGAAAAACCATTAGTTTGATAACGAAAATCAGGTGAAAAAGACCGAAGGACAAATTAAACTGAGCAATGTATAAATTAAACATAGTGCAAAGAGTAATGCAACGAGCCATGTTAGGTGGCAAACTAATAAATCAGAGAAGAAAACAAATGGATAAGGGAATGAATTAGAGTGGTTGATAAGGCAATTGGGGCAGTAGCAAAGTGAATATGGACAAGAATGCAGGAAGATTTTACATGAGGAAAGACATCGATCGAATAAGCGTAAGATAGAGACAGTCGAAACTGAAAAAAGGGAGGGTATGTCCATCACTCGACTGAAAAAAAGAAGCTTAGGTGGAATTTCAGGAAAATCAGGATATTCTAGAATGAATTCTTGCCGGAAAATTTTACGTAAAAATAGAGTCGATTTAAAAATATTTTGAATTGTTAGAACTTTAAAGTCATCGAAAATTGATACAGATTATCGAAATGTAAAAATACACAGGACGTGTCATTTTAGACTTAAGCCGTACTATAATCGCCTTACGTTGCGATATTGCGTGTCTTTTAGAAACTATATAATAAACAAGAAAAAAATAGAAATGGAAGAAGATAATGAATTAGCGAAGGCAATGAAGAAACTAATGGGCTAAATGGGATTATTATGAACAGAACAACAAGAATACCATAAGAAACAAGAGACGTTATTGGAGGAGCCAAAACTATAAAAATGAAAATTAAATACGAGGATAGAACAAATGGAAAACAAAATGCAAGTATAATATCGTAATAACGGACTAAAAACGGCACGGAAAAGTAAAAGAGCGTCAGGAAAAAGTGGAAAATTCCATAGCCATAAAACTATATACAATAATTAAAATTAGGGAGGTTGCTAAAATCGGAAGAGATACATGTGTGGTTGAGATCGAAGACATGGGGAATAAAACAAAAACAAATTCAGAAATCCGAACGACAAAATTTATTATATTAAATAAAACTTGTGAAAGTGGAGCGGGCAATGCAGAAGAAAATCGCACAATAAGCGACACACGAAAGGAACAAGAGTAAATGGCTTAAGATATGATAGCTATATGTAGCTAATTATTAGTGGTAAGAAACGGAAATGAAATGAACGAAAGCAGGAACTACTTGATATCGCAAACATTAAAATCAGATGTCCAAAAATCTAACGAGTGAAAATATAAGTAATAGGTCGAGGACGCACACGATAAGCAACAATACAAATTAAGAAAATAAACAAGACGACAAGGGGAAGACGAAAAAAGAAAAATGGATGAGAGTTGAAACGTAAAATGTGAGAGGAGCTTATGAAGAATGATCGAAGGGGAGGAAGAAGCTTAAAAATATAAAATGGACATGATAATAATACAAGAAGCACATGTAAAGAAAACTGCAACTGCGAAACTAGACGAACAAATAGCGATGAAACAAGAAGATATGGAAATGAATTTCTAGTAGATAAGGGAATGAAAAAATCACGAAATTTGTTCCGATAACAGAGACAATATGGAAATAAAGGACCAAAGGAGCACAACGATACTAAATTATAAGGGATGGATTCTGAGAATGCCGAAGAAACCTAACACAAATTAAACAAGTATGCAAACAGAATAGTGGCCGGAGACGCAAACTCAAAGATAGGGAGAGAGCCCATGCGTAAACATATAACAGAAGCCGAAAGTAAACACCACGAGAATAACAATAAAGGAGAGAGTAATAACATTCACAGAAGAAAAAGAGATGAAAATAATGAGTATGCTTTTTATGAAAAAGAACATCCAATATGGGTCTCCCTATGAAACATATGCATACCAAATAAATGATGTTATAACAGATGAAAAACAATGATTTAACATCATGAAGAGAAGCAGATGTTAACTCTGACTACTTTCTGGTAAGAATAGACCTTAAAATAAGAAAATCCCGGAGAGAAAATGAATACAGAGAAGAAGATGGGATCATAAAATGGGAGAACTACAAACAAATGTGCAAAAATATAGGAAAATAAAAATAAATAACGCAGGAACCAGATCAAAGGAGATATATAGACAGAAGAAGAGAACGGACAACGAGCAGAAGGTAAAAGTACTAAAATTACTACAGAAGAAAAGATAAACAAAATGTTTATAGGGGGTTAAAAATTAAACAAAAAGATCTAAACAGACGATATACAATATACAATAAAGTTCTCGGACGTATTAAAATAAAGTTATATACTGAATCACAACCTTTTTTAAAATAACCAACAAATTATAAACAACTCAACATTTTCAAAATAACCTCTTTTAACGTTGAGACACAGCTGTAAACGTTTAGTGAAATTGTAGGTCCTTTAGGCCTTTAGAGAATCCAAATTTTGGTGAGGTTTCGTAAAAACCCAGGACTCTAAGATTGACCATACACTATAATCCATTGAGTTTAAATTGCGTGAATAGGGGAGCTATCCTTCAGCACTAATAAAATTAGGCAAATTGGTTCTGCACCTATCTTGAACACTTCTAGTCCTATGAGAAGGTGCAAGCTCTTGTTGGTACATCCAGTTTTCGAAAAATACCTGTTGCACAGATTTCACCCCACACCATGATTGATGCAGGTTTCTGTGAACATGTTAGGTATCACGAAATATTTGAGGAATTCTATAACCATATTCTATCGTTTTGATTATTATGGGGCTGCTTCGTTCATCAACAGAATACTTCAGAATTGTGCATCTTAGTAAACGAGTTAATTTCATCTGCTCCGTTAGATTTTGAGTTTTTTGTAATTTATGTGGCTGAAATTGAAACTCACTTTTAGCTTTCAAACGAACGGTTCATTCTTGCATGTTTTGCAAATTTTCTCTTCCAAAATATGATGATTTCTTTGAGTCTTGACAGAAAGCACCCTTTGGTTGATTCTGAAGATCACAACTTCTAACAATTTCATACTGTTTGAAAACAGCCGAAAATAAGCTTATAATTGCAGCATGGATGGAGCCAATGGCAGAAACAGATAGGAGAATACCAGGTAGGATTCACAAAGCGAAGAGCGACCGATCAATGAACGAAGTTCTTGCAAGGTGTTATCAGTACGAGATCCCAGCAGTTGTATTATTTTTACATATCAAAAAGTCCAGAACTCCGTTAAAAAAAACAGAATTATGAAAGTGATGAGCGAATTCAACATACCACCTAAATGAGTGAAACTACTATGAATGACATCAGAGAAAATGAAGCAATGTTAAAATTAGAAGATACTGGTCGAAAGAGTTTAAAATCAGAACAGGACTCAGACAAGAGGATCCCCTCTCAACACTACTATTTAACCTAGTAATCGAGAACATTATGAGAGATAGCCAATAAACAGAGAGGGCCATATAAAGTACAAACGCTATCAAGTGCTAAGTTACGCAGATGACGTGGCTGTAATAGCAAGAGACAAGAAAGAACTGGGAAGAAATTACGAGAAGGATGGTGGAAGAGGCATACAAATAGAATTGCAAGTAAATCAAAGTAAAAGTAAACTGATCACAATATGAGTACAGAAAACGAGCAGAAATTTCGAACTGTAGACAAGGCAGGGAACATAGAAATCGAAGAGGTATAAGAGTTGGTTTATTTAGGAATATTCAATAAATAGCAGATTAATGAAGGCATACAAAAGTGCAGCTTCAATAAACCATCTTATAATGTCTAAATATTAATCGAGAAATAAAAAATTCAGAATATATAAAACGATATTAAGACCAAAATATGGAAGCGGAACATGGGTCCTAAATATGAAGTCAAAAGAGAGATTGGACAAAAAATTATAAGAAGAATAATAATACTAGGAGATATATAGAATTTATGAGGAGCTCAAAATAGATTTAACAATAATAGATAGTAAGAACATTGCAATGGCTAGGACATTTAGAAAGAATGACAATGAGAGAATACTGAAGAAGATATCTTAAAGAGAACTGGACTACAAGCAGAAAAGGGGAATCCATAGAGAATGGTGACAGCAGGCTGTCTTATCAAACCTGAGAGAAAAATATACAGCCAATGAGAGGAGTAAAGCAAAAAATAGAAAGGTGTGGAAAGGAATAACAAAGCCATGGGCCTAAAAGGTCTGCTACAAACTTCATATTTTCAGAAAAATACAGATAATGTTGAAAGAGTTAACAAATTGGAACAGGTTAGCCTTTGAGTTAGTGAGGTTTCGAGTTTTCCATTTTCAAAATTGTACGGCAAACAATAACGAATTTGTGTTTTGAAATCTATTATTTACTTAAACGCCAGGAATACAATTTTTATTTTATCCTATTAAGTATGTTACTATGATTATTTTTTTCGTAGCGATCTCAGCCAATCAGAAGGCTGGATTTAGTTAAGTTATCTTGTATAATTTCGATTATACTAGAGTAATTTCACTAGGCGACGCAATACATAACTTTTGTCACCTTGATAGACAGAATAATCCTCCCGCTGCGCGGTCGAACTATTTAACCTGTCAAACTGACCCTCTTTTATTATTGGGCAACAAGTTATCGACATATAACCCGATAATATCGAAGTACTTATAATATTACTACTGATAAAAACTCCTTAGCAACGAGTTGCGTTAAGATGCATTTAACAGCACTAGCGTTGTTAAGAAAAATAACATACCGATACTTAATTAGCATTTAATCATGTTGGCAGTACTGCCGTGTATTGTTGGTGGCACTGTCAGTATGTCAAGTTCGATGTTAGTAGGTTAGGTTTAGTTTGTTATTTGACACAGACTGACGCTAAACTTAAGCTGCTAATCTCGAATTTAACATAACGTGACAGTGCTACCAACATTACAGTATTGAGTGACTTATGGTTTTTATCTTAACAGTGACACCACAGCCATAGCAGATTTATGTCTCCCTGTTGTAAGTGCCATTAATAACGATTTTTCCTATTTTTTGAAAAATATTAGTATTTTAAGATAAAATAAACCATGTTACGATATACGTAACGTTATCTCCTTTCTACATTACTCGAGAATTTTAAAAAACTCGCTCCTAACGTCGCTCGTTCATTCAAACTATTCTCGTAAAACGCTTGATAACGTTACTTGCATTGTAAATTACTATTACAAAAGTGTAATTGTAGAATCATGAATAACACAACTATAGCCCGATTACATTTACTTATGTTACCATTTCAGTTTTATAACGTGGCTACTCAGTAGAAATTGTGGATGCGTGGATCGAATAAAGATGCATTTATGTACGACTGTAGTATAAAGTAGTGTATATGACATAGTTTTGCCGCCATAAAGTAGCTTTTTATGGTATTAGTAAAATAACGCAGTATTCCGAGTCAAACAAGAGTGACTTTTAATCCCATTAATACCATATGCAGAAAAAATGGCATACGAGAAATGTACAAATATTTAAAATTGTAAATGATTGACTGCTGTTGATGTTGCGCATTTAAAAAGCATTAGGACAACTGTATCGATAGTCGACCAAGTAGAACTTACTTTTAATTCATAGGAAGTAATAGTTATTTATTATACAAGACGATAAAGTTAAATTTTATCCACGAGTGAATTGTTTAGCGTCGAGAGTGGATAATAATAATGTTATCGTCGTGTATAATACAGAATTGTATTCCAATCTTATAATTTCATTAATCAATAAATATCTAAAAACCTTAAAAATTGTATTGACAGCCGTGAAAAGTCATAGTGACAATTTGGAAAGTACAATTTGAGTCGTCTGTCATTCGTGTTATACGTTCGTCAATATATTGAAGTGGATTGTCAGCCTATGTCAAATTCGATGTTAGTAGGTTAGGTTTTGTTTGTTATTTTATACAGACTGACGCAAAACTTAACCTGTAAATCTCGAATTTGACATAGCTTGACAGTGCTGTCAACAATGCAGTAGTGAGATATTTTATCGGACTTTTTCCACTGCCATGGATGTTAATCACATGACGTTTTTGATCTACTCCCGTCCTCAAATGCAGTAGTGAGTGACATAAATAGATAAAAATCCTATTTTATGCTTCTGAAATGAATAGTTAACGTACAACTTTAACCGTACGAATTGATTAATAGTTATTTATGTATTAAGGGCATAATCACTAGATTATAGCACGAGAGAATATTTAAAGCGCGACGCAAAGCGGAGAGCTTTAATTTTCCCGAGAGCTATAATCGTGATTATGCACGTGGTACATACAACGTTTTATTTTATTTTGGTTCTCAAAATCTAGAAAATTCAAGGATTCAGTATTTTATCAATGGCCAATACACAAGATTATGGTTCCAAAATGAAATAAAAGTACTTTACTTTTTATTGATTTTAGCGTTTTTGCTACCATGATTAAGTAATTAATACATTGTTTTGCAAAGTTTCTAAATCATACTATACTGCTCCACAAATGAACTGGACCACCCATAAAAATTGTATTTGTTACATTACGTCATGAAATATATATACAGGGGGTTCCATAAATATACCGACAAACTTTTAGGGGTGTTAGGGGACATCAAAACAAACATTTTTTGCTTGATAAAAAGATGTCCAAAAACGCTTCATTTTCGAGATACAGGGTGTTAAAATTGTAAAAAAAAGGTTCAAATTTTTTTATCTCAAAAACGAAGCAAGATACGCAAAATCCTCAAGTGGAAAAAAGTTGTGTTTTTAGTTCCTTCATCTGAAGCAAGTTTAAAAATTGCAAAACAAACCCACTGGGTGTTATTTTTTTATGCAAAAACACTAACAGGTTGCCCCGTGAGCACGCCCCTGGAATTATAGTACCAACTGTAATAGATCCAAAAGATGCCTTATAAAGTTACTAACAAACTGTGAAAATGTATATAAAAGCTTTTGTTTTATAGTATACTCATATCGTATTTAATTGCACTATCCTCAAATATCAACTGAAGAATTAACAAAATCATATTTATAAAATTAAAAAATAAAATTATAAAAAATTATATTTCACAAAAATAAGAGGAATCACAAAAAAGGTTAATTAATAGTTGTTTGAGTCTCTTCGGAACGTTTAAAAATGTTTGCCAACGATTTGACATACTTTGTATGCAATGTGCTATCAAAATTTGGACAAAATTCAAAATTTTCAAATGATAATATTTTATTAATAGACTTAGTTTTATTTAAACCAAATTACGAAAAGAAATGCTTTTTATAGTGCCACCATCATGAAAGGGTTACCAAAAATGCCATGACTGACCTTTTGAAAAATATTTTTAAAAATTGCACCAATATATGTAAATGTCCAGTTCATTTGTGGAGCAGTATAATAACTATATAACAAGTACATAATGTAGGACTTGATTGGTCGAGTCTATTTTATGGCCGAGGTAGTTTTGCGAGCGAGGTCAATAAAGAGGACGAGTTAATAAAGTCAGAATACATACGAGTTGTATATTTATGTTCGACTGCTAAAATCGAAAAAGTCGAGTTTATAAATTTGACGTCTATTCTGTGGCAGACATTAGGTGAGTTGATGTATATTGACAGATTTTTTAAAATAAACATATACGACAACAACATTAGTCATCATAATAATTAATCGCTGATTGTTCACTTGTAAACACTGTTTTTATTGTATTTACTTGACAGTGATAGTTCAGTTCAATTTACTTTATGTTATTAGTACAATAAAGTCACTTTATACGGCCTGGGCATAATATGTGAAGTTCCGAGATTCTCCGCAGAGTGCTGTGTACACATGGGCGGGAATTAAACATGTGCGCAATGTGCGTGTTAAAAGTGCAGTGTAGCATCAGTTTTGCAAAGTTTCTTGACTATGATGCAAATATACATGGTGTTCCATAAATATACCGACAAACTTTTAGGGGTGGTAGGGGACATCAAAACAAACATTTTTGGCTTTATAAACATGTGTCCAAAAACGCTTGATTTTCGAGATACAGAGTGTTAAAATTTGTAAAAAAAATTGTTAATTTTTTTCCTCAAAAACGAAGCAAGATATGCAAAACCCTCAAGTGAAAAAAAGTTGCGTGTTTAGTTGGTTCATCTTAAACAAGTTTGAAAATTGCAAAAAAAGTGGGTGTTATTTTTTTATGCAAAAACACTAACAGGCTGCCCCGTGAGCACGCCCCTGGAATTACTGTATCAACTGTAATAGATCCAAAAGATGCTTCATAAAGTTACCAACAAACTGTGAAAATTTCATTAAAATTGGCTGAAGCGTTTTTTTCTACAAATTTAAACACCCTGTATCTCGAAAATGAAGCGTTTTCGGACATATGTTTATAAGGCAAAAAATGTTTGTTTTCATGTCCCCTACCACCCCTAAAAGTTTGTCGGTATATTTATGGAACACCCTGCATAATTAAACGCTTTGGGTTTTGTTAAAATTTGACAATTTTAATAACCCTTCCGTCTGCTTAGTTCGTTAGTACGTTTCTATTATGTGTTTTGATCAGTTTTTTATTAATGTTTTCATTTATTTTCTTATTTACTTTTACGGTGCAATTTGATGATTAATTTATTCGTGATAAAAAATAATTTCATATCAATACACAGACGGAGTTACAATTGTAAAATACATGTGAATGGTACAAATTCTAAATTACAACTGCTTGCATCCTGCGATATACGCCACCAGGTCACATAATCATCGTCAAAGATAACACTTGTGTCCCTCAATAATGCAAGAAAATGTAATACGCTACTGCAGTTGAGATTATCTTATCATAACTAATCTTCTTCCTATCTATCTGGGAACGCAACGTAGTGCTTGTACTTACGCTTATCATAACATAATTCACGACTGACGCAAAAACTAACCTGAATTATGTTATGGTAATCTTAAGTACAAGCACTACGTTGCGTTCCCAAATAGATAGGAAGAACATTAATTATGATAAGATAATCTCAACTGCAGTAGCATATTTCATTTCTTTGCATTCCCCGGAAACACAAGTGTTATTTTATCTTTGCTGATGCAGTTTAGGTAACCTGGTGGCATACATCGCAGGATGCAAGCAGTTGTAACTTAGGATCTGTACCATTTACATGTATTTTAAAATTATAACTTCGTCTGTGTATTAGAATGAAATATATTCTTTATACTAATCACAGTAAATGTAATTCCTGCTAATCTTGAATTTGACATAGACTGGCAGTGCCACCACTAATACACACCAACAGCATCTTTCTACATTATTTCACTAATGGGTAATATCTCACATTACACATGCACAATCAACATAGTAATAGTGTTATTAAATGGGGGTATTGGGTAATAGTTATGAATGGTACAAGTAAATAAAGAGACATTTTATCCATAAGGGGAAAACGTTAGCTCACGAGGAAAAACTGAGTGTGCCAATTTCCCGGAATGGATAAAATATCGTTATTCACGTATGTCATATAATTTTTTCAATACCTACATTTAATTACACAAAAAAGTTTTAAAAATTAATCAATTTTAAACAAGTAATCATATTATCTGGTTGTGTGCTAGTTACCACGGTAGCACGCATTTATTTTGTTAGTTGCTATGAATTATGGACTATTTTATTCACTAGTTAATAAAGTAGCATTTTGTGCACCCTCATCATTAAAATGTTACCTTACCATGGAGATTTTAATGAATAAAACCTAACTAACAAATGGGAATTGGAAAAACGTACTTTTACTGGCCATGGAATCAAAAAAATGTTCTACTTGGCTGGCTATGGATGCAGTTGTACCAATACTTTTTAAACGAGAAACGTCAAACGTCAACAAAATGTTTCAATCATGTAAAATTGTGTATATCTTGTACTTTTCTTGGTTGCAGAAAAAATAATATGTATTTTTTAGATTAAAAGTGGCTCTGTTTAACTAGCAACCTTTGCGTTCGTTCGATTGCTCTGCGCTTCTCCTCGCAAATGGAAACATAATTGTTTATCACACAAAATGTCACTTTTAATCCTAATAAAACAATATACCTACTAATATTTGTAGAAAAGTTTATATAATGTGTTCACACCTTCTTTGCCCTGGATTTTTGTAATTCAATTGCACATGAACAGAACCGTTTTTTTGTTGTTGTTGTTAACACCTGTATATCAAAAAAATACTCCATTTGACAGATATAATCTTGTTGCCAGATGTACTGCTTAATTTCATAGTATATGTGGAGAAATATTTAAAATGTAAAGTATTGTTAAGACCTTTCGTGTACCTAATTAAAAATGTCGTTAATTACAGAATTACTGTACCTAACTGGATCCACACAAGTTCTATCTTCTGCTCTGCTTAAATATGTCAATTTGTATTTGCAGGTGTTTTGTCATGTTTTCTAACCTAAATGCATATGGAAACCATAACCGCAAATGCAAACCTCATTTCAACACAAAAAAAGCAGTTTTACAAAGATAAATGTGGAAACTTCCATAGCCAATCTTCATGCAAAAAAGATGTGAACAGAGTAATAAAAACTACTTTGTGTGTCTACTGGGTTGCTACTAAAGTAGTTATTTGCACTCTTTAAATTGTTTTCAGATGTAGTCTTTACATTGTAAATTATTTGCATATTCCTCTTTTGATTTTTTGGAATCCTCTAAGGTGGCGATTTAGCCAGGAAATGTAACCTAAAATTGCAGTTTACATGAGTTCACTTGAGATCAAGCACTACGATTAACACTGAACCAAATTAAACCTACAATATACGAACATAAGCAGAAAGATTCAAGGAAGGTCGCTACCGTATTTAAAATTCAGTTTATAAATCACTTTTGATTAATATAAAATAAATAAAGTGCACTTTAGTTATTCTATTTTAATCAAAAGCGTGATTTATAAACTAAATTTTAAATACGGTAGCGACCTTGCTTGAATATTTCTACTTATTTTCATATATTGTAGTTTTAATTTGGTTCAGTATTAATCGTAGTGTCTGATTTCAAGCGAAGTCATGAAAACTGCATTTATGATGACTTCACTTGAAAGCAGACACTGCAATTAATACCGAACCAAATTAAAACTATAATGTACGAAAATAAGCAGAAAGATTCATGGAAGGTCGCTACCGTATTTAAAATGTAATTTAAAAAGTTTTGTACGTTCTAAAAATCTAAAATGCACTTTAGTTATTCTATTTTAATCAAAAACGTAATTCATAATCGAAATTTTAAATACGGTAGCGACCTTCCTTAAATCTTTCTACTTATTTTCGTATATTGTAGTTTTAATTTGGCTCAGTATTAATCGTAGTGTCCGCTCTCAAGTGCAGTCATCATAACTGCAGTTTCTATGACTTCGCTTGAGAGCAGACACTACAATTAATACTGAACCAAATTAAAACTACAATATACGAAAACAAGTAGAAATATTCACTCAAGGTCGCTAACGTATTTAAAATTTAATTTAGAAATCACGCGTTTTATTAAAATAGAATAACCAAGTGCATTTTTAAACGATCTCAAGTGAAGTAATGTAAACAGCATTTTTAGGTTACATTTCCTGAGAGTAAATCGCCACCTTAAGTATTCGCATATTCGAATTCTTCACTTTTAGAGTAATTAGATCATAAGGAAGTACAATTTGTTTCTATAATTATTTTGTTTTACTTTAGTGGTGTTGTATTAATAATGACTAATTAGCTGTTTCTGAACGTACTGTACATCAAACGACAGAATGTGCACAACTATGGGTTTTGGGGCTTGAGAAAAATTCTTATTGCCATTGGTACATTATAAATTACGTTTAGAGCGATTACCTTCATTCCAGTTTTAATGAAAGCATTTTAATGTGGGTTTAATTGAATAATTATAGTCGATAACATTGTTAGGGAATATTGACGGCCATTTAATACCATGTTAAAAAAAAATAATTAAAACCTTGAATAATTGTTTTCGACTTTACGATTCGTCAGCTGGCGTTTCATTAAATGCTTGGTGTTAGTAAATTTCTAGGCATACACGAGTATTATCTCGATGTAAGTAAAGTTTAAATATCCTATTCACACAATCAATTGCCGTAATAATATGTCAAATATAAACTAAAAGTTAATATCATACTTACAGATACAACTGCTGATTTTCAGAATGGCGAAGGCGGTAGAAATAATCTGCAAAAATTTAAAAAAAGCTCAAGTTTTTTCTTTATTTTGAAATATAAGCGGTTAGTTAAAATAAAAATATTTGCGTTAAACCAATGCTACCAAACTTGCATGCTTTAAGCGAGCTACTTTTATCACCACATTTAACCTTGGCACTGGAGTAATGCAGCAGTGCTAATAATAATAAGGTTAAATCTATCTAACATTCTTTAATTCCACTAGTACAACTACAATAAATGGCTTACCATATAAAATTGCAAGAAATTGCACAAGAACAAATTCGAATTTCAGCCGGGCTGGGATCAACACCCAGCCCGGCTGGAGACCAAACTGTTGCATGAGTCAGAGGAAGTTTCGGTTTTATTGTGGCGGTATCGCTGTAGAGATGTGCACGGGCTAATGTCGAAGAAATTTACTTTGAGCTAGGGGATTCCCTGATATTAGTTATTTTAAGTTTGTAAGAACGGAGTATATAATAGGTTATTCTAGTTATTATTCATTTTATAAATTTCTTAGTTTGGATTGTAGCGTTATATGCAATAATTGAACTTTTATAACCGCATTTTAAGGATAATTAATTATTTGTTAAGCTCAAGCATCCGTAGAGCCGCTTTATTAAATATGTTTTTTATTTTATCTCTAACTAAATATACTGAATATATTTGCTGCCGATTTTGAACTCTCCGTCTTAGCATGTACTGTAAAGGTTTAATCACCTGCTGTTATTATGCCTTAACGATCAGAAATATTTCTGGAAAATCGTTATTACCAGCGTGGATGTTATGTTTCCGTTCACTATTTTTTTGAACCCTATTGCGAAAACACATTTTTTTCAATAGCGAACTTGTGCAATTTTGATGGTCTCATTGTCATTTTCACTTATTTAACAGCTGGTTCTCTTTCATATACCAAAGAATTTTATGGATATAAACTATGATTGATATACCTGATTTAAAATCTCATTCAATTGACGTTAAATCTTGTATGTACGACTTTTAATTTCATCAAAATTATGCTAACGACTTGAAATATCGTTAAGAAGATTTCATTTTCCTTTTTTTATTTTAAAGGATTTTTAAATCACCAAAGCACCAATAGTATTTAATGAAAATCTAATAAAGTTTAATAGTTATTTATATTACAAGGGATTAAAACACAGCTTAGCGGATGAAGCTCAGTTTAATCTCGTGTTATAGACACTCTTTTTTTAATACACTAACTAACCTTTAGTTATAACTTTAATACCCTTTAATTTTCAATCAAGACATGTCTCATGCTTTCTTTAGTCCTTAACTTTATTCTCTAGGGAATAAAGAGTTAGTCTAGCAACGAGTAAATATAGATCAATCTCATACTTTACAAATGATCCAAACTGTATTAAATGAACTTGTAATTCCTTTAAAATGAATTTTAATTTAATAAGTTAAAATTACTACTAATTTCTTTAAAAGTGTTTGTAATTTCATTGAAAATGAGTTTAGGGCAACGTAAAAGATTGAATCTCGGTTAAACTATTTTTATCTTATAAGAACTCATACTAATACAGTTTAAAAACGATTAAAATCTTCAAATATTACTTGTTAAGTTGTGTTTGAACCTTTTATAAATGACATTTTAATCGAGTTTATTTTGTTTAAATTATTTTAAATCCGATTGATATGATTTTTAATATAGTTACAATGAATACTTGTCTCGATAAAATGACTTTCGTTTCGCTTAAAAGACTCTATATTTTGATAAAGCCAAATTTTGTTGTTTTTGATCTTTCAAAATAACTTAAATTGTGTTGAGATGATTATCTCGTTAAAATGGATGAAGCTGTTTTAAGTGACACCTAATTTCGTTAAATCACCTCTAATCTTTGTTGAGAATTTTAAATAATTAACCCGCTATAAATTTCAGGTTTGCTATTTTTTATTTGTTAAAAACCCAGTGATTTCAAATCCCGTTGCTAAAACCCAAGAATCTAATTTCAGTTTTCAATTACACTTTCTAAATGTGGGTTAAACGGTATTTAATCTCGTTTATACTACTTCAAACCTCCTTTATACGACTTTCAATTTCCGTAAATATCGCCCATTAAAACTTTCAATCTCGCTGAAGACACTTTTAATTCTTAAAATTTTTTAAATTTCGCCGAAATGACTTGTCTTTTTTAACCAATTTTTGACATAACATTGGGCTTATTTGACATTATGTTTAGCATGATTTTGGTCTCATTAAAACGTATTTAAATATCGTAAATTATTATTAATCTTATGTAAGTGTTTATAATCTATAATTGCATTTCTCCTTAACATGATTTTCTTCATGTTGAAATTATTTTTAATCTCATATATTGTAATGATACTAAATTATGACCTACAAAATTCAGTACATATTGCCATTTAATATGAATTTAATGTCTTAAAAATAAAGTAAATTGTATGTATAATATTGATCAAGTATTTAAATTAATAAATGCAATTTATCATGTTTCTATATGAAATAATTGAGTTGGTTGCTTTATAGATAAAAACAAAAAAGTTGTTTTTCCAGAAGGGAATCAAAGCGCTTGTATTTCCTAACTTGGCGAAAAATAAATACAATATTGCTAGTAAAAGTGTTAATTTATCGTTTTATTAAGTGACTACATCCGTGACCGCAACTAAATAAAAGTAAAAAAACGTGGTGACTTAAAGGAAGTTTATAAACACGAGTGTATCTACGATTCACTTTGAGGATACCACACAGGAAGAACTAGAATCCCGTGTTTACACCTGGAGCTGAGAGTTTGCCGACGTACTCGCAAATGAGGTCCATAGACTATTATGTTATCGGGCTGTGTTGACCTTGAAGAAAGTTTCTCTTGAACGAGGACAATCAATAAACTCCGTTCTAGCTGTGCAGACATCGCTAGGGGCCACTTGCAGCCCACTATGATAGCCCGTGTGAACAATAGGAAACCTAGGGAAAGGTGGTCAACCTTGTTAGAAAAACAGTGCAAGTTAGTATTCATAGGAATCTCAGCAAATCTCTTATTTACCTGTGAAATATTGCTAAAATACACTAAAGAGTTTCGTCAAAGTAAGGTTAAAAAGTCGTCTAATTTAGAATAAAGTGGACATCTGTATTACCGACTCGCCATATTTAAATATCAAGTTTAAATTTGAAAATAAGATTAAAGAATTATAATTTATGCATGTCCATACCTGTTTAAGAACCAATTGTATCTAAAATTAAATAAGGTGAGCTAGTTAGAAAACGTAATATAATTGCACAGTAAATAATTTAGAGGCACCAAAACATTTGCCATAAAAGAAATTTCAATTATTATAATGTGGAGCTAATAATAAAAGCTAATATCACTTCAATATACAGTGTGGTCCATTAAGTGTGCAACAAATGGGAATTTTTTTAATTAGTTGTACAATCGAAATTTAAATATTGCCAAAAGTTAGTGCATGTTCGATAACCATATCAGATGCCCTTAGAATGGCTTCAAGTCAAACAATATACAGGGCAGGACAAAAAATATGAAATTCGTTCAAGAACAAAGTTACCTTATTTCAAAAAATATAGCAAAATTTTATTGAGAAAAGTTGTTTAGAATTAAAAGTTATGCTCAAATACAAAGTCACGGCCTCCTATTCGAATTTGATTCTTTTTTGGAAAATTTTGTATTACCCCCGTATGATACATATTTTTATTATTTTGATTTTATATGTATTTAAAGTAGCCACAACCACATCCCTTTTAAATAACTTTTAGCAACTTGAAGCGTATTTGTAAAATTTACTTGGATTTATATTTTTTTAGGTAAGCGTCCACTTCATGTTTGTTGCAACGATATTTAACAGAACTTTAGAATTTCGCAAATATTCTTCTTAACAAGGCAAATGCTTTACTAATAATAATTTACATATGAAAAACTCTTAATAAAATCAGAATAATAAAAATATTTATCGTACGGGGATAATACAAAATTTTACAAAAAAAGAATCAAAATTTGAATAGGAGGCCGTGACTTTGTATTTGAGCATAACTTTTGATTCTAAACAATTTTTCTCAATAAAATTTTGCTATATTTTTTTAAATAAGGTAACTTTATTCTTGAACGAATTTCATATTTTTTGTCCTGCCCTGTATATTGTTTGACTTGAAGCCATTCTAAGGGCATCTGATATGGTTATCGAACATGCACTAACTTTTGGCGGTATTTAAATTTCGGTTTTACAGCTAATAAAAAAATGTCCCATTTGTTGCACACTTAATGGACCACACTGTATAAGATTAAATCTCATTTGTACAACTTTAAATCTGCTTAAAATAAAGTACTTAAAATGACTACTAAAACAGTTTTTCATGGTGTTGAAGCAACTACTAACCTGGTTTAAAAAAGCTATTATTTTGTGTAAACCAAACTAAGATAATTAATATAAAATATAACACGTTTTGACAGCTAGTAGAAATATAACTTTATCTTCGTGCGATATGGACATTTTATTGGAGTTTTACAGTATATTTTTTACGACCTCTCAACGAAGAAAAGAAAAATAGGAACCACGAATTTTTTAGAATCTTATTGAACGTCTTGTGAGTGAATTCGTATTTACTCTTGCATTTCTGGAGTAATAACGTGTCGTACGTTTCATTAGCTGCGAATATCTGGCCGAATACTGTTAGTCGATTCGTCACTAGAATCATTTTTAACTATTAGTTTGACAGATTACGCTTATTGACATTTTACCTCGCGCAAAACCACGGCCTGCTGAATTGTTTGACAAACGTCACAGACCCCGTAGCAAAACAAACAATAAATGAAAGTTGCCTAGGCAACCATGACTAAAGTGGTTTGTGATTGGTGTATTTCATATCCGCCCCTGTGTGAATATGAAATCATATTCGTTCAGTGAACTACAATTGCCTACTTATCCATTTTGTGGATTGCGAAGAAAATGGAATATTTACATCTGGGAATAGAAAAAAAAGCTGTCATAATATCGTATTGACTACGGAAAGATAGTCAAAATCGGACAATTTTAGAAATAATAATATGTATATGTATATTATGCGGCGAAAATTTCTTTAACGAAAATATTTCCAGCATACAGGCATTTTGTAGGATACGGAACTATAATACAGATTTCTTAATTAATTTGATTTCAATATAAAGAATATTTTGTTTAACGGAGCCAGATAACATTTTGCTTCAAAATTTGGGCCATCGTTTTGCTAAGACGAACATGACTGAGAATAATTGTCGGTAACTCCCCATCTAGTTCTCTGGGTGATTCCCCATTTACACAGTATTCCGATTCGAATCAAGCATTTTATAATTTGTATAAGTCTATGGTCTGATATCTTCAAGTATTATTTACGAATGTGTTTTTATTATTAATCTCTATTTCACAAATCAATTGAAAAGTGAACATTGATAATAAATAATTGAGGCCTATTTACTCTAATCTAATCTGTATATAAAATCCATGGAAATGCAGCAAAATCCTAAATTAATTTTCGTTAGGTATTTCAAATTCTATTTACGATTTTAAGCACACCATGATAATGAAACTTGCAGTGCAATATTTCAAAGACCGTAAGTGATATCATTGGCCTCACGGGTGGCTCCATGGTAAGAGTGGTATTGTGCATAAATATAGTTTTTAAAGGAAGTAAATATAACAATATTATAAACTTTCAAATGTTGCAATTGACGTCTTCATCACGGACTAGCAGAAAAAAATCACTTACATTCTTGGAGTAATTTTTAATTTCCGAATATATATATTGTAACGATATGCAATTACAAAGTAAAAGAGAATGTGTAATTGAGTGGAAAATGGGTATTTGAAAAACAGATGAATTCGAAAATAATATAATATTTTAAAATTTGGGACTTGAAAGGAATGACAAATACTTAATTGTAATAAATTAGAAAATTAGTAGGTTTAAATCAAATATTATAAGATAGAGTGTATAAGAAGATTATTGAGAAATAACAAATTTTGAAAATGTAGCAGAAATAATTTGGTGAGAGAATAAACCCTATTTTATTGAGAAAATGTTTGTATAATAAAAAGGGTAGTAATAAAATTTGCGTGGTAAAGTAAAAAGGAAATTTAAAATAAGAACAATAATTGAAGACATAAACTAATGAAGATTACAAGTATGTGGTAAAAACTAATGGCTAGCAGAATTAATCTACAAATGTGAATCAATGGAAAAGAATAATAAGTCTAGTTTATTGGAAAAGTCCATTTGACATAATACATTAATCAAATTGGATTACGTCAAGCTATTTGGTGCTAAGGGAGTTCCAGAGTAGGACCATCGGTTAGGGAGGCACATTCCAGGAAGCTGGCAGATGCAGTATTGGAAGTAGGTGTCTGCAGATTTTGTCTGTGGGCCTGCATACTGTAGCAAAGGTTGAGTTGCTGCTTCTGAACGGTTGAGACGTCTTGTATGTCAGTGGGGACTTTCATTGCGGCAAGGTGCTTGAGAGGTTGGATTAGTAGGCAGAGAGGAGTAATTTGGGTTGACGTCCAGAACATTGTGGAGACCAAGTGAAAGGTGGGTGATCTTTAGTATTAAAGTCATAAATAGAAAAGGAAATAATGACTAAAAAATGGTGAATTAGTTATTAAAGGATTACTTACTGTTTTAATATAGTTGTGTACTATTGTAACGATCAGTTATATGTCATTTTGATTTCAAATCTGTTTGACATATGGTTGACGTAAGTTATTTTGACTTATGGAAATAAAAAAAATTAGAACATCATAGCAATATGTTTTATTAGTGCGTCCGTTAATCGACCGACAATTAATCAACTGCTAGGATTTATACCATATTTGTGTGCGACCTGTCTGGTGTTTCGTTTTGTGGTGCTTCGTTCTAGCAGTTATTAAATTCGTCCTACATTTTAAATGCGGCATACGGAGTGAGCTACAGCTAATAGATCATATATTTCAATAGGAGTAATTTTTTATCGACCATAGATAGGCAAAAAGTTCTAGTTTACATTTGACGTAGGAGAGCAAGTTTGGGCATGTTTTCCAACACATGTTTTATATGTTGAACAATTGGAAAATTGATTTGTTTGTTCTGCAATCCTTGCTATTAACTTCAAAGCAACAATCTGCCTGACAATACTATCGACATTTTCGTATTTTATGAAAAATTACGTTACGTGGCCTCAGGTTTACACAGTTATGCATATCCATTTCTTAACTACGCTTTCGATTAGCTGTCTGTCTTTTACAAACACTAAAGACTGATGCGTAACAAAATGTCAAACATCTTAAATACATGTTGAGTGTTTCAGGTTGAGACGAAACAATGCCATTAATAATAATACTTGGTTAAAAGTCCCAATAGGTCGTGTACCTACGCAAAATTTATAATTCGTCAGGTCACCGAAAAGGCACTTGAATTTAACAAACCAACCTTCTTTTGTTTTGTGGCCATATAAAAGTTTTTGATAGTCTCCAACTAAGTCTTGTAAGTGAAATATGGAATCAAAATCACGTACCAAATGGTCTAATCTTCCTAATACGAGAAATATATAGTAACAATCATACACAAGGTTAATACAAAAATAAAAATACACATTACAAAAGAAATTAAGCAAGGAGACCCTCTCGGTGACCTTTTGTTTAATGTGTTTGCTTGTTTTTTACGAATAAGGTCTAGGCATGCCAAGAATCAGGTATGTTAGACACCAACTGATGTGGTTATATGGTCAAAATCCTAACTTAAAATTCTCACGAGACTAAGGAGTTCCAACCCTAGCAAGGGATCTTTCACATACTACACATCGGACCCACATGGGACCCACGGCTTTACATCACTGCCAAATAATAGCATTCTGTATAGGTTTTTATCCGCTTTTTTTTATTTTTAAAAATCTCACCAGGATCGGGAATCGAACTCTCGACCTTTATATCAGTAGTCAGAATGCTTAACCACTGAGCCAAGCTTTTGTTTAATTTAATCATGCATGAAATAATCAAAATAACATTGAATAAATGCGAAAGAGGTAAATAAAACGAGTAACTAAACGAGATCATATAAGAAGTGAATGTATCAGACTTAAATGTAGTATCCAGAAAATAGGAGAATGGGCTCAAGTGAGAACAAAATGCATGGAATCAACACGTTTCAAGAATTCAAGACAATAGAAGTGTGAAGATGTTAAGGAACTTACGGCCCAGAGGAAAAATTTCACCACGAAGACTACAGAGAAAATAGAAAAAAATTCTGGAATAAACAGGGTAATTGGCTTACATGTTCAAAAGTTCAAAAAATATTTCAGATTTAGAACTTGGTGATTTATAATAGTAACTGTAACAGAAATCTAACCATGGGTAAACAATAAACGCTATATATCATGACGTACATTTTCATATTATTTCAGGTTACAATCTTTTGTTTTCTAAATTAATTTTCAGAACTGCCTCAATTAAATGCTCAATTAATAACGGAGAAGTGATAATATGTCTTATCATTTAGTATTAACATTTCGCAGAAATATTTTTATATACGTCTTGCACAAAATGATTAATTATCATCTAGAAAATATCTAAAAAAAATGTAAATCCGACAACCTATCCTGCTCCTTCAATTTAGAATTTGCACTTCAAATGTTTTTACGTCGCAAAGCGTAATGTAGTACTTATTTGTTTATTTTTCCTCTAGTTGAAAGCCCGCTTCGAGTATATATACAACATAATTCCTAGAATCCTACTCATCTTATCTGCGAGGCAATGAAACATTTACATCACGTTGCTTGAGTAATTGGCTAACGTGTCCTTGATACTAGAAACGTTTATACTAGCTGAATTTACAAAATCTCCTTTTCTGTGTGTTGAATACATGTGACATCAATTAGAGATCGATGTAAATTTTAATATGAGTTCAAATGTAATATTTCTAAAACATTTATCATAAAACTCATGCAAAATTAACCTAAAATAAATTATGGATTAGAAAAAGTTGTTACTTGGGGATCGACAGTCTTCTACTTTTCCTATAGTTTTTTTAGTGAAAGGAAATTAATTCCATGAGAAATATGTAATGACCATGTGTAAAACATACAAATGATCTTAAAATACGGACAAAATCAAGAATTCATTGAGTTTTAATTAATTATTACAAAATAATAAATTTGAGTAATTGAAGAAAACAAAAGCAGCATTTTTCCAATTCGTGTCTTTAAAATGTATAAACAACAGTTCAACAAGTTTAATAAAAAACGAAAGTACTTCATTATAATAGCGTGAACATATTTGATAAAATTTAGTTGAACTATTTATATTTGAATTAAATGTGAAAAAACTTTACTGTGAATTTATTTCTTATCGAAAATCGTTATAAGAAAATAAATTCCGAACAGATTATTATTATTTATAAAGGATTTTCTCATATAATTAATCCGTTGCAATTTGGAGGCATTTTACTGTAACAATATCACAGGAACATAGTGTATGCCTCAGAAAAAGGTTTGTTTATTTGCAAAATAACGAAAAATGTCATATTTAGTGCGAGGGGTTATTATTATTAAATAATGTAAAATAGCATTTGATTGAATATATCTTACTACCGCTTTGAGAAACTAACATAACCTGACGTCAGCGTGGGTTCGCTTATCGCTTCCTGTAAATTCAGCTCTCATTGATGTAGAGATGCGTGCGCGCCAACTCTTCAATTATGTAGAACGGAACTGTTGCAAACAGATACAACGGGGAATTACCAGTATATACATTGGCACTAGCAATTATTGTTGTTACCTTTGAAAGATCATACATTTTCGTTGGAAGCTTACTTGAAAAAGAAATTAGGTATATTTTTTTAGATATTTTAAAAAATTCAAACAGGCAGATTATTCGAAATTTAAAAGATATTTAAAAATAATGAAGGTTTAATTCTCGTATAAGATATTTTAGTATTGAATTTTTATAAGTGGCCACAATGAACTAATACAATTCATTATTTTGAATTTAAAACATTTCATAGCAGTGTTTCCTTTATTTTAACTAAAAAATGTTTGCACCTGTGGCTAGTAAATGTTATTACTAAAAATGGTTGGTGTCAAAATAAATGAATTTTTTATAACTAGAAGTTACAATGGAAAGTTATAAATGTACGTTATATTACATTTTTACTATCCTCGTCTAGAAGACGAAAGATTTCTTCAGATCTTCACGTTTCAAAGTCCCTAGATGACGAAAAACATGTGTTCTCAATTTCGTCTGCCTGTCCGTCCGTCCCTGTTGACGGTATAGCTCAAAAGCTACTTGTTGGAGGAAGTCGATATTTTGCATACATATGATATATCTACCTGGGTCGAAACCGAATATACTGCTAGGGTCTTTATGACTACGTTTTATTTTTATTGAAATTATTATTTTCAGGATTTGATCACGTTTTATTTTACATCTTACCTTTTCTGTCCATAGCTGAAACATGGAGTTGTAACAAATTGTTGTTTGAATTTTTATCTTTTTGGGCTACTGCAGAATTTAATTGAAACGTACACAATATAAAAACCATAACACTTAATATGAGGCAATTGTTCTTTATTAATAATATCACTGTATTTTCAATATTAAATCAATTTCTTTAAACATTATTAAACTCAATTTTATGTTAGTTATACTGTATGTTTACATATATGTTATTTATAATTATGTGATAGATATTGTTTAGTCTTATGTTGTTTATTAAAAACTTTCATTTCTTAAAAACTGTCTGTTATTTCTCTGTTTCTTGATTATGATCAATTCTAGACTGTTTTGACATTGAAATTGGACTTGGACCAGCTATATCCCGTTTCATTCTTGTATTGTAGTCAGCAGCTCCTTTAGACTAGGCTTTATGCACGGACACTTAACATCTTTATTAGTTTTATTAAAAAAATTCTTATTTAAGACCACACTTTTTTGTATTTCAATTCTTAATTGTACATACCAGTATTTATTATTGTAAAATTTAACTTTTATATCTCTAACTCAAATTTTAGACTGGTGTCAGAATTTTGATTTTTACACTTTCTATTTTGTTCTTGTTATTTTATAATACCCGCCACAACCTTGGATATCATTCCATTTTGAAATATCAAAATAACAGATTCCTACTTTTCAACCTATTTTTTAGGTTAACGGTTCTTAAGTGTGCCTGCATCCAATTATACATTATTAACCCTTTTGTACAACAAATATGTAAGAAATAAAATTGTTTTTTCTATAGCACATGTTAAAGTGTGCTTTTATCAACTCAAAACAAAAGGTCAAGTTTTACTTTAACAGCAAGGGTAGAAAAAGTAGCACTTTAATTTAATTTTCTAACTTTCGTTTAAATTAAATATGACAGCTTCGTATTATCGTAGCAACCCGATCTAGCTACTGACATTTTAAAATGTGATTGATTGTCCTTATTTTCTTTTGTAATTGTTAAAGTTCTTACTATAGAAAAAAATATTGTATTATACACGATGATAAAGTTATTTCTATCCACTCTTGAATCATTGAACGATTCACTATTGAATAAAATTTAATTTTATCATCTTGTATAATAAATTACTATTTATCTATTCTAATAATATTGACTTTTATAGATTAAATTTGGCTAACAGAACAACTCAATTTAAAAATTAGTATCTTCAACTAAATGCAACCACAAATATTCAAATGTCTGGTAATTAAATTAATAACTATGCTTCTATCTAACTTGTTTTAGCTAATGGAAAGTCAAATTGATGAACTGCAAAAAGCATTGTAGAAAATAGAATTTTGTTAAATCCGATTAGGAATTCTTCGATTTTTCAATACTCAATTGTATGCGGAAAAGTTGAATTTTTCCAAACTAGAATGGAAAAATAAGACAAAAAAGAATCAATGCAAACTTTATTTTGTATATATGTTAACTACAAAATTAGAAGAATTTCCACTAATAGCACACGGCGGTAGCAGCTGTCACACCGTAGCCAACGGTGACAGGCGCTCCGCTCCGCTGCTTAGAGAAATTAATTAAATTAAAAATTTTCGTACTTTTTTGTAAATAAAAACAGGCCTACGATCTAAGTCTAAAAATTAGAAAACTTTTAAGCCATCGTACAACTCAATCGGTCGAGTATCTTCGGAGGAGATAGCGAACAAACATATAAAGAAAGGCCGAAAGAAAAAGAGCAACGATTTTATGTTATAGGATAATTAAATAATGAATAATTTTTACAGGATTTAACAACATCTTGTGTACAATACGTTGGGAAAAGCATGTTTTTCCGTTTACGAAGTGTTTTTTTCTCGGCTAACGCCTCGAAAAAAAATCTCACATTTAAAACGGAAAAACATCACTTTTCCCAACGTATTGTATAAATAGCTATTCTAATGATAAAACGGAGTTAATTAACTTAATATCTTTTTTATTTGCTTTATAATTAAGCTGCATGTTAATTATTTTTTATTTTAAATGCTTTACATTTTAAGACCATATCAATACTTGCTGAAACATATATACAAGTTGAGCACCTTAAAAAATTAAATGTCTATTTTTGCTTTAACTGAGAAAAATTAATAATTTGGATATTGCTCAGGCTTTAGTCTTGACGAAAATGGCACCCAACAGATAGATACAGGGTAAATGTTGTAAAAATTACAAAAATGGGCAACGATAAGCCCGTCGTCCATAATCTAGGCGTGAGCGAAAATGTAAAACATTCCTTCATTGCCGAACGAAACTACGGGGCGGGTTGCACCTGGGTTGCTGGATAGCGTTGAAATCGTTCTCGAGAACGCTGAAATTGCAGTTCAAATAGCATCTCCTGCAATGTTTTTTTTAAATTTTCAAATTAATGTAATTTGCATTACCAAATGTTTTATTTTACCGTTTCAGTATTATTGGAAACCTTACGATATTTTTACTTCTAGTTTTATTTGATTTTTCGACGTTTTTCTTGCCGCAACTTCGACTTGTGAGAAAAATACTGAGTAAAGCCCTTTACAAATTTTAATTAGCTTCATTGAAAACATACGCTTTAGGTTTAGCCTTTTGTAGAATAAAAAATTCTAGAAATTATTTGTAAATATTTATATTTTTCGTTTATTAAGCATTTCAAATATTGCTTGTAATCCTTTTTTCATTTATAAGAACAATTAAATATTTATAACATTCTTAACATGCTTTTCCCTATTATTATCTAATCTAGTAGTATTTTGGGGTTACCTACTCTTCAGCTTTGGTGCTGAAAATTGTCGAAGCTTATGGCGTGTGGATTGCCTATTTACTTTTGGTAATTTTTGATTTAAGATTGGCAGTCTTTTTTTCGAAAATTTCCAAGTGAATAACTTCAGGAGAGCTATTTTCCGGTACCCAATTTGGGAATTTTGAATCTTTACTTTTTTGCGGTTCTTCAGATAGATGCTTAGAAAGCGAATTTCACGTGAAGAATTGGCGGAAGGGCTGCACTTCGCTGGTTGGTTCAGAATTTTATGGTATTTCGGAAGTAAACTCACGTTTTGGCCATATGAAATCTCAGGTACGGAACAGTTTATCCCCTTATCTTCACGTGATTTAATTTTTTTAAAGATTTATTTTAAGTTCTTCAGGTAACCCGCGATAGTTTTACCGTTATCTTCAATTTTCCTTCAATAATCTTCGAATGCAAATGGAGACGTCCTTGATATCTTTTAGCTGTTTGGCAGGACATCGCACGCTGGCGAAGAAATCTGGCACTTGGTAGTAGCGTATTTTTTCTGACTCGTCTGCCACCTTTCCAGCCTTCCAACAGCGGTGGCACCGAGTCGTATATGCGAGACGACTTTTATCTGCTTGATTTTACTCTTACGCTATATTTCTCTATTTGTTTTTTTTTTATTGAAGTATTTGTCAGATCAACATTTTAGGTGTTATACATGACAGTTTTAATCTAGTTACAACAGTATCGAGATTGACATGAAATGTGTTGTGACTTAATAGTTAACATATTAAGATGATAATATATATTAACTGCGTTTTCTTTTACATGGGGGGTGGTAGTGGAGCCCCAGTGGGTCTTGCGAGTGTTCTATGATTAGTTGCTATGGTCTGAGATCATATCTTGAGGGAGTTGCCTCTTTAGTCTACGATGGATATTGCGCTCTCCAAGGTTAAAGTGTGTGGCGCCTTCGCATTTGTTAATTTTTGAGAAGAAGTTCGCCGTGGTCATGGTTAAAAAGTTTTGGATTGATGAGACTTCTAGTTCGTGGTGAAGTTGCGTATTGCGGATGAACCATGGAGCATTCACTGCTATACGTAATACTTTATTCTGAAATCTCTGAAGTTTTAAAATGTTTGCTTTGGATGTATTGCTCCAAACAGGGGAAGCATAAAGTGCAAGTGGTCTGAGGAGAGATTTGTACAGGAGAATCGTGCATTCTGGTCTGAGCGGGGTTCTTCGATTGATGACCGGGTACAGTTGCCTTAGCCTATTGTGACACTGCGTTAGCTTTTGATTGATGTGAAAGCTCCAGGTAAGTCTTGTATCAAGGTGTACTCCAAGATATTTAATTGCGGAGTCTCTGGGGTTCCAGGGTATCGTGCTTTCATTTATACTGATAACCGGTGGATCGTCCATTTTTCTTAATGTGAAGATTTTGCCTTGACATTTGGTTGGATTGATTTTAATATTCCAGCTTTTGAGCCATTTACAGTATTTATCCACAGCAATTTGCAGTTGTTGAATAGCCGCTTCTAGGTTTGTGTTTTGCGTGATGATTGCAGCATCATCTGCGAACGTTGCCATTGTTGCTGGGAGTTGAGGAGAGTCTGAGGTGTATATATTGAAAAGAAGCGGACCGAGGACGCTGCCTTGTGGGACTCCCGCCCGTATGTTTTTAATTTCTGATGTTGCAGCGTTAATTTTTACAACAAAGGATCGATTTTCCAGGAAGGAAAAGGTAATGGCTAGGAGATATCCTGGTATGTCATGATCGGTGAGTTTCTTCTTAAGGCCTTCAATCCAAACCTTATCGAAGGCTTGGGCGACGTCCATGACGACCATGGTGGTATAGCATCTATTTTCAAAGCCAGTTTCTATTAGCTCTGTAATTCTTAGTAGCTGGTGGCTGGTCGAGTGTCCCTTTCTGAATCCGAATTGATAGGGGGGAAGGATTTGAAGTGTATTAACTGCTTTGGATAGACGGGCATAAATTACTTTTTCGAGTAACTTGGAGAGAGTAGTTAGCAGGCTGATCGGTCTGTAGCCTGAAATTTGATCTTTATTCTTTCCAGGTTTGGGAATCATAATGATTTGAGCGTGCTTCCACCTTTGAGGGAAATAACCTAGCCTTAGACATGCATTTATAAGGGTTGCAAGATATGCTAAGCATTTGTCAGTTAAGTGTTTGAGCACTAGGTTAGGTATTAGATCATGCCCGGGAGATTTGTGTTTGGGTAATGATTTGATGAATTCGTCTAGCTCTTGAGGAGATGTTGGCTGCATGTTGCCTGAGTTGACTGGGTGATGAGTCTCGATGTGGTTGATAATATGGGCTACTTGTGTGGGGGTGCAGGTAATCTCTGGCGTGAGGGTCCCCTCAAGATGATTGGCAAATGCTGCTGCTTTTTCGTTATCTGTGTAGTAGTTATTATTGGTTGTTTTGATTGTAGGGATTTCTTGGGGGTTTTTTAAGATTTTTCTTGTGGTTTTCCACATCCCTGGGTCCCCGGGGCCGATGTCTGCAATATATTTGCGATAGGTCTGTATCCTGTAGTCGTCCAGATCCCGTTTTAGCTGATGTGTGAGTTTATTCAGTTGTCTTTTAATTTCAGGGCTTCTTGTTCGTTGCCATAGTCTTCTGATTTGGCTTCGGCGCTTAATAAGGTCGACAATGTAACGTGGGGGGAGATTATAATCAGGTTTACGGTATCTGGGCTTGCTTATAGTTGCCGTTTTGGCAGCGCCAACTATCGATGTAGTGATACTAGAGACAGTTACGTCGATATCTTCTTGATTATTAAGAACTCCCATTTTATCGAGATTGTGATTTAGGGTGTCTTGAAAGAGGTCCCTGTTGATTGGACCTTCAGTTAATCTTTCTAACGGTGGTTTAGGTTTCGGAGAGCTGTCAAAGGTAATTAGTATAGGTAAGTGGTCTGAGTTTAACTCAGAGATTACACTTTGTGAGATAGGCTTTGTGAAATTTTTTTGCATGACTATATCCAGTATGTCTGGTTGATAATCAACTCTGTATGGGAAGTAGGTAAATTCTTCTGGTGCTAAGACTTGGAAGCCATGATTGACTGATAATTGTTCAAGTTTCACACCAGCGGGGTTGGTTGCTCTGCAACCCCATGCTGTTAGTTTGCTGTTGAGATCTCCCATCATCAGTATCGGTTCAGATGTATTGAATAAGGTTTTGAACTCTTCCTCATTTAGTTTCTTATTGGGTTGCTTGTACGCACTTATGATTGTGAGGCTACTTGTGTCGTTTAGTTTAATTTTTACTCCAATCGTTTCTAGCGTAGGATTAAGGGGAGCTGGGGTTGGGATGTGATAAATTTTTTGTTTAATAATGATAGCTACACCGCCTGACGCCTTTAGTGCGTTTCTATCTTTGCGATAGACTTTGTAGCCAGGAATTTTGAAAACTTCATTTGGGGTTAGGTGAGTTTCGGTTATGCAGGCTATGTCAACTCGATGTCTGGCTAGAAAGGCTATTAGTGTAGATCGTTGTGATACTATTCCATTGGCGTTCCAGTTGAGAATTGTTGAAATTTCGACTATTCTTTGTGAATTAGGGTCCATTTAGGAATAAGGGAAGGATGGTGTTTACTATAAAGGTTTTGATTACAGGAAGGTATGGAGTTAATAAGTCCAATAAGATTTTTGCAAAGTCGTTGGAGGGAGCAGATTCAGATGGTTGGTGAGATGTGCTTGGCGAGATATTTGGTATATTTTAAATAACATTTTGCACTCTATTGGCGTAGGTTTGGTTTTCATTGACGTAGGCATTGTTGGGGTTTGCTCGATAGGTGTTACTGTTACTCTGACGCTTCATTTGCAGTTCTTTGTGGTGGCTACACCCTCGATAGCTTGCTGCGTGCTCACCACCGCAGTTTGCACACGTTGGTTTTTCATTGGCTGCTTTTTTGCAGGCAGCGTGATGATGGGCTCCTGCACATTTAACACATTTCGGTTGGAGGGTGCAGTAGTTTTTCGTGTGGCCGTACTTTTGACACCTATGACATTGTGGTATGTTGGATGCTCTCTTTCTCGGTTCCACAGTGACGATGGAGTGAAATATTTGTTTGAGCTTGAAGATTTGCTTACCTTCGTCGTTGTCCTTTAGTTCGACCGCACAGATTGGTAATGGCCTTTTTTCTTTGGTTAATAAGCGGGTTATGCTGATAATTGGTAAGGATTTTAGGGCCTCTCCAATTTCTTCTTTAGTTAACGACAGAGGTAAATTTTTAATCACTACTGACAAGGGTTTGCTATTAGGATTTCGGAATGTGTAATAGGGAATTTCGTTGGTTTTGTAAAAGTTAGTGAGGATACGATAATCGTCCTCTTCAGTTAAATTGATTAGGATTGAGTTTTGATTGCATAATGTTGTAAATTTTCCTTTGACTGATTTTTCGATGTCGGCTACCAGCGCAGTATGATTTATTTGGTTAGGTAAATAAATTGGCGGGATTTTAATTTTGTTAACAGTTGGTGACTGCTGAATAGCTTCATTGGCATCTTGTTTGCTTTGTTGACTTTTGTTGGTATTATCGGCATTTTGGGAAAGGTTGTAGTATTGGTTTTGTTTTAAAAGTTCATCGGTTGACCAAAGGTATCTCTTTTGCACCTCATTAATGGGTGGCGTTAGGTCATCTGATTTGCGCTTAGACGCTTGATTTTGCAGGTTGGTTTCGTTTTTGTTAGTATTTCCATTTATATTCGTATTGGCGTTTAATAAATAATTGATGGAATTTACTCACAGCGATTTTGAGGTTGGTTATCTGCAGAGGTCAAGTTGAGCCGCAATATCGGAGCACACGCGTTGCGTCCGCACCGTTTCACGACTTGTTCTCGAATCTCTATTTGTAAAATAGTAATCGTGTTAAGTTTAATTGCTACACGTCTTAATTTGGCAATGAAGACGATTGCTTTCTTTAAATGCGATATACATTACCTTATTTATGAATTCATATATTCAATGAGGTCTGGTCGTACAACGGAACTTGCGGACTACTTTATTTAATAGTTTCTGATCAATTATGGCTTCAGAGTTAGTCAAATCGGTACCGAGCGCTCTTAATTAGTTAAATTATTTTGTGCATTTAGTAAAACCCCGTAGGCTATGTGTCTAGTAACTTTTATAAAAACTTACATAATAATATTTTGCACTTAAGTTTTTCCGTTCATTTATTTTTAGAGCCTTTTTCGTGTCGCTGTTGTAGTTCTTGGCATTAGTGTGACATAGTCGGCGTAGGCTATGCATTGGTATGACTTATTGTTAATTGAACCTGTGGTATTGATGTTGAGTTCTCGCATAATCTTTTTCAAAACAAGATTAAACAGTATAGGAAACAGGCTCACGTTGTCTCAATCTAAAATTTATTTGAAAACTTTGTGATGTTGATTTGTCATCGCAACCAAATTAACTATTTTTTGTTTGTTCACCGAGTCGTCTATAAATAACAAGTGCAAGCTATTTTATATAAATGGGTATCTGTATGAGTGTGAAGATTTGGTCCATTACCAATTTAATGTTTCTGAACTCACATTGATACCCACGAAGTATTTTTTTCTGAGTATTTGCTAATGCTTCTTTAATATTCATTGTAAAGATTGTAAACACCACATCTAGTAAAGCGATTCCTTTGTTGTTTCCACACAGTTTTCTTATCATCATCATCAGCCACATGGTCCATCGTCGGACATAAGCCTCCTCTAAATAGGCGGACCTTCCCCCAGTTGGTGATTTACTTATCCAGTCGGTTCATGGTAATCGTTTTATATCATCCGACCATCTGGTTTTAGGACGACTTTTACTTCTTCTCTCGCCGCAAGGCCGCCACTCTTATCAGTCGGCGAGTCCAGCGGTTATTTCTCATTCTTGCAATGCGCCCTGCCCAGATCCATCTCAGTTTACATATTCTTTCTGCTGCAATAGTTATTTTGGACCTCTGTGGATTTCTTCATTGGTCAGCCTATTTCGTAGCGATACGCCCAACATCATTCTCTCCATTGCTCTCTTGGCAATTTGCATGTTATCGATAGTTTCTTTGTTTAGAACCCAAGTCTCCATTTCATAAGTCAGCACCGGTAGTAAACATTGATTGAATGTTCGTGCTTTCAGTGTGTTGGGTAGATTAGAGATGACGCTTAGCGAAAGCTGACCAGGCCATCGATGTTCTTCTAGATATATCCGCTTTCAGATAGTCTCTGGAGATTTGTATTTTTTTGGCCGAGATAGATGTACAAATTTGTTTTTCTTATTTTAGCCTTATCGATTTCCAGTAGAGTGTGATTCTCGCAAAGGTTGTCGTTTGTCATGTACGTTATCCTGGTAGTGTTTGTTTTTAGGCCAATTTCATGGAATCTGTTATTCAGCTTTGTCAACATTTCTCTAGAAAACTAATAAAACTACAATTATAATTGATTATTGATTAAATACAACAAAGTATATCAAAACACATAAGTGTTCCATATAACTAAAAGGCTAAGAAAAGATTTTGATTATCAGTGATATATGGATTGTGGAGATGCTTGCCGATATAAAGGATACACCCTTGGTAGAAGCCCAGGTGCAGGTAATTCCAGTGTGGGGTATATCAACAACATCCAGTTGGAGGCGGCTACATTGAAAGGTGCTGGGGTATACAGGTGAGTAAGGCGTTGCTGTTTGGGGTTAGAGTGCTGTTGCTAACTGCGGAAGATGTTAGTAGGGCACAACTGCTGATCCGAAGTCCAAGGAGAAGGCCCGTACTGCAAGCATCGGTGTGAAGTAATTGAGTGGAACTACGCAGGTATCTGTTTATAAAACAAATCGATCAATTGATGAGCTAATAAACAATAAAAAAAGTAGTACTTACCTATTTAAACAATAATTAAGGTGTTATTTATTGTAAAAATATTATATTGGCTTATTTCAGGTTAAAAGTAGCTTCATTTTGAATTAGCACATAATACAATTCTTGTTAAACCTAATATCATTGCATACAATTTTTACAAAGTTTTGTTTTCCACTTGCTTTGATTTTTCCTTTAATTATCTTATTGTTGTGTTATATCCCGAGCTCTCTCTATTCCATTCATCTTTGGTCTTTCGTCTTTTGTTTCTCCGGTTGTTCTCGTAAGTTGTTCTTCCCATCCCTAATATCCGCCTGGATCTGTGTAAATTTCTTATTAATTCTTTTAATACATCCCAGTTTTCCATTTTTCTCACCGCAATTTAGCTCGCCTTGGATTTTTTCAGCTTCTCCTTCTTTCTTTTTCTTGTTTTGCTCATTTTCTTTTAAGAAACTGCTGGTTTTCCCAATGCTGCTTATATTTCTCTTCCATTGTTTTGATTATTTACTTTAATTATTGTTTTATGCAAACTTTATCGTTGAAAATGTCGAAATGACCTTTGGCTAAGGAAATAAAAATGTTGATTGAAGAGAGTGTTATGTTAAAAGATGAAAACAAATATAGGCCACACTTATACGTACTTTAATGCCATTGAAGAAAATGAAACAGAGCTCGAGAAGAGCATTTTTTAAATGAAGCAGTAGTTATAGTTATCAGTAACATACTCCTAGATCCTAGATTGAATATGTAATATAGATAATATACAGTTATACCAAAAATGTTAGTTTGGTTTGCAATGTGCTATGTATGAGATATATGCTATGTAGGTATATTATTCAGCATTAAAAATCCAGCTAGAAAATGTTATCAGAAGAAGAGAAAGTATTTCAAACCAAGATTGGCCGGATCCTTTAAGGCGAATTATTTAAATCTTATTTAGAATTCAATATTTTAATTATACTTACCTTGTCTTGTGTTCGCAATAGCTTCTCTCTCCAACAGGAACATATGAATGGTAGGATTTACTATATGAAATATATTTAATAATTAATTAAAAAGAGCATTAAGACAATAATCGCAATGCTTTGAATTTTATTATTCTACATAACATAAATTTAAGTTTTTTTAATATTATGAAACTCAGAAATTTTATAGCTTGGTTTGAATACTTCCCCAAACAATAAAATTAACAGTCCTAGTTCTGAACTGGATCTCCATTTAGAAGTGTAAAATCTGCGTGGTGCTGTAGCATAGACTAAATAATGTTATATGTTCTTTGGTTGTAGTTTGTTACTTCTTATTAAGAGAGCATGCGGGAGGTTACATAAGCACATATTTGAAATTACTAATTAGAATAATTACATCACCACAAATGCAATGCATACGTTACCCTTACATTGAGCGAAAACAGTGGAATTTGCCGTCAGAATGCGTAGGTGAAATTATTGCACCTTTTAAATAACGGTGCACACGTTCCACGTTCCCTGCTCGAGGTTTTATTACAATAACATGCACGTGTGTTTATGTTCACGTGTTGACAGCTCATGGAAGAATGCAAGCAGGAATGTAAAACGCATAGTTTTGCCAGGTCAGGTGGATGTTTAATCGGTAGATCAGTTCGTGACTTTTCGGTAGATAGAGAGAAATTCGGTAGATTCAAATAAACAATACTATTTAAATTTGATTAAAAACGAGTAAAAAGGAACATAAAAACACGGTATTACTGTTTGGACAATAAAAAAAAACACTACAAAATCGATAGCTACTAGGTATAACGTACAATATTTTTTTAGGATTTTGGATATGAAATATTGGTAGTCATACTATTTATTAATGTTTTTGCAATTGAAAAATCGAAACAGTCATTTTCGGTGCCCGCTGTTATTATTTTTTTTGTAAGAAGTAGGGCTGATTTTTTCTCGCCCTCTAATTTGTTTCTTGTTTTAGTAGTCATTAAGTTTATCTGAGAATAAACAATATATAATAATAATAATAATAATAATAATAATAATTTATTGTGCCAATTACAGAACAGTAATTCCATTTACAATTGACACATTAATAAACTCACTGAAATGCAAATATGAACATACCTAATTTTACAAAAACCTAATGTGACGGAAATTGAAAATTGAAAAATTAAACCACTAAAAAGAGAAGCCTACCAATTATGAGTGTACATTCATGTTGGGGAGGACTGCGAACGTACATAGACATATAATATACACAATAAATAATTTATAGTTCTCTATACGCCACCGATTTAATCATATTCCGTTTCATATGAAAAATATCAATATGGGATGATATTCTGTTTGCCACAGAGCACATTCTATACAAAGGTGAACTGATTGAACTATTAGATACAGGAGTAGGTAAATAAAAGACTTCACTACTACGTCTGATTACAGCTGGAACACGGAGGGGAATTCGTGCCAACATGGTAGGATTGATTTCAAGTCCATTGAGTATTTTATATATTTGAAATAATGAAGCTACCTGTCGACGTTTATAAAGTGAATGCTTTTTATATAAGTTCAAAAGATTAATATATGGTTCAAATTTAGGATATACGCCGGTTGCTCTAAAATGAATGTACCGCATAAAACGTTTTTGAATTTTTTCAATCATGTTATTAAATTTGGAGTAAAAAGGACTCCACACTACAGAGGCATACTCCAATACAGGAAGTAAAAACGCAGAGTATAATCGCCATAGCACTGAAACAGTTTTAAAATCTTTAGTATTTCTTACAAGAAAACCGTACACTCGATATGCCTTTTGAACCATTGACTCAATATGTTTATGAAATGATAGTTTGCAATCAAATACAACTCCCAAGTCACGCTTTTGATCAACTTTGCCAATTTCTTGACCGTTAATTGTATACTGATGTACTATTGGTGTTTTCCTTCTAGTAAAAGTAAGACTGGTGCATTTTTGAATATTTAAACGTAAATTATTTTTCTGGCACCAATTGTAAACCTCATTTAAAACATTTTGTAATTGAAAGCAATCATTTAATGACGTTACCTCTTTATAGATCTTAAGATCATCTGCAAACATTAAGGTATGACAATTATCCTTCGGAATACATAAAATATCATTCACAAAGATAAGAAAAAATAGAGGCCCCAGGTTAGTACCTTGAGGTACTCCACATTTAACATTAAATTCAATAGAACTTTCCAATTCATAAGTTACAAATTGAGATCGACCTGCAAGGTACGAACGAAGAAATTCAATTAAATTGCTGTGAAAACCAAATAGTTCAAATTTCTTTAACAATATGTTATGATCCACTAGGTCAAAGGCCTTAGAGAAATCAGTAAAGATAACGTCAACTTGGGATTTGATATTAATTATTTCGGAGACATCCTGAGTGAATTGAATTAAATTGGAAGTTGTAGACCTAGCCGGTAAAAAGCCATGTTGATCTAATGAAATTTTAGGTTGCACAAATTGTAATATCTTTTTATACAATATGGTTTCGAAGATTTTAGCAAATGAATTTATTATAGTCACTGGTCTATAATTACAAATATCCGATTTATCGCCTGCTTTATAAATGGGACAAATTTTACCAATTTTCCATCTATTTGGAAAAATTTTAGTTTTTAAGCTTAAGTTAAATATGTGTTGAAGAGGTAGTAATAGATATTCAGCACAGCCTTTGATTATATAAATAGGTATATTGTCATGTCCACAGGATGTTTTACTTTTAACCGAAGTGATTGCGTCTTGAATTTCTTCAATGTTGATGGATTCTATGTTTAAAGTATCGCTAGAAGCTTTTATAAAGGCATGATCAAGATTATCAGCATTATTTGATGCAGAGGCTTTAGATTTGCTACTTCTTGCCAAAAATTCATCAATTCGACTGCTTGCTGCTTGTTTCTTCGGTATTTCTCAGCAAGCTCTAAATTTGAAAATTTTATAGCCACTGTTGATAATATAGGTATTGATCCGGATTTGTCTATCTCAGGGACAATGAATTTTAATAAATTGAGCTCGAGTTCTAAACACATGTAATTGCTCTGGAGTTATCCTTGCTTCGGATGATATAGTTCTCTGAACATTTCCTTCAAAATACACCCCTTTAATAGGAACATAGTTCCCAGGATTTTTAAATTTTGTTTCTTCGATTGGGGTATTTACTAAAGAATTGCGTTTAATGAAACAATGGAATAGTAATTTACGTTACAAGACCGAAAAGTAGTGTTTTACAGGTTGAACCAAGTAGAGTGGGGAGAGTTGGGGAGACCTGCAAAACCCTTTTTGGTCATGTATCGTACAATAATTTTGTACGACATCAGAGTCGAACGCGTTTGCAAAGGATGCAAAATTCTATGGATTTTCACATTACAAAGATTTTGAAATTTGTTAAATTCCGAAATTCTTTTTGGACTCCAACCACAATAATTGTATATATCTCGTGTTAAACCTTCTACTTCTACAAATTTGGCGATTTGAGGCAAGCGTAAGAAGCACAAATGAAATGAGTGACATATGCACTTCCTGACGAATAAATGTGGGACATATTTTTTTTAACAAAGTCTACAAAGAATGATGTTGCCCCATCATATCATTCGTTTCTACAGACGCAAACCCCAGTAAGTTATATGTATAAGGAATTCCGCTATCTTCGAAAATAGTTTTTTATGATTATATAAAGTAGTTGCGCCAGTCCCTGATAGTTTAATTAATCCCAGAAAATCATCTTTAACTCTATAATTATTAATAGTAATACTATAAGTACTTCGATATTATCGGGTTATATGTCGATAACTTGTCCGACCGCGAAGCGGGAGGATTATTCTGTCAAACTAACACGATTTGTTATTGTGCAAGAAAACTGTGATATTCTTCACGATCGCGGTGGATTTAGTTCTTCCGCAAGATGTCGTGGCAAACCCTGTAGACTACAGTGGCTTTATACTAGACAGTGTGGCCAATGGGCGGGAATCCGCCATGTTGTTGCCAATATCAAATGGTGATATATGGAAAACTATGAATAAATGCCTCTTATTTAAGTTTTACATGTTACTGTTGTTTAAATTACTGACATAAGTAATTTAACATAATTCCTCTTGTTAGTAGTGTTATGATTTTAATGATACAGCGATTAAAATAATTAAAATTAGATGGTAAATTAATTTAAAATTTCAAATCTCCGTTTCATTCTTGGGAGTTTTTTATACAGGGTGTCCCAAAACTCCTAGGACATAGAGCTATTACGTATTCTAGAGATCAAAATAAGTCGATTGGACCCAACTTACCTATATACTAAAATGTACCGTTTGCCCGTGAGAGAAGTTCAAAGTTTACTTAAAAAATCACATTTTTGTATGCTGTTCAGAAGCGCGTGAACCAATTTTAATGAAATTTGGCACCTGGTCACTTCAAAGGATGCTACTACTTTCAGTAACAAAAGAAAGTAAAAGAACATTGGGAAAGGGTTAAAAACATCTTCACCTCCTGATAAATTTGTTCAGAATTTTAATAGGAAAAGCTTCTAAGGATTTTTTTTTACTCAAACACTGATAACTAATATTAGTGCAGGTTTAATTATATTACAAAATTTAGTTGGCCGTGGACACAAACAAAACTTTTTTACAAGTATTCATGGAACACCTGCACTAATATTGGTTATCAGTGTTTGAGAATACATTTTCTTCCTTCGAAACTATGCAAAATACGGAGTTTTTATAAGAGTCACAAAATGAAGATAAGAACTAAGTCTTCCCTTTAAAAAAATCTTAGAATCGTATCATCATCCTTAAGAAAATTTTGAACAAATTTATCAGGTGGTGGGGATGGTTTTAACCCTTCTCCAATTTTTTTGACTTTTTTTTATTACTGAAAGTAGTCGCATCTTTTGAAGTGCCCAGGTGCCAAATTTCATTAAAATTGGTTCACGCGCTTCTGAACAGCGTACAAAAATTTGATTTTTTAAGTAAACTTTGAACTCTTCTCACGGGCAAAAGGTACATGTTGGTATATAGGTAAGTTGGATCCAATTGACTTATTTTGATCTCTAGAATACGTGGTAGCTCTATGTCTCAGGAGTTTTGGGACACCCTGTATAGGTTTATGCTTCAACAAAAAAGCTTATACATATTTAAAAGTGGTGGTTTCTGTAAAAAATTGTGTATGTGTTATTAGAAATCAAAATCAAACGCGTTTTGCAAGTTACCGAACCTTTACTGAATAAAATACAACATCGACAAAGAAAAACTAAAAGGTCTTATAATATACATATATTATTATTTATTATTCATTTACAAGCATATAACATGAAATATAAAGAATGTTCGGAAATTCTTGTCTTTGAAATAACCGGTTCCACAAAACCGATTATGATAAAAATTAATGTTATTGAAACTTTTCTGGAGGACAGGAATTTCTGCACATCCTGTATGTATTTATGAATGACGGTAAGTTGAGCTGCTTGCATATTTATCAATATACATTTTTAATTTTCTTTTCCCAGCTATTTTTAATCTAAAGATTACAAATCTTGTACATATTTTAAATTTTAAATTGTGACATATAGGTACCTATATGTTCTGCAGGTAATTCCCTTATTTTATTAACAAAAAATTATTTTATGTTTATATTCTGATACTCAATTATGTCGTAAAATTGTCTGAAAATAGCTTCCATATCAATAAAGAACATAAATGTTGCGTCATTACAAAAAAACAACGAATCTTTTCTAAAACATTTAAATGCAGAAAGCTTAGCAATTTTACATTTTCTGAATTTTTTTGATCCCACTGCACTGATGCAACCATCACATGTCTTTGAAGTTCTTTTTATGCTAGTTAGTAAATAGCCACATATATTGTACAGTGAATTGAGTTCATAATTATTTAAATTAATAGACATATTTGGAATATTTTCTGGTAGTATTACCTTGTCATATGTCACAACTTTTTTTGACTTAGAATTAACTACATCTAAAAAGTCTGATAAAAATTCTCTGTCGTCTTTCTCATAACTACTTTTCGACACATCTTTTAAATATTGTGAGACACAAATAAGTTTTAAATTGTTTTTAAACTGTACTGCTGTAGGCACAACTTGTTTAGATCGCACTACACTAAACAGATTTTCTAAGCAGTCTTGAGTGAATCTGGACGTGAGCAAAAATTTATACCCTTTTTTATTTAAAAACAGTTTTGTTATATCCAGTATCGATTGTGTAGAAATGAGAGCTCCCGTCTGAGAAGGTTTCCACACTGAATTCGTACCAACTTTCATATGTTGAATAATTTCAATGAAAGCTTCCAAAAATTCCACAGCTTCTTTGAACTTTTCTGGGTTTAGTTTACTTAAAGCCAACGTAGGGTGTCTGGATGTCATTAACACAAACCACTTCTCAATTACTTCAATAAACCATGCAGTAGTGTAGAATTCTGGTTTTTTCATTTGGCGTCAAATCGTCTTCTGTCAATTTAGGTGCCAATCGAAAGTTTAAATTCTCTTGTAACTGTATTAATTCTCGAATATGATTTGCATTAATTGTATCAGTTGGTAATTGATACTTCTGCTGTAAAAATTCTGGTATTTTTATGATTTCATTGCTCACAAACATGTTTTTAATATTTTTGAAAACGTGTGGTACATCAGCCAATATTTCTTTCATCATCAAACGGGTGACAAATGTAGTTAAGTATTTTCGAATGACGGCCTGCTACAATACTCCAAGTTTTCCACAAACTTTGATTTGACGAACCCATATCTGACGTAATGCTAATGATTTTCAGACCAATACTTTCTGCTCTAAAAATTATTTCGTTTATGATACTGACATAGGCTGACCCATCCGTTGAACTACCACTAAAATGAAATGCGACTGTTTGCTTCCATCGAGAACTAATACCACCAACCATAAACACAAGAGCATGCGTTGCTACACCAGAATGTCCAGGGACAGTTACTTTTCCAAAATATTTGTTCAGAGATGTGTCATACAAACTAGAAGGTGTAATTGACATTTCATCCAATATTATTACACAGTCTTTCTCTTGCTCGCTTTTAAAATTATCCACTTTAATCTTTAAAAAAATCAAAAACCTCATACAACACTCCTACGTCAAATTTCAAGTTTTCTAGTCGCCTTCTTAAAGTCCGGGGCGCAGGCAATGGTAGGTTTTGTCGTAATAATTCATCGTAGCCATTGCTGCCACAGGAAAATTTCAACTTTAGTGCTTTTTTGATTGTGGCATTAGACCACTTCATAAATTTTGTAGAATTTCTTCCCATTGCGTTAATTTGATCCTTCGTAAAAAGAGTATTCAACAGTTTTGTATCTTTCCGTTCTTCATTCACCCTTTTTAAAGTATCCTCTAACTTTTAAATTTTTAATTTTGCGTTTCGCAAATACTTTTGGCTATTTCTATATTTTAAAAGCAGTTTCTGATATGCTTTTTCATATTGCCTTACTTTGCTTAGCAATACTGAAGTATCCTTTGCTTCTGCAGGAACCAACGACTTCACAGCTTCAATGTCTTCGAAATTAGACGCACTTGTAGTAATGATTTCTTCCTCATTTTCAATCTTTTGCTGAAACTTCGTAGTTGTCGAAGGCTGAGCTCGATCTTTTGGTGCTTTACGTACACGTTTTTCTTTCAAGAAGCTAAATAGTGTGGGAACAGCATCGTGCTTTAGTTTTCGTGTGCCATCTACTCTAGTTTTTTTCCCACATCTGAGGCTCAAAATGAACCTATAAAACGCAACATTTTGTATTTTCTTAATTGGTATCCACTTTATCGCATAAAGATACAAGAAAAGGAATCCCGTTAAAACATATTTACTAAAATAATTGGCTAAACTGCAGAATCCGGGGCAAATTTCCCTCCTTTTACTTGCTTCCCTTATAATTTTGGTTATGGTTACTAGAAAAACATGAAAATTCAGGATCTGGTCCATTCTCACCATGAGGTGATTCAGTAAATTATTGTAAAGTAAACACAGTGTTTACTTTACAATAATTTAGAAAAACATGATTAATAATAATTAATATTAACAATAGCAGGGGAATGTTCCCCGGATTCTGCAGTTTTCCCAAATAATAATAATTTTTGTTTCACGCTTGATGTTATTCTTACCTCACAAAGATAGGAAGTGTCCCTTGGAATCCATCCTTCCCTTCGCACCCTGATTTCCCATTGTTTTCTTCGTAAAGGATCTTTGGGAAAGCGCTTCATAATAAATCCTTTTTCGGCTCGGTTAGAACAGCCAACAGCTGCACAACCTGGCATTTTTACCACACTGAAACATTGTAATATAAACATATAAACGTTTAGGTTAAATTGTGCTAATGAGGTTAGATCGAATAAATTGGTAAATACATATATGTACTAACTCAAATCAGGTTTAGCACATGCTAAATCGAAAGAAAGCATTGCCTTTCAAGTGCAATTGATGATTTATCTGTTATAATTCCAAAATGTTTGTTCAATTTAAAAACACTGGTTGGCGTGTAAAAATAACAAATACTTTTATGTACTTACATAATTTAATTAATGTAGAGAAACAACGTTCAGAAGAAAACTTATTTTTCCTGAACTAGCACTAACAAACGCTAAAAATCGATAAAAACTCGATTTAAAGATAAGTTTCAATGCAATCACACGTAACAACACAGGAAGAATGGCAACATAATGGCGGAAACGTACCACGTGATTGTTTGGACCAATAGCGACGAAGACATGTGTATGTCCACACTGTCTAGTATAAAGCCACTGTATGTAGACTACTTTCACCAACTGGCCCACGGCAGAAAAGGGAAGATTGTGTACTTAGTCGTATTTCAACTAAGAAATAAAAAGAAATAAGTACACTTAAATGTGTAGATTATATTGTTAAACAAAATACAATTGCATAGAAAATGATTAAGAACCTTACATATTTTAACTCACCTTCTTTGATATCGTCTTCCAAATTGCTGACAGATATTTATTCGAAAATGGAACACATGAATATACAATAATAATAATAATAATGAACGTTATCTATATATACATATAAAAAAGCTATTTATCAGAAATAATATAAACAGAGATGTATTTAAGAATAACAGTATTAGACCACTTAGACCGCTAAAGGTCGCGTGTGGTATTGCGCTGTATAATTATAATTATTCTACTTGCCCGTTTATTTAATTTAAAGTAAAAACGATAAATGATGTGTAACAGTAATAATAATTAATTCGCGTAAATAGTTTTTGTTTTAAGGTGCATGATCCAGGACTTACAAAACTTGTTAATGTTTTTTGTTTTGAAATGATGTTAGCCTTTCTTTGGTGAAACTATCCAATGCTGTGTTGAATTATGGCATCTTTTCCAGACATTATGTTGATGTCTTTATCGCAACATTTACATTTAGCGAATTTTTTCCCTTTTATACTTACATTTAGCCATCCTGAAAATTCGGAATGACCCTCCCAGGCCTTTTTCTAGGATTGTTCATACTTCTTCTTTTTTATTGCACCTTTCTTTGTGCCTTCACTCTCACTGTCACTACTAGTAGTACTCATTTTGATCTTTTGCGTTAAATAGGAATTAATCGCAAACTGAAATGATTCTGGATTGTTGTAAATATTTCTCACTCCTATTTATAAGCTCGGATGACGTATTTTCTTCAGGGATTTATCGAGCTACGTTTAAGTAGTTAAAAAAAAAACATTTTTTTCGTGAATCCCCGGCTCTATTTGACAATATCGAAAATGCAGAAGTGCATTTTTTCCGGGGAGCTACCAACTCTAAACCTAAAATTCCGCTACTAACTAATAGAGGTCCCCACAAAACTATTTGATATCTTATACTTCTACTATAAATGAAGTGGGTGAAAAACTTTTATAAATGTCCTAAATCAGGGCTGTCCAACATGTGGCCCGCCAGGATATTTTTGCGGCCCGCGGATTGAATTCTCCCTTGAGTTCACCAGTCCTGATCCTGTCCTCTCCTTTTCTACCTGGGCTCTCCGGTCTGACACGCTAAACTGTCTAACGGAGTAGGCCTCCAACCCTTACCAGACCAGGCTTCAAGGGAGATGATGTGTTGTACTGTTCAAATTTTCCGCAAGAGCAGGACCGCTAGAATTCGATTTTACCTTGATTGTTGAACTTTCTTGGAAAATTGAATTTCTGAGGCGTTAACCCTGTCTTAATACGCTGTACTGTCTTGCAGGGCTAACTGCTTAAAAACCATTTCCGACCGCCTAATTTTTAAACGCAAATCCCCCCCCCCCCCCCCCGAGAGGTGAAATACTCCTCATAACGTCATTTTACTAATAATTAAACCTGTAACCTGTAGGAATCTCAGCCTTTACCCCGCTTGTGAGCGGCTAGAGTCCTGTAGCCGCCATAAACTCACATGCAGGGCCCCTTTTTGGTAATTAAAAGGCGAATTTCTGGACGTTCGATTCCGCAGCCCGCAAATTCCCTATTGGGGGAATGTCAACATCATTTTCCGCCTCAAGGCGAATAAATTCTATCTGCATGATTTGACACCGCGTTCGCTCCAAGAACGACGTCGAAGGTACCAGCAACCTCTGCACCAGGATTCAAGCACTAACGCTCGCTAAATTCACCGGGAAAATTACACCTTAAAATCACTGCTGAGTGGAAGGTCAAGTTTGCAGGAACAAAAGATTCACTCAGCCCATTTCCCCAAGAATCGGCTTGCGTACCGGCGGACTACCAATAGGGACCCGTAACACTCGCCGGTGCATTGGGTTGCAGCTCGACCCACGAAACCAGACACCGTTCCAGAAGAACATGTTAATTTTAAATAATGGTCAACTCAGAATTATTTTTAATTAATAATTGTAACTAGCTAAAAACATTATATTTGTTTTGGTAATTATCTAGTGTTTTACCTAATCGAATATATATTTGAGTGAACGCATTTCTCCGATTTGACCTTAATCCTAGGGGTAAATGTTTGACGCCCTTAGTATGGGGGCGAAACGTCACATCTCTATACGTAAATTTACATTAATTGATGTATTTTTTTTCTCTTGTCGGTATCTCAAGAACGGAAAGGAATTAACCTAAAGTGAATAGGTTTTTTTTTGTTTAGAATCACTTCTAGAACATATGGTGTAAGTTTGTCGGTTACCTCAGGGAATACCCTGTATATCTCTTTTATGTTTCAATGCTTTTTGCAATGTAACCTAAGCTTCTTGAATAAATAAATATTAGTATTAAAATATACACGTTTTATGTTTATTACAAATCACTCACAAAGTCGGATACGACACATTTTAAGATGCGGCCCTCGTAACCATCAAATTTTTTACAGTGGCCCTTGGGTCCCTTGAAGTTGGACAGCCCTATCCTAAATAAAAAGAAATACAAAATTTAGAATTTCCTGTAATTATCTTATACGTAAAACCTTAGACTTTGCATATTGACAAAAATATCTGCATTATCGGTAGAACATTGGCAAAATGTTTTATCTATGATTATAATATCCTTATAACCAAGGGTGTTATTGACTTCATCTACAGTGTTAATAATAGAGTTCGGAGCCTTGCATTTATCTTGTAAGTGAAATGGAAGTATAGCCTTGAGCCTATTATTGTTATCACTTCCTAGAATTTAACACTGCAGGGGGCCATAACTGGTTGCGAATGTGATAAGCATATAGTAAGTAGAGAGTAGTTGAAAATTAGCTATGCCTACGAGCATTGTAACCATACTGATGTTGTGTTTGTGTACACAGGGAGTAAACTGCATGTTTTTTCCCGCTGTACTCCGAGATGCACTTTCTATTTTTTCCGTACCCTATTTTGATTATGACATTTTGACGTATTATCTATTGCACGTACTTCGTTTATTCATGTCATCAACTGTGAATTGTAGTTATTAAATATCTATGTTAACATTTTTTTACTTTGCTCTGTGTGCTATTTTAGTGTCTATATAGGAGACGTAAATGGTTACTCTACTCACGGAAGAAGAAAAAACTGATTAAATAGGACATGCCTACAAAGACACGTGCTTATTTAATACTCAGTTTACTTTTTTAATAAACATATTCAAGGTATAAACACGCCCATTACATATTCTTCCTGTATGGTAGATAAATAAATGCATTACCGTTGTAACCAACTGAACGCATAAAAGTAATTAATAATGATAACGCCTTTCCTTATTTGTATTGTACTAAACGTATAAAATTAGCGCCTATTGCACTCGGCACCATCTAGTAGTTACAAAGCGAACTAACAAGTTACGTTGGTAAGTAAACCTTTGTATATTAATGACAAGTAGGTCAACCAATGGTACAGAGACATGCTGCCGCCTACCGTAAAAATTATTTACTAAAAAAAGGTACGAGACTCGGCTAATTTGAACGGGAACGTTGCGAAATATTTAGCCCTTCCGCTTCAACAGAACGGTGAGTCACAACATCAGTTATTGTTTTGTGGTCACAACCACGATCCCAATAGCCTGGAGTACGACCTACGGGGCGCGGTGTAATATTTACGGCTACTCAGCAGGTTCACGTTGACACTTTATAAGTGACGATTATTGACGCATGGGTATTGTATTACAGCCCATTAAAAGATCGGCATTTTTAAATTTGGTTTATTTTGAGATGAACCAAAGATATGAATAGAAAATATACGTTTTTCACTAAACAGACCATTTTATAAAAAATCTGGTGTGATACACTCACACAACCTCCTTTTACAGTGATCTTATAATTACTCAAAAATTTCATTTTTAATTTTTAAGCATTTGTCAAAAATTACAAATTCTACAAAAACGGTACAAAATAGAGCGTTAGTTCAAGAGACAAATATACAGCAGAATTCAAAAATGTAATAATATACCGGGTGTTCTCTATAGGAGTTAATAAAAAAATAGAAAAAAGACAAAAGAAACCCACTTTAGAAGTATTCAACTGGAAAATCACCTATCTCACGTCAATGCACATTAAAAATGTAATAAGAATGTAAAGTTTGAAAAAAAATCGTTAGAGCCGTTTTTGAAAAAATCGAAAAAAACTGAAAAATCACAAGAGTAAACACCTACTTCCGGTTATGCTATTTTCTTCAAAAGCTTGCTGTCGCATCTACATAGTACACAAAACTTATATATGAAGTTTCAACGCCATACCTCTTTTCGTTTTTGAGATACTCTGTTCACAGACAGACAGACCAATGAAGAAAAACATGTTTTTTGGGTTCAGGGGACTCTAAAACGTAAAGATCTGTTGAAAACTCAATTTCGAATTTTTGGGGTGAATCCAATACTTCCTTTATCGTAAAAGGAAGTAAAAATTAAATAATTATCGCAACAACCTCACAAATTCTCAGTTTCGATTAGGTATTTTACATACCTATTTTATAATAATCATCGATCCAAGATTAGGGGTACATTAGTAGGTCAATTAATAATAATTCACTCTTATTTAATTACTCTTGAACAACTGCATTTTAATTTGTGATCCGTCATTAGGGTTTCCAAGTCCCGAGACCAAAAGTGTTTTCGGGACTTACGAGCTAAATTTCAAGTCCCGGTACGAGTTCCGAAGATCCCGAAAATGGCCCCGAAAGGAAAATAATGCTCAGGTGAAATTTCCGAATGCAATTTCCAAAGAAAAACTAGTGTTTTAAGTTAAATAAAGTATTTCTGTGCCGATAATTGGCGTTGGGGCTCGTCTACAACTTCGTTGCTTTCTTTTGGTACTAAAAATGTCTGTCGCTCTTCATGTTTTGCTTTTCTTTGAACTGCAAAGTGTTTGTGTAATCCTTTCGTCAAGCTACCTCTGATTATGATAAGTTTGTAGGCACCAAATTTACATTTCGCCAATTGTATTATCTTCAATATATAAAATTGTCACCATATTGACTTCAAATCGTTTTTTTAGTGTAGAAGGAAGGCAGGTTGCGAATCGGAATTCATTCTAATTGTAACGCTTTAGCAGACAAATAACGAACACACTTAAAACCCAAAAATATAAATTATTCAGCTTCTTCGCACATATCTCAATCCAACAAAAAAACAAACAAATACATAAATAGAAGAATATATGCAAATGTGGCTGAAACAAAACACAGGTTTAATTCTAACCTACCGAAAATAATACCTCTCCTGCCTACGCAAACTGCACCGAACGATTCCAAAACATACGTGACCAAAACAGACGAGTCGAATGGCAAAAACTGATATCAGCTGTCAAAATATTGACAAGAGCACTGACCGAATATCGCGCAGTGCCGGGTTGTCGGGTATGTTCGTCATATCGCTAGTCCTATTCCTTTCCCGCTTCATCCCCTTAGCAACGAAACAAACCATGGACTTTTAAAGATCCATCGCCATCTGTCCGTCTTGGTCCAACACTACTGGAAATAGCGCGAGGTTGGACTACTTGTGATTAATATACAAAGGTAAACTATATGATGCTGACACGGGAAATACAAGCGTGTTGGGTGTGGAGTATATAATAGCACAAAGATGTGTCTTGAATCATGGACCTTTTAATTCTTTTAAATTTTATTGTAATTCCTTTGCAGTTTCTAATAAAACCTAGTTCTTATTGCCTATAACCGAGTGCTCCAGACGATGACTACGCATACGTATCAGAAAGTTTATATAATATCCATAAAGTTCTTACTTGTTGCACTGAAGGAAATACCTGGGAGAGTACCTACCATGCTCTCAAACTGATTTTGTTGTTATGATGAGGAACTTAGGAATATTAGCGAAAAAGAACGTAAGATGGAAAATCGAAAAGGTCTATAAATTCCAAGGTATAAGAGGGTAGGATGTATCTTTCATAAATATTGTAAAGGGTCCTTCACGACGAGTTGAGTCGATATGTATATGGGAAATTACTGGGACTAGTTTTCTGAAAATTTGTATACGGGAGTTTTCCGAAGAGCTCGTTTCAGCTAAAGTATTCTCAGTTTTCTGCAACTTTCGGTAATACCGGAAATGGATCCCAACTTCGTTATTTTAAATAGAATGTCACAATTTTTATTGAATTTTTGGGATGTAGGCTGAATTTCAATATAACTTCATATGAGACATCATATGTTAGAGTGCGCCATTTTTGAGTTATTTTAGTTTTTCCTAATTTTTTGGCAGATGCATCCCTTTACGAAAAAAATCGAAATTCAAGCGAGTTAGTCCAAATATTTTCAGGGTCTGCACAAACGCGACCCATAGCTACCCTAATATTTAAAAACTTTTGAAAAGAATTATACAGGGTGCTTAGAAATTGGCGCCGAATTTTGCTATTTCAAAAATTCGAAAACTTAATTTTTTTAAATGGCAACCCCCCTTGTTTTATTCACCAGTGGATTGTACGCTGAAAAGTAAAATGAACGGTTTTTGTAGAAACTTAAAAATTCCGAAATTTTCGGTGTTATTGGAGAATTTCAAATTATCAGTTGGCATTGGCTTGAAGTAAAAACAGACGGGTTTGCTATTCTCAACGCTACAGCCCATGGGTGGAGTCTGCATTTAAAAATTTTATTCAAAACTCGACCTCCACGCACGTTTTTTCAATTTCGTAATTGCAGCAGGAAGATATAATTCAACAATATATGGAAGAAATAAGAAAAACAAATGAAAAACTAATCAAACTATAGTAAATGTTCGAACTTGTTGCTTCCAACTTCCAAACCTGTATGAATCTTTCTTAAAAACCCGACATGAGTGGCACTTCGGATTTCTTGAGGAGAGAGAGATCGAAATGCATTACGAATTTTCTGGTAATCTACACAATATCTTTTATAGCTACAACCCCAAACAAAGAAATCTAATTGATTGATATCGGGCGAACAGGGAGGCCATTGGACCCATTGTTTGCTATCCAACGATACTCGAAGTGATTCTGTAAGAAGATATTTACAAGCGCACTACTATAAGGTGGGGCTCCGTCGTGTTGGTACCACAGGTGATTCCAGTTCAGATATAGTAGATATAAATAATTTTGTAAAATTTTGAGATATCTTTCGCCGGAACTAAACAAAAATTTGATACAAAATTTATCCTCCAATCTCCAATAAGATTACCATTCAAATTTTCATTATAAAAATGTACCACTAGCACACCGTAATTTTTTATTGCAGCAAAATAATTGAATCTCCAGTAACCTTGAAACCGTCTTTCACGAAATATGGGGGGATTAGTATCACTCCAATAATGGGAGTTATGCCGGTTAAATATTCCATTCTTTTGAAATTTTGCCTCATCCGTCCAAATCAACTTTTCTAACAATTTTTCGTTTTCCTGAGTTTTAATTAATATAAGTTCACGAAAATCAATTCTTTTTTGATTGTCACCTGGTCTCAAATTTTCTGGTAATGAATACGGATGGAACTTATGTTTTTTCAAAATTCTGTGAATACTTATCTCATGTATTCCTAAATCTCTTTCAGCATCTGTTAAGGTATTTCCAGCATGCGCTCTGAAGTATCCCAAGACTGTAATGAGCCACGTGAGGATGTCATGGGTGGGCTTTGGTCTATCCAAATATCGCGAACGGAAGGTTCCTGCTTTTATTCTTACGTTGTTACATTCTCGGTATATCACTAACAAATCGAAGTAATCTTTGTTTACTAAATCATAAACGGGACATGATTAACACTTTTGCCACTCTTAAAAGTCTAATTATTTGCAATTCGTGTTTGTTAACACTTTAGCTTTTCCTTAGTACCTTCAAACACAAGTCAACTGATAATTTGAAATTCTCCAATAACCACGAAAATTTCGGTATTTTCAAGTTTCTACAAAAACCGTTCATTTTAGACATAGGGATGTAGTCACAAAGTCCCCTTACTTTCCAGCATAGAATCCTCTGGTGAAGAGAAAAGAGGAGGTTACTATTTAAAAAATTAAGTTTTCGAGATTTTTAAATAGCAACATTCGGCGCCAATTTCTGAGCACCCTGTATAAAATTTTAAAAAGAATTTTTAAATATTTGCGTAGCTATAGGCTTCATTTGTGCAGAACGTGAAAATATTTGGTATGACTCGCTAAAAATTTCGAAAAAACTGAAATAACTCAAAAATGGCGCACACTAGACATATAATGTTTCATATGAAATTATATTGAAATTCAGCCTAAATTCCAAAAATTCAATAAAAATCGGGACATTTCATTTAAAATAACGAAGTAGGGGTCCATTTCCGGTATTACCGAAAGTTGCAGAAAACTGAAAATATTTTAGTTGAAACGAGCTCTTGCGAAAACCCCCGTATACAAATTTTCAAAAAACTAGTCGTAGTAATTTCCCATATACTTATCGACTCAGCTCGTCGTGAAGGACCCTGTACTTACTGTTTTATATACAGGGTGATTTTTTGAAAACGATCCACCTGAGATATTTCAGAAACCAAAAGGAAATTAAAAATTTCCGAAAACAGGTCCACTTATATGTCAAGAGGGAAACGGATTGACCTATGATTCACACTTTTGACGCTTACCCCTGCGCCCCCACGAATACCTCCCCAACATTTTTAAATGGAATGACCCATCACGTGGTATCTCAAATGAAAGCTTACCTTATAAGGATTATGGTGATGTGTCACTTGCCCATGTTTTTTTATTTTCTCATACATTTTATGAGAAAGTTTATCATTGCCGTTTCAGCAGAACGGTAAGCGCTAACTAAACCTAATTTTAATCAGGTAGGCTTGGAAAAAAAAGAAAGCAAGCCGTTGACGTTTTGTCTAACAAACTGTCACATTAATTGAAAAGTGTTCCTGTTTTCGAAAATTTTTAGTTTCCTTTTGGTTTCTGAAATATCTCAGGCGGATCGTTTTCAAAAAATCACCCTGTATATACGTCCAGCTTATTTATAAATCAAGTAGGCTTAATTAGAAACATCAAAATTAGAATACAATACAATATAGAAATATACATGATTAAAAAGTTTAAGTAAAATCGACTACAAACATTCTTATACAAGCGAAACAAATCACACACTTTCTTTAGTAAATCATCCAATGGTAATTTATTTATGAATTCGCATTTTGTGATAATGTTTCTAACGTTATTCGACTATAGGCCAAAAAACTAATGATTATGGAATTATATCATAATGTTAAACGTATTATTAGTATAGATGTGACTTACTGCAACTGGGGATGACATAAGCAAAGCGCCTCAGTTGTGTCTTTCGTTTTTACCGAATTCAGTACAATAGCTCCATGCATTCCAGATAGTCTGTTACTAAGAGAGCTCCATAGATTAAAAATATACTGCCAAATAAGCAAATTTGATTAGAATGGCAGTGCCTAAGTGCCGTAAATTAGTTTCACACGAAATAAAAATATAATTCAACATACTTATACTTAACATTTTTTTTTTAATATTACTATCGTCAAAGATCTAGGAGTTCTGTTAGATACAAAATTTCTGTTTAATGAGCAAATTGAGTATATTACAAATAAATGACTTAAAATGCTTGGTTCTATAATACGATCTTAAAACAGTTCAACAATGTTAATGTCATTGAAACATTCTATTTTCTGTATATTAATAGAGCATTTAAAATTTTGTTTCTACCATATACAACCCACAATATGAAATATACATTAGTAGAGTCGAGAGAACCCAAAATAATTTTATAACATTTTACAAAGAAAATAAAATTACCCTGAAAAATCGTATTTAAAAATATTTTAAAGATCTAAATATGCTGACTTTAAAATCTCGTAGAACACGATGATATATTATTCCTTTACAAAATTGTTAATAATACAATTGATTGTGATAAGTAATACTAAAATAAAGTAATTTGTAAAGGGATAATGGTCAATATCAGTTCTGGTGGAATGGCTGGGTTTTATCGCTCATTTTTTTTCAAACTATCGAGTGGCCCACCGTTTTTGCATCGTAACTGGCTTAGTTAAATGCAATCGACTATAACAGTGCTTATTTTAAAGGTCTTTTCAATCACTACAAAAAATATTCTGTAAGTTTTTCCCGAAAAATGCATCGGTTTTTCGTTAATTAACGTTGATTACTTCGAACCAAGTTGTTACAAAAAAAAATCTTCAACGAGCCATAAATTATTTTATTTTGAACCTAGAGCATTCATAAAAAAACCAATCTCTTTGCTGTTTTCTAAGCTTTATTTTTGCTTATTTCAGCTTATTTGATAGAACGCGAAGTTTTCGACTTATTCGCGAAAAACCGTCTAAAAACATGCATTTTTATCACGATTACTCTAAGTCTTCAATCGCGAATAGCTCGAAAAATATCGATCTATCGAAAAAACTATATAGAACCTTTTTTACTTAGAATTTGTCCCTCTATCATTGCCAAGGTTATTTTGAGTGAACACATTTTCACCCTCGAGAAGAGGTGGCATCCACTCTCAGGGTAAAAGCGCACGTCGGCGCTATGTCACTTTTGCTCCTTGAGCCATCCCCTAACCACTCACCAAATTTCACGTCAATCGGTCAAGGTTCAAAGAATTCGGAGCGGAAAACCTTCAACGACTGGACTACAGGTGATTGTTTACTAGTTACAAATTACAATGTATTCAAATATAATAGTAACATTCTTTACACCATGATAGTAACTAACCTCCATGGAAAGTGTAATTTAATAAATGTAAGAGCTGTTAGCTGCGGCTCCAGATACGCAATAGGTATAGTAAACTATCTCTGACCTGCACATAGGTACTCGTTGGCCGCGGATGTCACGTTCTTACCAAGAGGGTTTCATTAAAGCGCCAATCCAATTAAAAGCAGGGCGATAAACGGTTCCGTACCTAAGAATCATGTGGCCAAAAGGTAAGTTGTTTAAAAAATGATTGCTGACGATTTTAGAGGATAGCAACCGCGCACCAAAAGAAACCCCAAAGTAAATCGGAAATTACCAAAGGTACATAGACAACTCGTATGCCCCAGCATTTTCAATAATAAAAAAAAGTTAGCATAAATGTAGGCAACCCAACGTACACAATAACCTTTAACATTTCCAGAAATTCTGTAACAACGAAAATAGGGAAAATATTATAGGAACGTGTGTTAAGGTCTAAAGGTGTCGCTTTCCACCCGTATTTATGTTGCTTAAATAGTTTTTTTACCCTTAATTTCATGTTGGCACTAATTGTTTCTTTTGAAAACTGTCCGTAGATGGCTTTAGATTGGGGTTGTTTTCCGGAGTCCATTTTCTTTCAGAAAATTCCAAGAAATCTGGGTCGAAGCAATAAGGCTTTTTGATAGGAAATTTTTCTTCTCACGAAGAAACCGTAGACAAAATGGGGTAGATTTAGTTAAATTGGTTCGGTGAATTGCTTTATTCGTCTAATTACCTCAAAATGTGAAGTAAAACATTTGTTGACTGCCCGCAGACGAAAGTTTTAAGTTTTTTTCCATTTTCTTTTCTCCTCTCCTCTGTTGGTCTCGTAATTTTTTTTCCTGTTTTTATATTTCTACGAGGTTTCACCGTTACCACCTGCTGAAAACTCTTGGATGCGTGAAGTAATTTTATTGGCTGCCCTGCCCGTCTGATGGATGACAAATTCGACGCTGGAAAAAGCCAAACTCGCCGCTGAGATGCTCTTCTAGGTTTTCTAATGTATATCACAGGCGTTAAGGACTGGCCTTTTCAGTTGTTCCATATTTTCGTGCATGGCATGGTATATTCCGGTTCAGTCATTAAGAAAATGCTTGATTTACTGGTTGCGCTCATTATTGAAATAGCTCATCATAGATCTTGAAGTTTTGATTGTAATTGTTGGTATGCAGTAAGTAACCATCAGTTGTCATTTTGTAGCTGGTGAACATCCATCGGTTGTTTACCGGATGTAATTTTTTGGTGTGTTTTCGTGTTTTATGCTGTGCCCTTTTGTTGGTTAAGAATAGTTGGTAATTTTACTGGTATATGTGCGATTATGGGAAGAATTTGGTTGAATCTATATCAGCGTCCGCATTTGAATAGATTTTAGGAGCGCTTGATGGAGCTCATTTCAATCAGGGTTTTTATACTTCGCTCAGTCGCTTCCATGCGTTCTTATCAAATCAATTTTTGACACGAACCCGTTCAAATTTTGATATACTGAGACCACCCAGGTGGCGTTTCTTGGGGATGCAATTAATTATGTGCATTGTAAGTTTTTCAAAATAAACCCGAATAACAGGAAAGTACTTAGATCTTTTTACTTGCACGATTCTAGTAAACTATTCGGTCATATTCCAGGCAATAAATTGAATTAAATAACAATTAGACAATCAATAGCAGATTTATTTAATAAATATGTACAACTTAGATTACGCCTAGTGTAACAGTTTTATTGCTAACGTTTGCTAATACCTTATTTATTGTCATATACTGTATTTAACTGTCAGCGGATCTATTTACGTGGCCGTTGCCATTGTGGCTTATGATTGCCAAGTCGGTGGTATACTTCTTCAGAATTTCGTTCAGTTCGGTGTACGTTTGACAATAAATGAAGTCCTTTGGTTGCACTCCCTGGAAAATGGAAATTACACTGGGCTTCAAGTTGTAGAAAAGGATAGGTTGCTTTCTCTTTACGAAGTCCTCTATCAAGGATTTCACGCCCTGTAATAAAAAGTTCGTTAAAAATTTGCGCAAAAACCCAAAAAGGCTAAATATTTTATTAAAGAATATGAAATTACTTTAGCTGCAGTGAAATCTGCTCCCTGGATATGACGAGCATCGATCACAACTGGAGTTGAACTCGAGCCCTGCTTCACTCCTGCCTTTGACACGACCGCACGTACGTATTCCACAGATGGAAAAACCAAGCTTCTGTCGGGAGTTATCAAAAGGTATTCGCAGCCAAATGTACTCTGAAATAGAAGAACGAATTTTTAAGTTTGCCATTTTACTATCTAAAATCAAAGTCGAGAATATAGCATACAGAGCAAAATTTGAATGTTGAAGTAAAGAAAGCACATTGGACGGTAATTAGAGTGGACACAAAGGGATGCCTAGACAAAAGACTGTTACGAGCATAAAGCGATGTATTTTGAACTAGAGTTGTGAAGCAGGCACTTTCATACTCTTTTTGCTGGTCTCTGGTGAATTTCTGCGCATTTTTGGTCGTGATTCTGTCAACGCTAAGAGGCCTGTCTTTGTTAGACCAATTTCAATTCTTGGAGTAAGTACACGTGGTCATTTTAGCTTGTTTTGCCGAATTGGTTTCACTTTTAGGAATTTCTAGCTGTTCTAATTCCGTATCCAGCTGTTCGGGCTCCGTATTTAGTTGTGCTACTACCGTATAAGTGCACGTGGTGTTTTGATTCCGTAAAGCTCTCCCCGTATGCTGCAGTGTTGACCGGTTTTACTGTGCGATGTCTTCTTTTGATTCTGTGAGTGTTAACCTCAGTTACCGCTTATCCAAAGCGGTTAAGCAAGAAAATTCCAGAATATTTATAAGTATATGGAGATAGAAGATGAATTCATTTCATAATAGGGCGAGAAGGTAGGTAAACATTTAAGCTGGCCGATAAAAACCAGAAAAGGAATATTTTTATTGGGAGGACAAAGTCAAGTGCAAGGCATTTCATGTACAGTTAGGAAGGTAAGAATCATTATTCCTATAGAAAAAATATGTAAAGGGCTTTACCCCGAAACTTCCCTCGTGGACATTGTGACACTAAATAATTTTAAAAATCAAATTAAGTTAGGGGTAAAAAGATCTTCACGTTTCTAATAAATTAAATAAATTTTCAAATAAAAAAACATTACCCGTGGTGGAATTCAAAAGGCCGGCGGATGTGTATCCAATTCCAACGTTTTGTGGGATATTGTAAAGAGAATGGGCTATTTCTACCTGCGCTATAGAGCACTACGTGACTACGTGCGTCCCGGCTGGCTTAAATAGAACCTATTTTCGTTGATACCTCTTACGCTGTAAAGCAGAAAGAGCATTTACGCTGTACCTGTTGAATTCTCGTCAAAAGTAAAGTCTGAACTATGTGCAAATTGTTACTTTCCTGTATCTCAGTTAAAACAAAAATAAAAATATTACCGGTGATGCGACTCGAATTCAGCGCTTGCGAACGAGCTGGCCCATTCGATTTCTTTGGTTGGAGCTAGATTACGCTTTTGCTTCCAAAGCTACCGCGATGTTTCGAATTCCTGCGTTGCAGCTATATTTAACGTCCCGCATTAATTCGTTGCTCCTTTTTGTATCGTGCAGAATTTATTCTGTATCTATTGGGTTCCATTTTTGGCAAGAATAAAGCTTGCGATATGTACAACTTATTACTTGTATTTAATACTAAGTTAAATAAAAAATAAACAAAGTTTTATTTTTTTAATGTTCTCACCCTGTATATATTTGTCTGATATTTTCTCGGTTTCATGCCAGATAGATATATAATGTGTATGCAAAATACTGTCTTCCCCCAACAAATAGTTTTTGTGTTATACCGCCAACAGACAGACAGACAGACGGAATTGAGAAAACCTGTTTTTCGTCATCTATGGACCCTGAAACGTGAAGATCTGGAGAAATCTCGGAAGGTGATTTTTTCGAGATTACAATACTTCCTTTCCTCTTTCAGACGAGGGAAGTAAAAAAGAAAAGAACATTACAAAGCTTCTTTAATAGACAGTCACCCCAAGTGGTCATGGTAACGCTATCGACTAGGCAATTGGAATTACCTGAGACGTTACACGAAACGGTAAGAGTAAGTTGTTAAAAAACGGGACGCTGATTGAAGAAGGTGGACTATAGGGTAAATTGATAGTAGAATCGCTTTGTTAGAAAGGTATCTCATAACGATAACGATAACGGAAATAGTAAAGACTATAAAAATTATAAAAGAATGAGTACGAACAATGGAATACTTAAGTAAAGTACACATATACCCTGTTTAAATGATTGATAGAAAAACGCGGTTTTAAACGTCGACAAACAATGATAAATATGAAGATCAAAATAATTAAGATTCTCTAAAGGAGGCTACAAAACTCGCCAATTATCTTCTGCTTCTTTTTTCGCTTAATATACGCTGAAAGATTGTTACTAAACCACATAAAGTATGGTTTTTAAAGCCTTCGATGGTTGCGCCTCGGGCAGGTGGTAGTCTAACAACCACTACATATGTTTGCATGATAGGAAAATAGAGGGAAATTATACGTTTCCCAGCACATTCACTACTGAACTAAAATAATCTGAATAAGAAGAAGAATGTACTCTGTGGTTGATCACTGGGATCAATGGTACACTGCAAATGGTGTTTTAAAACTTTGTATGAATGATTTAAGTACCTATAGTATTTATTCTGGTACTTCTATAACAATAATGCTATTGAAATAAGAAGAGGTTAAGTGCATAGCAGGAAAATTTAGCTTAGTGGTAGAATCTCATTCCGGTACCTACTACAATTCCCCAGTCTTACTTTTATCACTGTGGAGTTTTAAAACCCAAATCTCTTCAAAAAGGGGAGGCTTATACCTCCGAGTGGCAATGTAATAACAAATCTGACCAGGATGTGTATTAACAGAACCGATGATTCATCTTCATGTAGAAGTTTTATTAAAACAGGGTTATTTGTTACTCTTCGAAAGCTATTTAGAGCTGATGGTTCAAACTTCGCGCGTCGTACTCTTGGCTCGGTCGAAGGTATTTTGTATTGGACGAAAAGTTTGTATTCGGTCTACGCTCTAGCGTTCTTTTTCAGTTGGCTGAAAACCAGGCAAGACTGGTTGTGTGTCGTCGCTTCCCATGGCCTAATTTGGTATTTTTTTGTTCAATTTGTGCTTAAAGTGAGAATAATTTCTGGTGGACCTCGCCGTTTGGGTGGCTTTTGGCCCGGAAGCGGGGTGTAAAAGTAATTCTCTTGCGTCAAGATGACGGATTAGGCACTCGCGGTTACTGAAGGTTGCGTTAGGTAGCCCTGAGTTGGAGCACGTTGTCTTGCAGCTTCGTTTCTGTGTTTTTTCCGTTGGTTTGAGCTGCATCTTTCAGATTTGCGCGGTATATTCAGCCGCTACTGCCAGCGCTAATATCATAGCAGCTGCTACCGTGCTGTTCTGGTGCTGCCAGATGTATTAGCTGTGCAGTGTTCGCAGTAGGAAACCATCCTTGAATGCATGGTATATTTTTAAATGAGTTCCTGGCCATCCCAGATTTTAAGCCGACCTTGACCTAAACGCGGCGGGGACTGCTGTTATCGCCAAAGAGCTTGTAATGTACCCAGGGAGCCGTCACGCCAAGCAAGCGTTCAGTTTGTGCACTTTTTAGCTATTTTATAAACTTCTGAATTTTAAATTCTGGATTGTTTCCACGATTCGGGTTGAATTCATCAAATTTCCTGTGAAGTTCAATTTGTGTAATTTTGACTGAGAGTTTATGGCTGTACTGAATGCCAGCGAGTTCGTATGAATTCCTTCAAGGTTCCTCAAATTTCACCTTTCCTTATTGTGTGGTAAGTTAATTTTGTTGTACGTTGCATCTTGCGTTGTATCCCGGTGCCGTTGCCGATGAGTACCCCTATGACCTCAAAGATGTTTAATTTGCTTTAGTAATGTTACCTATTCTTTAGCAATCTGTGTAGTTTGTCAATTTAATTGCTGCTGTATGTATACATTTGACTGTGATATTTTAGATCTTATGTTTATTGAGTGCACCCGAACTACTAAGAGTTTTTTTATTAAAGTACCATATTTTTGACTATGATTATGTGTCTTTTTGTTGCTGCAAACTAAGTTATGACCTGGTTAAGATATTGTGATGTTGATCAAGCTTTGCGTTCTCGTTTCTATATGAGCACATTTGTTGTATAAACACTCAGTGGCGTTCCTTTTCTATTTATTAATAAATTTAAGCTTTTGTAAAAACCGCACGCTGTCTTCACTATTAGCTAGTCGGCCCTCAAATGTGCCCATATATTTGGTATCATATTGTTTTGATTTATATTCTATAATATACATACCGTCACTTTTTCCACATTAACGGAAGGACGAGCGGAGGCATACAGAAGCGAAATGACGTTAATTCCAATCCCAATGACGATTCCAAGCTCCAGTCTAAGAAACAGACAGCAGAAGAAGGTGGCGCCCGCCGGGATAAGATCAGTTTCTGGAAGGAACAAGCATTAATCTGACATCACTCAGCAAACGAGAGCGGACTTACTTTTGGTTTTCCAAATGGGCTTTAGCACGTGAAACTCCACCATAAACACGACGGCGGTAATAATGACGGCGGCGAGAGAGGCTTTAGGGATGTAGAAAAAATAAGGGGTGAGCAAGTGCAGTGATACGATAACAATCACTCCTGTGTAAATGCCTCCGAACGTAGTTTTAACGCCGCTGGCGTGGTTGACAGCTCCTCGTGATAAAGCTCCCGATATGGGCATAGAGCTGACAAACGACGAGGCGATGTTGCAGACTCCTAACGCCAGCATTTCTTGAGTGTTGTCGATGGTTTTTCCGTCGGCTGAAAATAGGAAAATTAGTAAGAAACTTAGAAACGCATATGTAAGAAATCCAATGTTCAATAATAGTCTAAGTTTACGTTGAAGCTGTTGATTTAGAAGACAGTAAGCAGTCAATTTCAGAATCATGGAAAGTGGAGATTTATATGTGTCTATAAACACCTTGTGGCGAACCTCAGTCTTTAAATAGGTAACATCAATTACTGTGCTTTAATTTTTAGATTATTCCATTTAGTTTCTTTTGTTTTATCACTATTCAATATTCATATAGTTAAATTTGAGAATTCCTACTGTAATCGAAAAAATACGTCTCGTTAAAGAGCTCTAAATTGAATTAGTATACATTTTTACGACAAAAGTTAGAGTACATTTTGAAAATAAAGGATTCTAAATTCTAAGCACATTTTGTCCATTAAGGCGCCTTGCTTTTATCAGCGTTGAAGGGATAAATGTACAGAATGTCGCCTACTAGCATACGAGATGGCTTATTATCCTTTGCTCAGCCATCCTTCTGCTATTTGAGAGCACATAACAGTATTGTATCGCAGAAAAGCGCATTACGGAATAAGCGTCTTAAACCAGGATGTTGTAATGGAGCTTGTTGATACTAATAGTTTTGCACACATAACGCGCTTACTGCCAATTACCCGTTCTGATGAAAACTGACTTGGGCTAAATGACGGTATATAAATGTGTATTTCACTAGGCTGAATTGAATGGGAGTGTTTTGAAACTTTGCAGAAGTTTATACTGAAATTTAATCTGAATGTGCATGTGTTCATTTATACTCACAAAAGGCTTTTGCTAAAGCAATGTTTTCCAGAATTCCAAACAAAGGCACAACAAATACGGCAGTTCCCAAGGTTGAAGCCATGTCGATGAAGTTGTATGTGTTGTTCCCAACTTGTGTGCTGAATGGGGGCACAGCGAATGTCGGCAATCCCGGTTTGACGTAACCTTAAATTACATGTTCAAATTAGACATTTATATCTCTTTTACTTGCTATTGTATTGGCCATTTTAGTCGAAATTCATGGAGAATATTTATTATGCATTAATAACAAACGTTTATACCTGTTAGCATAAATGGCTGAGATCCATGGGCATCAAATACGTAAGCTAATACTGCACAAAACACGACAACTATTATGTTTCTGGACGTAGAAATTAACCATATGAGTTTAGTAAAGAATGTGTGTATAGATTTTCTTTCTTTGATGTCGTCTGGGCCAACACGCAAATCCTTTACTTTCTGGAAAAGAAGAAATTCATTACTAATTAAAATAAATCAGAAGGTTAATGATGACATTACAATTTACTAAAAAAAACGTAATATTAGTACTATCAGCGGAACAATCATTATTGGTTATAATAAACACTTGAAATAAATCTAACAGTTACTAATATGGACAATATAAAATGCTTTATTTAATTTCTCTGGCCATTTAAATGTGAGAGTAGTGTTATTTTAGTTTCTAGATTTAAGCAGCTTAACCGATTTAAAATAAGAACGATCCTTTAAGCTGGTTGAAATACTTACACGTAATAAAAACAGAACAGCCATGCAAGAGCAGCCCAAGATGCAATCCCATAAGCTGGTTTCGGTAATGTGTTCGAAGATTTGTTCCCAAACTTGGACGAACTTCCCGCCAGGATAGTTTAGCCCCAAAATGTCCTTAACTTGGGTCGTTGCAATTATAATGGCTGCAGCCGAAGTGAATCCGACAGAAACAGGTCCTGAGATAAAATCTATGATGAATCCTGTAAAGATATAAAATATTGTATATTATGGTGGTACAAAGCGGCACTGAGTTAATAGTGAGCCGTTACTATTACTATGCAAACCAAATTGATGTTTAAAGTCGAGCAGTGTTGTACAAATTAACGTGTAATTCAGTTACTTGTGAATTTTCAATATCCTTTGAAGATTTTACTTTAAGATGTAAGAAATGGTCACGCTTTTCTTAATTTATAGGTTACGAGCAATTTCAAGAAACATATGTAAACGAAGAGCTCACGGAAACCAACAGAAAGGGCCTCGGTGGGTAAGTGGTTTCTACCGCTGCAGCCGAGGCCACAGTGAAACACGGAACGCTCGGGTGAGAGTTCGACGCCAGGTTCGGTTTCATTTAGTTAAAGGTTAATTATTGAGGTAGTTTAAGTGCCTTCACACCCCCTGAAGTAATGCGAAAGCGGTTCCCAGGGGAACGGTAGAACTTAGGTACCAAAAACAGGAAAATAACAGAAGAAGCTATTAAAAAATAGAAATAAAAACGTAGAAAAAAGAATATAAACAGGACCAGGTTGCACCAGACAACTTAAAACCGTTATTACAACGCTATATAAAGTAAGAAAATACGTGTGCAAAGAAAAGAAAAAATCGATGATTGCCGAATATCGACAATTACATAATTTCATACAAAGGGGGTTTGCAATAAATTGTGAAAAACTAAAAAGCACACCGCTATTAGATGAAAGAAAAGTGTAATCAGGAGAAATAAAATATCCGAGAAGGTCAGGGGTTACAAGACGTAATAAAATAAGAAACATATAAAGATGATTGAAAGTAAAAAAAGTTGAGAATGTAAGAGAATATCAATTAATTTGGCGAGGACATCATATAAGAATGAACGAAGCATAACAAATATGGCAATCTGTAGTTTATTTGTAGCGTTGTAATATTATTAATTTTCCATTTAAAAAATATAGAACAAACATTTTGGATCATGGGTTGCTATAAAAATATATCACCAGGAATATAAAAAAAAAATATGAAATGGTAAATTAGATTTCTATAAATAAACGACAAATCAATCTTTATAACAAAAAGAGAATAAAAAAGTAAAAAACTTTTGTGGACACAAAAGTTAAGCAAGCGCATAAGTAGGTAACTAAACCTGCTAATACGAGTATATCAGAAAGTAAAAGTAACATCGCTACCTCATGTACATAGAAACTATATTATAATCTTGCGTTTTCAATTTTCCAATGAACAAAATTATTGAAGCCGTAAGAAAACACGAGTACAGAATGAGGTGTAAAAGTATTAATGTTGTATGTTATGTTTATGGCTCTGTCCTCAATGTGTGAATAGTATGGAGGAAGATGATATGATATATCAACCGCAATGACTTAGTACAAACCAGAGCTGGAGGAAACAACAATAGCACAAGTTTAAAAGTGTATGTAGCTAGAACTAATTAATGAAATAATAGTAGATTATAGGACGAAACCAGAAAAGAAGTAATAAAGGCTTCAGAATATTTAATTAGCTGAGAGATACGACATGGCGTAAACAAAATTTCATCGACTAAAATTAAAATATGCAATACTCAGGTACGTGGAAAAGACCATGGCCGACACTAGCGACCCGAAAGAATTACTAAAAACAGTGAATACAAAGACACTGCGAGCAATAACGGGGAAAGAGAAATGAACAAAGACAAAAACGAAAAAATTTGAGCGCAGCGTCAATCACGAGATATAGCAAAACCGGTAAAAGAAACATTTCATGTCAGAGCGGTCCATAAGATTGCAATGGAGAAAAGCTGGAAAGTAAACGATATTATGGACGAACGAAGAAACAGTAGCTTCAAAGATTGTTAGGCCAGTTTGAGAGTTGACGCCGCCACTACTTTCTATGCACAAGGGTGAAGGGGTCGGTATTTCGTCTCGTTGAATTTCTTCTCGCGCCAATATTTCAGCGGGGGAGATCGATTTGAATGTGCTAGTGATAATCGAGCATGGGGCTTGTGCATATTATGTGTGTTACCGTTCCATGAATGTCGCTATTTGGCAAAGCCTTACCGTGTCAGTTTTGGCAAATTGTTGGCTTTTACGCAGTTTCTTCTTCTTTTTCGTTTCTTTCTTGTCAGAGAAGCCATGATCAAGGTTTACTCGTCATTGTTATATGTTGCTTTATGCACTATTGCTTGCCATCGCTCAAGTTTGTGTTGTTTCTTGCAACTTGATTCAGCTTATAGTTAGTTGTATCCCGAATTTAATCAGGCCACCGTTTTGGAGCCTTTTATTTTTCCTTGGATTATCAATATTTCTAAGTTGTCTCCTTCTCTTCTTGATATGTGGCCAACGTATTTGAGGATACGGAGGTATACTAGCCGTTGCGGCTCTTCTATTTCATGTAAGATAGTTGCATTGGTCCTCCTGGTGGTCCAAGAACGTGTAGTATTCTTATCTAGCACCATAAATCGAAAGCGTATTTATTGTTTCTGTCTCAGGTTCGTAGAGTCCAAAATATTAGTGAAATTAGTTGTTTTACAATTTGTTTTTGGTGTTCAGTGTGATTGCTGCGCTGTTTTTCATACTTTCTGCAGATCTCTAGTAGCTCGTTTTGCTATTTTGTATCTAATTTTGATCTCTCTAGTGTATTCTTCATCATTAGTGATTAGCACTTATAGATAAACAAACTGGTTTGCTACCCGGCATCCCTTGACAGGCAATATGTGAGGCCTATTGTTATTGACACGATGGTTGGTTTCAAGTCCGTCTTTTTGACTATATTCTTTCAGTTTCCCTATAAGTTCATCTAACTCGTCAGATGTGTTGGCAAGTGATACTGTGTCCTCCGCCTATCAAAGGTCTTTTATTTTCAAATGGCAATTCCTCCAGTTCATCCTTTCAGAGCTTATGATATACTCGTTGTATATATTAAATAATATAGGTGATAATATGCAGCTCTGTTCGGTTTCTTTCTTTGCGGGACAAAGGTTTGATAGATATCGGTCTATCTTCAATGCAGACGTAGAATTGTTGTAGTAATAATATCAGGTGGGGGGAACTCCCATTTCAGCCAATATGAGACACTATTTCTTCCACTTGTTGCTGTCGTAGGCCTTGCTGTAACCTACAAACCACATGTAGATAGGTGTGTTTATTTGTTGCGCCTTGTCGATAATTCCCCGCATGTTCATTATCTGCTCAAGAGTTCCTTTACACTGTACAAATTCTGTTTGTTAATGTGCGATGATTTCCATATCTTCCTTGGAACTTTTCTTATATAGATGAGTGAACACAGAGGTTGTCCAATTTTGGGGCCATTGTCCGGATATACATATTTTTTGGCATATTGCATGCAAAATGATTATGCAATCTTCATTGCTTCCATTGTTTCGGTAGTGATATTATCTATGCCAGGAGCTTTTATAGGTTTTATCCGTTTCTTTATGGCATTTCCGACTACCTCTTTAAGTATTTGCGGTTCTTTCTGCATGCTAAGTTCTTTTAGTCAATGTTTTTGATTTTATCGTTGTTGAGTAATTCTTCACAGTCTGAAAGCCAAACTTCCAAGATTTATTGTATGTTTCTGATTTTCCTCCCTGCGTCGTTCTCTACAGTTCATATTGGTGGTGGATATTGTTTGTTTATTTTATCATTAATTTATCAGGTTCCTAGTGTTGCTTCGTAGATTACCAATCCGAAATTCCGATATTGTCTCGTTTGAGTGTAATTCCAAACTGATCTATTGGATAAATTTAGAAAAATTCTAGCATCGTGTCGCAGACGTCTCATATATCAGCCCTATGCATATCGATGCAGCGCCGAATAAACATTTAGTTACCAGCATGTAGATTCACGTTGATCGCTGGTAGTCAATCTTTAAACTGTCTGTGTCTATTCTTTATTTGATAAGCCGACAGAGTCCTAAAAGGTCACCAGTCATATTGCATGTAAATTGTCACCAATTTTGGCTGTCGTCATCCTCGAGCTCCCCATTTTATTTAATCGCAGTACGATCGCCAGCTACGGCTCGCTATTTTCGTCAACATTTTTGCAGCTATTGGGTCCGGCCAAGAATCTTGGCTCGCATCTTTGCCGATTAATTTGCTGCGCTAAGCTAAATTGAATATGTTTTATTAATTTAGCATTGCATGAGTGATCTACCTTAGCTTTTGAATACGGTGTACATATATGTATTAAGCTAAAGATGTTTGCATGCATGAATAATTATCACCAATTCTGTGTATGCCTATAAGTAAATAATGCTGTTGTAAAGTAAGTTTTGGGGTGGAACGCTTAAAACGCTCTGAGCTACTTCCATGTGGAATTGCTTCAAAAGCAAACATCTGCCAAGGATTTTGCTTATCGCGCGACGTGACGTCACAAGCAGGTAGAACTCTTAGGGATTGTTTGCTATTATTCTTTGCTACAGTTGTGGCTTTCCGCTGGTGCCTGAATAAATGTATAAATGTATTTTTATTAATGTTATCTTAATAAAGTCTTTGCATTTATTGTATGATTTTTCACTTGTGAAGCGACAAGCAGCCAGAGTGTCTTAGATTCCCAACCATTACACACGGATTTCAAAATATTGTGTGCTCTCCGGCTACCACGCCAGCATCTGTGGTAGTAAGTAATCCTTCACCACATAGCTCTTGTTCGATTTCGACGGGCAAGGCTCATAGAACCACAACTACAAGGTATTAAACAAGCTACGGACCTAATATAAGAGAAGAGTCTTTCCAGACATAATTTTATTAACTATCGTGAGCAAGCCTTTTTACTTTCTCGCATACGGTAGTATAGAGAAAGTATTGTAATCGTCAAAAAAATCGACTTCGAGATTTTGACGAATCTTGACGTTTTAGACCTCCTAGAGTCCGAAAAAACCATTTTTCGAATTATGTCTGTGTGTGTGTGTGTATGTGTATGTGTGTGTGTGTGTGTGTGTGTATGTGTGTGTGTGTGTGTGTGTGTGTGAACACGATAACTTAAAAACGAAATAAGCTAGACCCTTGAAATTATGCACATAGTCATTATTCAAAATTTGTAGATTCCTATCAAATTTTGAACGAAATCGGTTAACCGGAAGTGGCACTTTACCTAAACAGGTAGCGGTACCTATTCAAGTAAAGTACCAGTTTGCTTCGAGATATTTGAACAAAATTTTGTACATACATTTCTTATGTAGAAAAACTACCAGATATTACATTTCAGCATGATCGGTTTTTATTTTAGTCTAAGCCCCATCCATCACGCTGACCTACTGGACAGTTTTGCTACCTGTGTAAATGGGGTTTCCCTGTAACAAGCTAGACAACCTCCTGCAGAAAGAGACCATACAATTTACAGTTTCATAAAATGAAAAAGAAGAAGGCACACTCAAATACATCTTTCCTAGATTTCAATTCTTCTGACTGTTAGTTCCCCCCAGAGAACGTCCTATTCATCTGAATATATACTGAGTTTTTTTGTGTGTACTTACAGTCTAAGGGTCTATCGATATATTTTTACTCTTTCAGCTTTACTTCAGAAATTTGAAAATTCACCCGCCTGGGTCCCTTGTCCAACATTTTCGAAATATATTTTTAAAAGAGTATTGGAAGATTTTAGTGTTAGAAGGTATATGTTTGGGGCGGTGGAATTGGAAGTTCTGACGTTATCGACAAGTGTGAAATCCAGAGCAAATATATGATTAAAAACACTAAAGAGACGAATCATGGTAAGTGACTGTAGTTTTTATGAAGTTCTGTACGACAATTGGACATAGTGGCTACCATGGACTGAACTAGTTTTTCTAGAGCACAATCATATTCACTGCTATATCTAGCTATCTAGCTTAACGATTAACGAACGTTGATTGTGCGTCGTTGATTGTTGTGTTCAGCATGACCCCCTCATGCAACGGAAATAGGTGATTATTGTGTCTGAGGTGAGCATTGCATTCAGTGGACGTTGTGATCTACAATTCTACACCCATCTTCAAATTAATGCAAATACGTACCTAATTGTAAAACTCCCATGAGAAACTCCACACAGCCAGTGAGAAAACACAGAAGCACAGCCCCATCTACGCCGAAGCCATGGCTGTTCTCCCTCGATAGAAGCGCAGAAATCGCTGTGGGTCCGATGGCAGCGTCTTTGCAACTTCCCAAAATAGTGTATATGAAGCAGGCCATGAACGAGGAGTAGAGCCCCACCTGGGGCGGCAGACCTGCCACATTTGAATAGGCTATTGCTTGGGGAATGACTGTAAGGCCAACCGTGATGCCAGCCACAAGATCAGACACAGCATTGTTCATATTGTATTGAGGTAGCCAGGAAAAGATAGGAATTCGCTTGTGCAACATCTTCTTGGTGCAGCTGCCTTTCGTCTTCTGCTTGATCCATTCTTTAACTGTGGGTTTTATCGCTAGCGTAGTGTTTCGTTGGTAGAAGTACTTGTCTTCCGGGACGGTTAAAGTTGTGCTTCCGTTCACTGCAAAAGAAAAGTTGTAAATTAACATAGGCTTCGAACCATAAAATTATTAAGTAAAACACAAAAGAAACATTGCATTTAACTCGAGCTTCGTACTACTGCAGTTGCATAGATTAAACAACATTATTGGTAACTGAAATGATACATAGTAAGAACAGGTGTAGCTTAGCTTAACAGCTTAGCTGTAAAGCTACTACATATTTATTTCCTAAACAATGACCAGTAAGAAAAAACAAAAATTACTTATATGACTTTGGGAGTGATTATATAACATTTTTATATCTTCTATTTGGAATTTTCAATCAATCAATTTTGATAATTAAAAAATTCTTTTAAGTCTGGGTAAACAATTGAATTTGTCGTAAACAGTTAATCACAATAAGCAATAATTATATCAATTGGAAGGCCGCAATTACGCCGTGGCTTTCTGAAACCACGTGAACTCGCCGATTGTTGCAATGTTATTGATTTATAGTTCAAGCCCAAAAAAATATCGCGACTATTTTCATATGGAGCTGTTTGCTTTTACCGCAAAACCAAAGAGAGCGGTTGGTCTTTGGTCAAAATTGTGTCAATGTATCGACGAAAATTGGTCGCAGATAAGTGGAATCTCCTTGAATGGTTGTTGTGCAATGTTCAAAATTAATTATTGTCACGTAAAGGAAAATACTATTGTCGTGGCCGAAGTAACTGTTTTGACTGACCTTTAATGTATCGAACGTTTATCGAGGCAAATTGAGAATCATTCACTGGAAACGCAGACACCGTTTTTATGAGCGGCTTCCAACAGTTTGGTAACCCACAAGGGAATTCAGATTTGTTTTAAAGACGATTTTGAGGTCATTAGTGGAACATTGTTTGGAGGAATTTTGGACTACGCTGATAGATTTTTATAAAATTGGAAACAGTCGAGAATTTATTTTAGTATGACATAGTTAATCCAAAATATATTTATTTCTGTAAGAACTGCAAAAAAACATATAAATTCTCTCTTTCATCTTTAAACCTCAGAGATTTATGTTTATGGGTGTAAAACCAATTACATTACTTTAGCAAAATAAGGTATTACACATGGTAAATGAAGTAATCCAATTTTGCTTTATTAAGCTTAATTTTAAAAAGTGATTTCATTTGGGAATACTAAAAGTTAAACTATTAAACCAATCAGCTATACTTGACTTTATTAGGTGCAAAGGTTACAATAGCACCCTCCAAAGCAGTTTTAAAAATGGAAGAAGTCAAAATCAAAAATAGAGTTTCATAAATATATTAATCAAAAACTCTAGACCAATACATTAACTAAAAGTTAGCCTTTAAAAGCTTTTTCATGTTTTAATTACACATCTTTTCACTTACGATTGACATCCTTTTATTTACATATAACATTTTTTAGTTATTCTAATTAATCTTATCATTTTATTCTGAGCTTTTTCTTCTACATTAAGGTCTACAAGCCTTTTTCAGAAACCCTTACGGCCAATTGTGTCGAATTTCAGATTTTTTCCGAAAAAAGTAGCGCTTCCAGTAGGGTAAAGGCAGCACCCAATAATTTAACATTAATACTGCAGCAAAAACTTACACTAAGCGGGATAAATACATGTTACAAATACTACTACAGTTTATTTATAGAGTATATTCTATTTTCAAGAAAAAAATCGGTAAAACTTCAACATACGAGTGGGTGTGGAGTTGGGTGAGCCGTACTCTCGCCAAACAAGCTTTTTTATGAAGAGATAACTGATGCCCCACACTCCATGAAAAATTTACGTTGCAACCCATTAAGATGCGTAGAAAATCTTAATGATTAAAAAAACTCAGACATATTTGCAGCTACCTTAGATAGTGATTGGAGATATGGATTCATTAGTGGAATTCTATCAGCAATATGGATCATATTCAATTCTCCTCCAGGTTCTCGATTCCAAGTGAAAGACTTATATTCAAATTTTATCCCAATCTGCTGCTAAAATGCCTGAATATCTATCTCTTTTTAAAGAAGATCCTTTAAATAAAGATACGATTCAAGCAGAGAGAGAGTATTGATGTCGTTGGTTGCTGAGCTATAGAGGGGATATCTAGAAGCAGCCAGGAAGCATGGAGACTGCTTAGAGCTTAGACGTCTTTATAGTAATCCAACTATGTGTTATCTCCACGCTCTGCTGACCAAGTAGCACGTCAACAAGGTGAAAATAACTATTTTGACAGAATTGAATTAGACAATGCCATCAAGTAATATGAAAAAAAGGAAAGCAGCTAGCTTAAGTGATATAGCAAAACACTGGCTTTTACAACTGTTGGCTAATAATTGTTCAATAAGATATCAAATTCCGTCCACCATTCAATTACTAGTTAGGCTCAAAAGAATGAAATGCTACAGGAAAACGTTTGGACCCTTTTTATTTAACATCTATACGAACGATCAACCTCATCCAATAAACACCAAACTATTGAAGCACATATTTCGTCTAAAACATATTTCTGCGACTTCCTTTTGAATAACAGAGCAAAGCTCGACGGAAACTGCAAATTATATGGGATGGTATTAGACTGAAACATTGTAGCACCCCTAAATATCTAGAAGTCATCCTAGACCATTCCTTAACCTACAAACCACGAAGCAGAAACTTGCCTCGCGCAATATCATCTTACGAAAACTGGCATGTACGGAATGGGGTACACAACCTGATGCATCTGTTTTAGCTGTTTGCTATTCGGCTCCGGTGTACCTACTCTAGTCCTACTTGGCACAGGTCCACTCACTCCACACAAGTAAATATTCCGTGTAATGATATGTGCAGAATCATAACTCGATGTCTGGAAGCACCTTTAACCGATAAAGTAACTAGTGGGAATTACCCCCCTGAAACTCGACGTCAAGCAGCTGCAGACAATAAACGATTAAAAATGTCCAATAACACGTCGCATCTCTTATTTGGTTACCAGCCATCAAAATCTTGATTACAATCGAGAAAAAGTCCTCTACTAATTTCGCACAGGAACCAAGTAAAGCTGGAATTGAAATGTTGAGAGACAAAACTACCAATCTTCGTAAATGGATGGAACTATCATCAGGCTGAGAGGAACAGTGGATCGTATGGAAATCACTGAACAGACTTACAATTCAACGTGAATGTGGATAATTGCAGATACTACAACATTTGATACAAATTGTTCCGCAATATGGACGAAAAAGGTTTTATATCTACTAAAAAGAATGCATTAGACATAGCAACCTTTTGGGCAAAGATTTTGTAATATTGTGACAGCCTTATCGTTTATCACAAAATTGTTACTTGATTTCGAGTAAAAAATATATTATATGTTTTACTATATTTACACCAATTCTACATTTTTGTGCTACCTGTTAGAATTGCTTAAAAATTTGAGATTTCGTACCCTAGAAAGACGAAGGGATTTTGGCATTTTTCCTTCTGTTGAGCTCATCGCACCAATTTTAACGCCCTGGGAAACCGATATTTAGTTTTGCACTGGTCGTTACGCAAGGAGGTTGGGCGTAAAGTAAGCATTTTTACACTAATTAGTTCTAAAGTGGACTGAAGGCTATGAAGCAATGTTTGCGTATGGTGTGCGAATTGTTTCTGAAAATAACAGTGTTTTAAAGCTTTACCGTGCCTCGCAGATAAATTGTATCAATTATCGGATCTATTGGCTTCATAAAATACAGACAACTAAGAAATTTCTATTAGTGTTTTGTCTCGAATTATCGTAGAAATTTTACGTCGCACCCTTCACTGAAATCATCCATCATTCCAGCACAAAAGGCTCCTCTTGGGAGTATAAATCGACGGCGACGGTTACAGCGGATCTTAGAATGACAATCGTCTATTTATTATCGTGGACGGACCGCTCGCCTGATGTCCATTTAGAGAAGCCCGCGAAACTCTGGCTCAGCCGGTCGGCAACCTTTGCAGCTTTGAATTTTGCATCTGTCAACGCTACATTCAGCTAAGTGACTTTTGATTTAACATTTAATATTGCATGTGCTTGACCGTGCACTTTCAAATATGCTATAATGTGTTAGAATACGCTAAATGGAGCATGTGTTTTTCATCGTTACTGTTAGCATAGAATTTTGTTTACATATGTAAATTATGTATTCACGAAGTAGCATGTAGCCATTGTTTTTCATTATGGAATGTGTTGCGCAGACAGCAGTTGCTTCGTTTTGCGTGATATCACCAGGTATAAAACTTTTTTTTGGAAAGCGAATGTTGGCTGCTGGTTTTCAGTTGTTCCTATTGAAATGTAATTCCATGTGCATTTTATATGAATAGAGGTTTTTAATTACTGGTTGACTTTGTTTTGTGAAGCGCAGTGCAGATTTGCGTATTTTGCAAGTAAGACATTTCAGCAGTACAGAATCGGGCGTAGCACCATACCCTCCAGTTGCCTTGAGGGAACGCTATTCTAAGTCGGGGTTTCCCGCGAAAGCACCTGAGGATAGTGTAATCAACTCGGTGGCGCTTATCATGCAATGACATCATTTTCCACGTCTTTACCGATTCGACTTTTAAAGGAAAACACCTGCATTTTCAGCCAGCCGTGTGCACATTTCAGATTTGTTACAAGTAGTAATTAGCTTCTCACCTGTAACATATCTACACTTCTGTCTCTATCTTTGCTGTTTTATTTATGTTTCAGTGTGTTACTTCTGATACAATTAAAAAGGAGTCATCTAATACAATTAAAATTTTAGGTTTATTAAAAAAAAACGTTTAAAATATGATGTTAAGCAGTTGCCATTCAATTGATAAATGTAACTAAAGAAAAAAATCTTTAAATTGCATCGTTTCGAAAACTTTAGCTATTCAATATAAAACTTGGACATTACTGGCACTGCCTACTTTCCTGTTTTTGTTGCTTTGTAAAATAAAGGTAATAAATATTCCTGAAGCAGCAACATTAGTATCTTATTTAAATTTAGTCATCTGAAGGTTAGAAGTTCATGAATTGCAGAGCCCAAGTTTAATGTAATTAATTGCGATTTGGAGACCAAACCCTTCTGTAGAAACCAAGTTACAAATATATTTCGTCATTTGTGTGAAATATAAGAGGGTCGCCTCTTCTTTTGAATTTCTCAACAGGGTCCCTCCTTACAGTTTTACCCTTTAATAAAATTTCCGTGCCTTACATCAAAGGGGAGGAATTTCGTTACAGAAATCCTTCCATAGACAGCAATATTACTTCCTGTTTGAAAAATCTCCTTCTTGATTTCTGAGCGTTCAGCGCTGACTTCAATTGAAAGTTTGATGCGTTTACGATGGAGCTTTTGGAATAATCTCCAAGGAAATTTGACGAAACAACGGCAGCATTAATTTTTCATAACCCGGCCAATTCGCTCGTAATGCCATTAAAAGTGCTCTTCGGGGAGCGGATAAAAGCACAGGCTTTCATAAAGGACGCAAACAAAAACATGTATGTTTCTATTTGGCAACAATTGCGCCGAGCGATTTGTTGCCCTCGGGGCACTCCATTGAATGAGAGCTATGAAAAATTGAGAAAGAAAGATCGTATGGCAGAATAAGAGGCACATTAGCGGAATCAATAGGTTTGGGGGATTTCGAAATGCACGCAAAGAATATCCGAGATTTATCTGAAATAACGGGTTCGGCTTGACAATGTAATTACAAGTTTTACATTGAGGACTTATCGGATTTTCAGTCCTACATTCAACATGCCTTAATTAAAAGCGCCGATCGGGCGAAGCTAAAGGGAAAATTGCTATATTAATTTATTTCTTAGGAGAAAATTCAAACAACGTCCAGAAATGTTAGTTAGTTACAATTTTGCCATTTTTAAATGTGATGAATTTATTTATACATATTTGGATCTAGTTTTATGGTTATTTAGATATTTCGGTCGAGACGATGACAAAGGATTGTATTTACAACTCAAGTAGTCGAATTAAGAAACTTACGCGTTTTAAATAAGCGAAATAATATAAAATGTATATATAGGGTGTCCATTTAATGCTCCGGTTTCCGATTACGCCTTTACTTTTCTTCCCATAAAAAGTTTGATTGAGGCAATCATGATGGGGTTGAAAGGGGCACATTTTGAAATTATTTTGACATATACAGGGTGTAGATGCAAAAAAAGTATAAATTTTTTAAATGGAACACTCTGCATTTCTTTACGGTTATTCAACCCCTATAGGTACTACGTTCAACTCTAACTTTAAGAATAAAAATAGACAATACAATTGCTTTATTGTTAGGTTAGGTTAGGTTTAATCTAACTATTTTATTCTATTGTCTAGTTTTATTCTATAAGTTAGAGGGCAAAATGTTAGAAGGTGAAATGTATAAAAGCGAAACGATACAGGTTGAATCGGTATGTAATCACTGTAATATCCCTGGATTTTGTTTTGTATTTTTCAGGTTTTCTTTGACATTTTCATTGCACAGTGAGTCTAAATAGGTCAGTTTCAAAAGCATACAATTTTATTGCAAGTAAAATCAGAAAACATGTATGTCTCGTAGGTCCTATGTAAATATTTAGGTTGTGCTACTGACAGTATACTACGATAAGATTATTTTCAATCTGAGCAGCAAAATTGAAGTGGCGGAAGGGAGTATTCGAATTGGTTTTGCTTCGATGAGTTTTAAGAACAAATTGTTAACCAGTTCCATATGAAATTTGTACTCAGCACACTCGGTCAACGACTTAGGTTGCTTTTGCAAAGCGAAGTCAGTAGACAAAAACGCTGTGTTGATATTTGAGATTCTACAAGATATTCAGCACGGATAACATTTCCAACATATCTTTGAGATCTCAATTTAGAAAGATAAAGGCTGAATGATGATTTTATAACAACATTTAGGTTGCAAGTCTATCATATAAAACGTGTCAGAAGGTTTGTAGGAAAACATCATGCATGTTTTCATGCTCTCAGCGAAACTGTGTAAAAGATTTTTAAAAAGTACATCCATATTGAGTGCATCTTAGTTTAACTATTTATTACTTGATTAGCAATATTATTTACTTCATTACAAAGAATACTGAAAAAATACATTTTTCTTATTACTTGAAATACAAAATTAAAAACTGCAAGCCACGCTAGTATATTACGTCAAAGAACTATCAAGTTGCAAGGGGAAAAGAGAAATGAGGAGGGAATCCCATGCTACGCTACTCTTTTGCAAAAATTATATTTGGTTTTTTGCACATGGGGAAAATCGAGGAGTTGTGTGTTAGTGATACTGCTACAACACTTCGCTTAGAGGAATCAAAGTTCGATTATTCGTTTTTTGTAGAATAAGGAGGGGAAAAAATGTTCACCAACAAATAGCTGCAGAATAATGGAAACGCTTGTTTATCGTTGCAATAACCAATAAAATGGGATGACGAGCAGATACTTGCAACAAAACAGTTTTAAAAAATGGATTTTTTTCTCGAATTTTTCTAAAATATGGGAATACGCATCATCGATTTCCTTACATTTTATTGCAACACATTTCTTGGCTAATTTTTATTTATTTCTCCCATCGGCAAAATAATTCTGATAAGATAAAACAGTTTTATACGATTCATGTGAAAATAGTTCTTCTTTATTCTGGCATAGCTGGCAACGACCTCCATGAACTGTTAAAATCTAACATTTTCTACAAGTATTAGTTTTTTATTTAAATAAACATTGTTACGTGTCGAAAGCGTAATTAACATGAGAATTTATTTTGTGTATAATTCATGGCTGTGTAAAAGTTCCTTTATTGGAACCCGGTCGTTGTGTAAATGCAGCGTTAGCGTTTAGGTTGTAATCTGTTTTATCGGCAAACGGTACAGCCGTTTGATAATAAGGTTTTGGTTTAGGTTGTTTTTGCATGAAAAGTGTAGCGTCCTTTTCGCAAGGATTCTGGGGTTTTCTGCTCCAAGTTTTACCTCTTAGCTTCAGATATTGTGAAATATTATTTGTGGAAGCTTCGCTGGTATGCGAGTTCGAACCTTGGGCACTTTTTGGGATTTAGCTCGCGTCCTAGGGCGGTTTATCTGGCCGTCTTGGCGAATAGCCTGTAAATACGGAAGATGAGTGCAATCTTATCAATTCCAAATTGTGATAACGTAATTGTAATAAGCTGACTATTGGTCCTAAATTTTTAGCGTCACCTGCAGGATGAAAGGCTTCACGTGTGTGGTACAAATCACCGACGATTCCAGTTGCTAGAGAATTTCACTATAAACTTCACCCGGGCACTTTGGAGGCTTCTGCGATCTTTCTGCACCATGAGAGTCTAGTTCGATTTTGGGTTTTATCGGGGTTTCGCTAATGACGTTTGCTAGCGTTGACTGTCTGCAGCCGCATCTTTGCGCTATGTGGGGCTATTCGTTTTATATCATACAGCAGCTTTGATACCGTTCGGGACCATGTTACTCATCTCCGTTATAAGCGTAAGGCTCTTAGTTAAGTAGTGCAATCTAATAAATTGTGTTAATGATATTCGTACCACAAGCCCTGTAAAATAAATTGTATGCTATGCAGTTGTACATTTTACTGGTTGTATATTAGTGTATTTGTATCGTGCTACTATGACATCTATAATTTGGGGTGCTCCCTTTTGAGTAAGTAACGCATAATCAAAATTTATAATATTTCTGTACTGGTTATTATATGCAGAGTTTTTTAAAGAAATCTGATATTGCTACTTTTTCTATTTCAGATATTGTGATATTAACTGCTACGAAAAATCTGATTTTATAGGTTCTTGACCTGTCTGAGTATATTTGCTGTAATTAAAAAATTTGTTGGCACTCATGTTGTTTGGTAACTACATCATTTAAAGAACTACACGCCGTCTCCACTGGGTCTAGCTGGAGGGCCCTCAAATATACTTTACAGAGTTGTAATATTTGAAAATATTTAGGGAAACGATACTGAACACTATTGGCATTAACACGTTTTTAACAGCTGCTTTTGTATTTTACAATTGCTAGAAACGTTTAATACGAACTATTTGAAATTATTATATATTTAATTAAGAATGTCAAAAATGTTTAAAATAAAAAATGGGGAAGCGATTTACCTGTTTAAGTTCGGCCTATCCGTTAAAAGAAAACTTCTGCAAGTTAAGCTTAAAAAGTTTGTTTTATGTTTGACACTATGGAAGATCAGCTCAACTTAAAAGTTTGCTTTTGAAAGGTGAAAGATTAAAAGTAATTCTAAAGGTTAAAGTTCAGAAAACACTAAAAAGTGTTGTTCGCTGTTGCTGCATTAAATATTCCACATACCATTTAAAACATTTTATTGTAATATAGAGGTACCAATTAATTAATAAAAAAGTGAGTCACTTTTCAAACCACAAAAATTCCTGACGTCAAATTTCATTTCAGAAACAAATGATTAAAAGTTGATATTGAGGGTCAATAGCCATTTGATTTTCACTCAGCTGAATAACACTATTAAGTGCAAAATGTTGAACTATGCTAGACCTCACAGAGGTTATGCTGTAGTATAAAAAGTGCAAACGATAGAATTTGTTACGTTTGGACGTCAGAAAACACATTTAAAGGTGTTGACTTTAAGTAATGGTTTACGTAACACAATAGACGAATGAATGCGGTTTTTATTTGCATATACCCATTTTAATGTTTCTCCCAAGTGAATTAACTGGCTTGAAATCTGAATTTCTTTCGGTTGAGTTTGCTAAAATACAGTATTGTGTTTTGAGATAGGATTTAAGACAGTGGTTGAAAAACGTTATAATAAATTTTGACATTTCTGGCGGAACATGTATTTGAAATAATAGCATTTTGGTTGTTTAAGAAATGCTTTTGAAAATGATTATTATTTCATAACGTTTGAATGAAAATCGAAAGATAGACATTTAGTAAGTGTCGTAGCTCACTGATTGAGAGTCCCTGGTTGTATTCCCTAGATTTAGCGTGGTTGTAATTAACGTTTTTAGTGTAAGTCAGCTGATGTTTGAAATTCCAAGCCTGGGAGATGTGACTTAATGAGTTTTTTAGGTTTAGTAAGAACAATATAGTATGGTTAGATTTATTAAGTCTGTTGTAAATGTTATTTTGAATTAAAATTCTATTAACGTTGTGGATGTTGCTAGGAAAATTGCATTACATGAATACGAAATTTGGAACTCCCGGATTACAATGTAAAAACACAGTAAATACATCTAGAATTAATTAGAATTATACAGAAATTGGAGCCATTTCATACAGGGAGTTACTGTTACAATGTAATATAATAACGAAAATTAATTGTAACTTTTATTGCAGCATTATGAAAGTGACTCCAGCGTCGATGCATTTTTAAAATAGCCTTTTCCAATTTTGGGCATAACAAAATTCGCAAATGTGAGGTGTGTCTGTAGCTATGTAGGTTGCGCTTTTATAATTTTTATTGCTCAACGTCTTCAAAATACCCAAACATCTGATTAAAAAAATAGGTTAATTGAGCCTTAAGGCTAAGAATTTCGAAATAGCAGTGAATTTATTTTCCTTAGAAAAATATCTGCCACAATTGTTAGTTTTAGTAAACAAGTGTATGTTATGTAACCAAAGTATTACTTTTAGTAATGTAAATTTGGAGCGAATCTGTAATAGTTGTTTTATTGCAATATTCTCTAGCTGATCAGGAATTTGATTATTTTAATATTTTAGTAGCTATATAATTGGCAAAGGGAAACTTAAATATTTGGAAGGGGAAGAATGGAAATACCTTAATGTGTATGTTGTAGAGTAAGGGTTATGAATGTCATATTCTAAGAACAAGACCACGCTATACATACGAAGTTATTTATACAGTGCTTTCGTAAAGTACCTAGTGGATACATTCGTTAAAAATTCAAGGAATAGCTTTTGGAAAAAACGCCGAGGCCAGTCGACTTTTATTTTTATTTGAGAATTTGTCCAATAAAATGCATACTTACAGGGTGACCCGTGTAGGAGGTATGACGTCATCCATGTTTTTTTTATGGAAACCCGCTTTTTGTATTACGGAATTTGAAAGAACACATTTTGTTACTTATGCTAAGCTAATTTTTGGTATAGGTCACATGACCAAAAATGACGAAAATAAAAAAATCCGAAATACTAAATTTATTTAATTTTAGGAAGTATGATGTTACGTTTTTATCAAAGACAGCCATCAATAAAAAACATGTCGGTCGTCTTGGCTACTGTCAGGCACACAATAATGCACAATTTAAACATTTAATTTACTTGTTTTTGAAGTTATCATTGCAATTAAATTTAGTATTTTGCAATTTAGCAATTTAAAATTATTTTTCTTAATTTGTGGTGATGTGCCGTTAAAAAAGACATCGATGACGTCATACCTCCTACGCGGGTCACCCTATATGTACAAATTTTATTTGAAAAGATGCGCAAATAAAAATAAAAATACGGGTTCCAGCGATTTTTTCAAAAGTTATTTCCTGAATTTTTAACGAATTTATCCACTACTTTACGAAAGCACTGTATTACAGCTTTCCTATAACTGCAATACATTCCATGTGTCGAACTTGGATTTCAAGCAGCGACTTTTTGAATTTCAACGCCTATGACGTTATTCGATATAAGCGGCAATTATTTATGTAGATAGTGCTTTCTATAATAACTATAATCTGAGTATAAGCGCCAAGCGAAAGAGCTAACAACATGGAAAAAGATCAACACTCGTACAATCCTTGATGAAACCCTAAGCGATGTAAACGTTAGGACAGAAAAGAAACGGAAAAGTCAGATAGTCGAAGATGTGGCTAAAACATGACAATCGCCATAGACTGATTTAATTATGTGAAAATTATAAATTAAATTAAAAATTGGAAATATTTTTTTAGTCACCGACATACACAGTTTTCCATGCATCAGAAAATAGGACAACTTAGCACAGGTATTAACTAATAATAACTAACAGAAGAAAAAGCCAAAAACTCACTCAGTATTGAGAGGGATAGAATGTGGTTTAGACCACCGTTGCTTATACGCAAAGATGGAGATCTACTTCAATAACGGAGCATACGAGAACTGTATAGAATGAAACTGGATCGAAAACTACACTTCATTGCCAGAATCCAATCAGTAAAATCTGCAACCCAAATTACAAATATAAGCTGTAACTAGATCACTAATATGATTTTGCAAAAACTTTGGATCGGAGAGACATCGTATTCTTGCTGCCTCTATAATATTATAAATTTTTGCATAAGGGTCGCTTTTTGTCAGGTTTTTGAAGAGGGTGAATTTATTCTGAGGTCAGAACCAGCAGCGTTTTTTGAGCTGCACAACGCACAATTTTACAAATTTCGGCTTGGAAAAGTAGTTGTCAAATTTGAGAAAAAATTATAACCTCTACATTATACATACGTGCTATTATCTAAATTTTAATAAAATTATATTAGTAATGAACTTACTGCTGATATTTGTAACTTGTGTTGCAGATTTTACTGACTCGATTTGGTGAATTTAGTAGAGGAAGCTCTTGGGAGAGAGGACACCGATGATGAATAAAACCGAATTAACCTAGACATAGAGCGAGATGAATTTGAGAAAGAAGAGGACCTTAAGCAAAAAATATACTGTTCCACAAATGAACTGGATCACCCATAAAAATTGTATTTGCTACATTAAGTCACAAAAAAATATATAAAAGTTTTAGTTTTATAGTGTACTCATATTAAGCATTATTTAATTTCACTATTCTCAAATATTAACTGACGCATTAACAAAATCATATTAATAAAATAAAAATAAATAAAAAAACTATATTAACAAAAATAAGGGGAAGATAAAGAAAATACATTGTTTTTGGCGTCTCCTCGGAACGTTTAAAAATGTTTGGCAACGATACTTTGTATGCAATGTGCTAATAACATTTGGGAGAAACACAACATTTTCAAATGATAATATTTTATTAATGGACTTAGTTTCCTTTAACCCAAATTATGAAAAGAAATGCTCTTTATAGTGACACAATTTTCAAAGGTTACCAAAAATGCCATGACTGTCCTTTTGCAAAATATTTTTAAAAATTGCACCAATATAATCGTATGCAAATGGTCCAGTTTATTTGTTGAGCAGTATAGATTACACGAAATCATTAGAAAATAGAGAAACTTAGAAACGAGAGCTAGCAAACTTTAAAAAAGTAATTGGGAAGGAAAATAATAAAAATTAGGAAAAACAGTGCTCAGACATAGAAATATATTTGGGAGGAACAAAATCAGATGAAGCGTGGCAACATACATAAATTTTCAATATTAGAATAAAATTTCGGCTTAGACCGCGTCGTCTTTGTAGATAAACACCCAGTATTTGTTGGCTTAATGTGCCTAACACCTTGTGAACTCAAGCAAGAAATTATTAAATTAAATTAAATTCCAATCTGAATGTTAATATCTTTTCGAACGTTATATGAACGGAGAAAATATTCCTGGTACCTGGAAGATGGGATGGATTACATCTATTCAAGTAAAGTCAGAAGAATAAGTGCCAAAATATAGATACATAACGGTCTGTAATACACTAAGTCGCATCTTTCGGCATTGCTTAGGAGAAGAATATGATCCAACGGAGATAGAACAAGAAATGGTTTTAGAGTAGGCAGCTTCTATGTGTACCACATCTTTTACATAAAGTAAATTATCGAAAAGAAGCTGGCAAACGCTAGAGAAATTAACTTACTGTTCATTGACTTCACCAGGGCTATGATAATTTGCCTAACTGTAAATTATGACCGGTTTTAGAAAAAACAGCAATAAGGAGCACAATACACCAGTCATAAAACAAAATCACATGTGAAAATTGGCAAAACGTTATCTAAATCACAAGTAACAAAGGGTTTAGCATTTATCTCAATTAGTCTCTCCAGCAATACCCCTAACTGATGACACGTCTCTGTACGCTCTCCACTTTGCTGACGACCAGTTTGTAATAGTACAAGGTAAAGCAAACATGTAGTATATGAGCAGAAAATTATTAGAAGAATATAAAAACTGGGGCTAAGCGTAATTTTCCATAAAAGTAACTACCTACATGTAGGTGGCTATTCTGATGGTCTCATATTGAATGATGACCAAGTAATTATGTCTTGAGAAGATTATATATTTAGGTACTAACATAACTAACCTAGTAACTTAGAGAGAGAGAACATAGATTGGAGTTCAGTGCAGAATGGTGAGAGGAAGAAAAATAGTAGACTCTGTAAGCTCAATTCCCTGGATATACACATATAATTCATTCATCATACTGTTTCTTCGTTTTAGTAGGTTGTTATGACATGGAAAAACTATGACGAAAGAATTCTTAAACAAGTGGACACCGTTAGAACGCAACAAAATGGAAGACCTAAAAGATATCTGGATTGGTGGTACTCAGAGAGAGATGCCTGCTAGTAACACCTAACGATTGGAATGGTAGAAGAAGATGACAGATAAGAACAGTAGGGCGTAGAAGAACGCTATAAAATAAGACATATATACCACGACATAAATAAAGACTGGAGATCATGTGACCATTAATATTTGGAAATTTAAAGAATCCAATGTTTTAATGCTGCATGCCTGCACTGCACTGGAGCATTGACGTTTGTGATGTAGTCATTGCATTAATTTTCTAAGTTACGACACTTTTTTTCTTTGCATCAACAAATTACTCACTTTTGAATTGTTTCGGGTAAGTTTAATATCTTTCAATAATATGTCAATTGCATAATATGTGATATGCCACGGCTACCTGCTATATTACTTCCCTCGTCTAAAAGACGAAGGAATACTATAATCGTGAAAAAAATCACCTTCAGAAATGTCTTCAGATCTTCATGTTTGAGGATCCCTAGATGACGAAAAAAAGAGGTTTTGTCAATTTCGTCTGTCTGTTGACGGTATAACTCAAAAACTATTTGTTGGAGGAAGACGATATTTTGCATGCAGATTTTATGGTTACCTGGCATGAAACCGAAAAAAAACGGGCAAATATATACAGGATGCCACATTAAAAAAATGCTTTAACTGAGAAATAGTAATAATTTGCAGATAGCGCCTGCTTTACGCTTGACGGAAATGGGACGCAACAGATACAGGGTAAATGTTGTAAAAGAGACAAAAAGGGCAGCCTCATCGGATTGATGCGAGGAGTACTCTGTGACCGAATGCAACAAATGGGCAGTTTACTTGCGGGCTGTTGCCAAGTGTTGAAATCGCATTCGCAGGCGCTGCAAAACGAATTTCGGTTTTTACAATTATTTAGTGTCACAGCACCATTTGCGAGGGAAGTTCTGGGTAAAGCTCTTTACAGATTCTTTAGTTTTATAAAGGTGGTTGTCAACAGCGTAAAATGGGTTGCCTATATTGAGTGGTTACGTTGTTTTCTTATTACACGTGAATTTGTAACTAGAAGGTAAAACAAAAAAGTATCATAGACAGAATAACTAAATCCTGTCTTTGTATTTTTTTTTCAAATATTTCCAAAATCTTAGCTATCTCTGATTTAAGATTTAATTAATTTTTTAAAATAATGCGTAATAACTAATTTTCTGTCAACATATTTCTTGATCCGCGTTAAAGAGATTAGCTTGCTTACGTGTCGATAGAGGTTTGCGTTTTAACTATTAGAAATAAATAATAAAACAGGGTTTTAGTCTACAAGGTAAATCGAAATTAAGATGAAGGTTTAAAAGAAAAACGGTATGGAGGGCAGATTGTAATTAATAAATTAAGGTAAGGTATAAAGTGCAAGGGGTTAAAAATTCTAAATGAAAAAGAGAGTAGTGGTAGAGCCATGATAATGATACTAAAAGCATAATCTTCATTAAATTAACAATAAAATTCTTTTAGAATAGCATTTAGTACACTGCCAATTGCTTGTTTCAAATGGCACTAATAGAATATTAGAATAAAAACACTGCGTAATGAGTCAATGACTTATTAATTTTTCTTGACATTTGAAGGTTACAATCGTTCCTACATATTTTAGAAACTGTTAAACTAATCAAAAAGCTATATATCTGACATATTAATGTGCTATTGTTAACTAAGGTAATGTTTCATTGAGCTAGGATCCATCTATGAGAACAATAGGACACTCTCTATTTGACAATACCACGTCGTAAAAATCTTCAATTTCCAGCAATTTTGTTTAGACGTATTGTTTTAAATAACACCTACAGGAGGTATGGTCTATGCACAATTAAGACTGGTATAATTTTTCTAGAAGATTAGTAAAATACATATGTTTAAAGGTTTTTAGCGTAGTGGAATTGGAAAGAAAAGAATGAAATGTACTAACCCTAGTAACAGTTGGAAGAAATAAATTTAAAATGACTGTACATTTTTAAACTTGAGCTGCAAAGAATGGGGCACAATTAAGGTTTTTTAGCTGTATGATTGCTGTGAAGTATTTCTATATGTAAACGTGTGTTGTGCCTGCGTCTCTGTCTACGTCACGTTTTCATGGTGACCCATTGGACGCACATTGCCCGCGATCTGCAGTGTTGTCACCGCGTCCTTTATACTGCAATGGGGAAATACGTGAGGCATCGCACTTTATTGGCCAAAGCAGGTAAAGCGCCTGACTATCAATCGGATTACCTCTAAGAGCGCGGTTTCGAATCCCACCGGCTGTATTGTTTTTTTGTGTGTGTAAGTGAATGTAATTCGCATTACTAACGGCCAGTCTTATAAAGACCACTAAATTGAGGTTAATTTTAATTTCTTATCAAAGTAAGCAATATCGCATCAAAATATTAGAGCCTATGGCATTTTATTTATTAGTAAACAAATTTTGATGGCCTTTTCTTTATTTTAACAAAGAATTAAAGTTAATTCCAAATTAATTTTTAGTATTACTGGCTGTCAGGTTTTAATTTATTAATCATTTGATTCTACAACATTTTTATATACAATTCAATTGTAAAAATGGAAACATTGTTGTAATTAGAATAAGATCAGCTATATGGTGGGCTCAAACGCTAGTTATGTGTAAGTAGAAGATGAGGAGCCACATTTGCGTATCTATGCAAACTGCAATAACATTTTGTAACCATGTTGTTTAACATCGATAACTCAAAGATTTTTTGTTATTGTGGAATTGCTTAATATTGTGATGGAATTATTTCTAATTTTTGTTAAATAATAGTTTTTGAAAGTCCGTGCGTAGTTGTAGATAGGCATGTTTGAAATGACCTTCCATAAGATTAGAAATGTATTTTTCAAACAATTACCAACTTTTTCTATATTAGTATGAAGCTATCGCGAGAATATAAGATTTAAATGCTTACGAACAGCAATAGCGCATTTTTATTGCTTTGATATACGACAAGTATACTATGTATCCATTTAACCACAAACATAGTAAATATATGGTAATGCGTTCTGACAAATCGTTAAATTTTTCGCAATAACAGTGTTACACTGCATTAACGTATATGTAATACAAACTAACAAGAAATATAGAGCCTTCTCGACCGCTGGATCTTAACCTAGCATTTTTATGGAACATAAGGTTGCGCATTAGATCTGACACGACTAGCATTTTTATAAAGTTAAGGTTTTCAAATAATGTAAGGTAACTCCCATGGGCAGTACTGTTTTACATCTGTACATAAACTTAGTCTCTTTTATCTTTCGAGGACCATTCATACCGTCGCGGTTGTGTTCGACCTGTATTATGCACCTCGTAACAAACAATACATTCAAAAAACCCAAATCTAACTTAAAACTAACTTTACTACTCACTTCAAATCTATTTTCGCTTCTAGAAAAATCTTGGGTACGGCCAGGTTTGAACTCATGTCCGCTTTGTTACTAAACTGGGCACTTGCTCAATTTAGCTACCCTGGTGGCCAACAATAGCTTTACCATTATTAAAAAGTTAAGGGCAATGAGTAGAATGGCAAGTGCTCGATTAGCTTTTTTTAAATTTTTACCAAACATAATATAGCCAAAGAACTAAACTAAACTCAATCTGGTGGGACAAACATACAAGGTGTCTCGCAAAGTTCTCCCGGCACGTAAGGAGCATGTTCTTGAGATCATTTCAAGCAAAAAAGTTCATATGAACATGTGTCCTATTCTCAGTATTTATTGAGCTATACACATTTCAAACTAAATTAATCTTAAATAATTTTTATTTCTATGACATCAAAAATAACAAAATAAATGACTGCAGACTGATAATTTAAAAAAAAAACGTAGTCATAGATAATAAAGTTGTGGAGATAGATAGCCAAAAAGTTTATTGTAGTAGGTATAAAAAATATGATTGTTCCTTAAGGTCCAAACGTCATACATGTAAAAGTTGATAAAATATTTTACGTTTCGCCACTTTAGATGGCTTCATCAGAAATTATAGACAAGTGATATAACTAAAATACAAAGGTTAGAAATTAGATTAAGTGAACACATAGAAAAATTTGTCAAGGCTTACCAAAATGGCTTCCATAAAAGTTTATAATAATTGATAACAAAATTTGCAAATGACTAATTAAAGCCACATTGCAAGTCAACGGCGTCTAAATTAGTCATTTGCAAATTTTGTTATCAATTATTATAAACTTTTATGGAAGCCATTTTGGTAAGCCTTGACAAATTTTTCTATGTGTTCACTTAATCTAATTTCTAACCTTTGTATTTTAGTTATATCACTTGTCTATAATTTCTGATGAAGCCATGTAAAGTGGCGAAACGTAAAATATTTTATCAACTTTTACATGTATGACGTTTGGACCTTAAGGAACAATCATATTTTTTATACCTACTACAATAAACTTTTTGGCTATCTATCTCCACAACTTTATTATTCATCGAAGCAGCCAAATTTCATTCACCTATTGTAGTCATAGATGTTGAAAAATTCCACTTCCTACTTATTTAGTCGCACGCCTGTGAATACTACGCGTTCCATTCATTACCTTAGCATGGCTGTCTTTTATGTGTGCTGCAGCGTTCAAAATTCGCTGGATTAACGCCTCGCATGTTTCTACTTTCTGTTCGTACACCAACTCCTTCATCCAACCCCATATGTTGTAATCTAGGGGATTTAGATCTGGAGATCTGGCCGGACAATTGTGTGGCCCACCTCGACCAATCCCATACTGAGAATAGGACACATGTTCATATAAACTTTTCTGCTTGAAATGATCTCAAGAACATGCTCCTTAAGTGCCGGGAGAACTTCGCGAGACACCCTGTCTCCAAACGTGAAAAAGCATATTGGTAAGTCTCGTTGAATCAGTGTTATGTTATGGATGCGAAGTATGGACGATTAATGCTGCAACTAGAAGAAAAATTAATACCGTAGAAATGGACTACCTACGACGCAGCTCCAGACTGTCAAAATTAGACAGAATTACAAATGAAGAAATTATGAGAAGAATGAAGACACAGGATAATGTTATGGACACAATAGAAAGAAAAGGTTTGAAATGGTTCGGACACCTGATCCGAATGGAGGACGATAGATGGCCTAGTAGAATATTTAGATGGGTGCCTCCGGGAAGGATAAAAAGAGGACGACCCAGAAGATCATGGTATGAAGGGATAAGGAAATACTATCATCGCGTATACATTTATATATTTGTAAATATTGTCGCCGTAACGGCATAAGGCAGATAAGTTAAAGAAGAAGAAGAAGTATATGTAAATTCCACAACTACTGTAACACTTTTGAGAAAAACCGTTAACGAAGAAGCAGCTGTAAATCTTATTTATACAAAAGATGTATTTTTTTTTATCCGATTATACTGGAATCTCAGTGGCATAGAGTATACGAGTTGTACTATATCCCGAATGAGCTTTTAAAAATATTTACATGCATCACATTGTAGATATAAAGGTAAACTTACATTTTTCGGAACATTTGCATTTGTTGCTAAGTGGAAAACTGATTTTCCTCTCCTTGGGGGCGCCGTTTGCAACGCCATTGGTCTGTTGGGAGGTGATGTGGCTCTTGGTGTTCTCTCCATTTTCAGGATCGGCGCCTTCTTGTCCAGGCAAATAAGCCGTCAAGGTGATTTGTGATTGATGAGCGTTCTCATCGCTGAGTTTATACTTCGTCATTTTCACGAAACAAGTTCAACAGCTGTGATTAGTGATATTATGCGCGGTTGAATTTATGTGCATTCCAGGCACTTTTTGCGTATAAGACGGCGGAAAATTAGCATGAGGCGTACTTTATGTGAATTCCATCTACTCGTCACTGCGAAACGACTGCTTTGTCGGATTGCTTTTCGTCTATTGTTGATCTCGGCTTGAATCGAAATTAATTATCGGTATACAATCCCGATAATGTCCTTAACCGTAACCTTGATTGCTGGTGTTACGCATTCTCGATTTACAGTTTCGGTTTATCTGTCATTGCACCAAGATTGCTGCATGGTTTAAATTTAAACGCCAATTCTCGTTTTATTGTGGTGTAGGTGGGCCGGCTTTTTCTTTCACCTGCAATAAAGAAAACGGTCATTGCAAATCTGTTACAAAGTCGTTCATGGTTAAACAACAACAACGTTAATGCAGCAAAGTCCATTTTGAAACAAGTATTTTAGTTGTTATAGTTATGGTATTCTGTGGAACGAAATTAATTCAGCTCTCGCGTCACTAGAAGAGAAAAACCTAAGGTGTGCCCTTAATTGGGGAGGGGGAAGTGATGTAATATGTAATGGAAATTTCTTCAGGTGAATTGTTGATAGGTATAGGGCAAGCCACAGAAACGTATTCCACATGACGTAATTTTCATATCATTTGTCATTAAATTGTTATCGTTCAATCACGTTTTTGTCTTGTATGTTTATTCATGTACCTATACAAGTACAGGGCTGAAGTGTAAAAATATCTCGAGATATTACTTCATCGCATTTGCATGGCAGGTTTAATTATATGAGGTTCTGTTTAAGCTTTTACTTTACATTTAACAATAAAAAATAACACAAAAACAGTGACAAAAAGCAAAGAACCATAGTGGTTTCAAAATTTTTACAAGTGTACATTTCAATAATTGTGAGGCATCTGATCATAGCAGTAGCAAACTTCATGAAAGCATTTTTCCTACAAATAATTTCTATATTACTACCTCCTATACGAAAAAGGCTTAGTTATAGTTGCATATTACCATTATAAAAATATGCAACAAAAACAGTACAGTTTTTAAAATATTGACAAGCATAGAAAGTGGAAATAAATTTTAAAAATCAGAATAAAAAGCTGCATAAGTAAGGACAAATGCAAATATACAGTAACTAAAAACTCTAAAACGTTAAAATTGTAAACTGTGATAATTATTACTTTTATAATAATCACAGTAAACAGTTGCAATACATTGTTTTGAATACACGACAAACGCATTAACCTTTTTATAACAAATATTTTCGCCATGGTCAACCATCTAGCTGTATTCTATTGCAGGAAAATTTTCCTGAAAGTAGCTAAAAACGACACACTCTGACCACATTCTATAATTTACACAACTGACCTCTGTTTTTCTACGTTATTTGCAATTACTGAACAAATGAAAGCGAATAATACACTTAACTAGTTTTCATCACCTTCTTACTAGTTCACCCGTAAAAATTAGGCTTTTTGCTGCTAAGACATTTCCAGCAGTACAATCGTGTGTTATACTTAATCAAAATAATGAAATTATATAAATTATTAGTTAATTAACCCAAATATAATTTCTATTGTTTGATAGGTTTATACTTACAATAATCTTTAATTGTTTCAGCATAAAATAGCCCAAACTATTTAATTATAAATGCTTTTTTGTAGTAATCATGATACTGTCGATTACAAAAGTACTAATAACAATAACGTTATTAATCATAGTTATAATTATTGTCAGGAATAAAGTCAAAATTATATACATATTAATTACAGATTTATTTAACTCTTTAAGTCGCAAGTTATAGTGATCTGTATAAAATAAAAGTAATAATGAATTGTTAAGTTCAAGGTGGTTTAAATTTACGTATCTATCGGTTTTCAATCTATATAATGCAAATCTTTGGATTTAATATATTTATTTATATCAATTTAATTTCCGATTAATAACGAAGAAGAAAAGCAAACATCTATAAAATCAACAAACACGAACTAAATTCTAACTAATTAACTTTTCCTGTTAAGCCTAGGTAATTCTTTGTTTGTTAAAAATGGTGTCGATACTTTATTAAGAAAGTAGTCGGTAAGGTGAAAGAACTAATATAGAACATTGAATAGAAAATAAAAGAAGCATGAACGCCTAAGATACTAAATTATTATTATTATTATTATCTACAACATTAGCAAACATGAGCACACGTTATAAGTTCACCACGTCAATTTAATTTCTATGTACATATATAATCTGTTCACTACCTTTTTAGGACAAAGTTGGCTATGATTTTTGTATTTCATGTTGGACTAACTCATTCGATGACGTAGCGGATGCAACTTTTTTTTCTGTCAGTGTCTGTTCGACATTTGCTTGCCACCGCATTGCCAGATTTTAATTTTAATATTCGTAAGAAAATAAATGATTTATCAAAGGAAAAGTCAAAATGTCCAAGATAATTTTGTTACAACAAAAAATTTCCATAAACGATGCTATTTCCAATTTAAAAAGGACAGACCCGATTTAAAAGCACACGAGTTGATGTCGAGACTAGAGAGAGATCCGGCAACAATGTACCTATTCAGAAAATATAACCTTAAACTGAAAACAACCTAACCTAACACAATAAGTGTCAATTACTGTCAATTTCCATTAGGGAGTTTAGTTGCCATAAAGGTACTGCCAACAAAATTACTAGATGGCCATAGCCTCTCCTGATCCAAAAAGATTGTGAACCGCATATACAGGATGGGCTACGTAACTTGCAGCTCCTTACTCTACACCGCAAGATACCGGGTGGCCATAAACATCTGAGATCCCGGTAGCCTTGGAATTAGCTACTTATAAATGTTGGTTAGCATTATACATATTTCAATTATAATAAGTATTGGTACAAAATGTAATAAAATACAAATAAGAGAAGGAGATGTGCCCCAGATTCTGCAGTTTAGCCTACGACTCGATTATAAAAATCTCCTGTTCTAACTTTATTACTTATTGCAATCTGTAATAATTTTTGACAGATAGGAATTTTAATTGTGATGACATTAATGACATTTAGTTTAGTTGGGTTCATCACTTTAATAAAGCGGTGTTTATTCCAAAGGTAATGTGATATCAGATATTTATGGCAACCCGGTAGAATGAGGTTACCGGCAATACATACACACATATTAACAATGAAATTGTGTCCATATAGACATGTGCTTGGATGAGTTTGACATAGCTTAATTTGAGTCTCTAATAGTTGTACATTGCTTATTTATATACAATATATTAATAAATGTATTTAAACAAGTGGTATACATGAAATAAAGCAACTGTTTAGAACATTTGAAATCAATCCCATCAGAGATTTATTTTTAAAATGACGGTTCGACAGTAGACGTGTTAGCGCACACAACTAGTGATGGGCATAATCGGATGATTTCAATAATCGGAATGTTCCATTTCGGAATGTTTATGAAATCGGAATATCATCCGATTATTGTACATTCTGTAAATGCAAGCAAGAGAAAACGAGCGAAACAATAAGCGGAAGGAAGATGAAGTGCATGCAAATTTGCGACACTCGCCGTCGCGCTGTAAGCCTTTATCTGCGTTGGCATCTATTGTTTGGGTTTGCATGACGGCAACTAAAACAATTTATGAGTTTGAGTCACACAGTGGCATACAAGAGGAAATAAAATATTTTTTCAAATTATTACAGTAGTTACATTAATAGACTTTCGGAAAGTGGTTGTGATATTTTAAAGTTTAATGGCACATAAAGTACATAATAGATAGTATAAAACAATACATGAATTTGAAGTCTGTAAGTTGTACTATCTAATAATTAATCTATGAAATACCACTGCCATTAATGCCATTCACGTGCGATCGCTTGCAGTCGAGGTCACAGGGGGTTTTCGGGAGTCTGTGGCCGATGGTTCGAATCCGGACCTCGGCAGTTGTCAGCTCCAGGAAACCCCTTACCATAGGTTAGGTTTAAGGTAGTTTAAGGTAGTGGCAGTACACTAGTAAGCACAATGGGCCCGGAAAAGTGGCCTAAGTGCTGTAGGACGTACAATCCACCATCCACAATGCCATTCACGTATCATACACGACGCGACCTGTCGGCATCCGTATTCCGTTCAGTTCAAATTGGCATTTCGTTTTCTCATATTGTGTTCCGAATAGTATAATAATCGAATTCTGAAAGTTCCGAATTTTGTGCACCGAACAGTAAAATAATCGAATTCCGAAAAGTTCCGAAATAATCGGAACCTTCCGATTTTTTTAACAATCCGAAACTTTCCGATTATTCATTTCGGATAGGCCCATCACTACACACAACTAAGAAGATTAGTGAAAACAGGTCGACAGACCCGTATTCAGTACTGTTATACATAACTAGACCGACAAGAATTTTATTTCGCGTTCGTGTTCATTCAGTACATCCAGTGTTTCGTTTATATAAGTACATTCATGGCAAAATATGAAAGTCATTTTATTTTCTACGTAAAAGAAGCATTCTCAAAAAGATGGAATATACCAAACTATGCCGGAGAGGGGCAGATATACAGGGTGTTCCCAAATATCATGTACATGCAGAAGGAGGTAATTCTTTGGCTTATTGCAAAACTATACAGTCATATAAACATAGGTCCGCAAACGCTTCTTTACCGATCTACAGGGTGTTGAAATTTCAAGATTTTTTAAGTTTTTTCTCTATAGATCCTGCAGTTTTTGATATATATAACTCAAATTTGGAATACAGGTTACGCTGTAGGGCTTACATAATTGGGAGTATCAAATTTGTAAAAGTGTTTTAAATACTTGTTATAATCTCGTAACAATTTCAGATTTTATGAAGTCTGACCTGGCTGAGATGCATTCCATCTGTAGCCTTGCGAATGGAGATGCAAGAGAAGTCAGACGTCTGTACAGTGTACATGGAGCGCTATCTACCTGATCATCGAATATTCTCGAATATTCATAGGCGTCATGTAAAAACTGGAAGTTTAATAAGGATACCAATGATGCAGATAGACCACGTATTGTTAGAACACCACAGATCGAAGAAGCTGTTCTAAATGAAATAGAAGAACATCCAGACATTAGCACCAGAAAAATCTCTGAACATTTAAATACTAGTCATCGAGTTGTTTGGCGAATTGTAGAAACGCATTTTCAAGAGTAGTTCTCATTGAATGTATGGGGTGGTATAATTGGGGATTATTTGATTGTTCCTTTCTTTTTGCCTGGTCGACTTACTGATCACTCATACGGGCTTTTTTTGCAACACGAAGACTTACCTTTTTTGCTGAGAAATCAAATGTGGTATATGTTCAATGGCGCCCCAGCACATTTTTCTATTTTGTCTCGGGAGTATTTAAATGAAGTATATGAGAATAAGTGGATAGGACGGGGTGGACCTCAGTCATGGCCCCCTAGGTCCCCTGACTTAAACACCCTACAAATCTCAAATCTCGAGCGTATACAACACCAGTGAATACCTTTGATGACTTACGAAATCGAATATTAGATGCATTTGAAACCGTAAGAAATACTCCGGAGGTGTTCGAAAGAGTACGGGCATCAATGAGAAGAAGAGCGGAGGCATGTATAAGGGTTGAAGGAGGTCACTTTCAACAATTGTAACGTAGCTTACTTGTTATGGATATTATTTTTAAGAGGTAGTGCCGACTAAACTATCAAAATTAATGGAAACAAGAGATTATCCAAATAAAGCAAGAGCCTACAGACCATTTTAAAAATTTTAATTTCGTCTAGCAAATTACAAAAAAATCGTTTTTTTATTGTTTATCGATAACGGTCGCAGATACGAAAAAACTACAAGAGAATAGAAAGATTCTAAACAAAACAGAAAACTCATTTTATATTTTGGAATCTATCAGCGGGGCACCGCAAAAAACTTCAGGGGGAGAAAAGGAGGCATGATCCCTGAAAGGCATGCCCAATGATGTAACCCCTATTTGAGCTAAATATCTTAAAAACTTCAGGAGCTATAAAGAAAAAACTGAAATTTTAACACCCTGTAGATCGGTAACGAAGCGTTTGCGGACCTATATTTTTAATCATGAAATAAGCCAAAGAATTACCTCCTTCCATATGTACCTACATGATATTTAGGAACACTAGGACAATAAAAGTCGTTCTGGAGAATATACTTATTTATATATTTTATTCGTGATGTGTTGAGCGCAAGAGTTAAGTCAGTCAATTTTATAACATATTTAAATTCTTCATGCCTTTTGATGCTCACTGTAATAGCAATCTCACAACGTTTTCTTCCGTTGAAATTAAATAGAAATCCGGATGTTCTGATTGGCATGTATCGGATCTACGGGCGAAATCGCTGCTGTACAGACAGCATATAATCAGTAATATAATAGCGCCGGTTAATCGAAATTACATCGATGGATTCACTAATCAAGACGAATCATATGTTAGCCTTGAATTGTGTAACTACAAATTGCTTATTGTGTGTCCAGCCGACAGATCGCCCATTTCCTATGCACGCGGCCTTCTGCCCTTCGCCAATATCAAGTTCAATAATGATTGAGTCATGATGTGGTGCTTGCTGATTATCGATACAGAAAAATTGTCTAGTGCTAATATCCTATATTGAGTGCAATGTTTTAAAATGGAAAACATATAAAGCAAGTGTAATAGATATGTCAGGCTTATTGTAAATCAACATCACCACAATTATTTATCCACCGATACATGGATTTTTAAAATATTTGTTGACAAGCAATTTGTCTATATATTCAAATTAGCTACCACAATTATACAGGGTATCTTGGAATGTTTCCCTCCTTTGTTGAATATCTACCTATATGTTAATACAACTAGTTTATTAAATATCGTAATCTTCTTATATGTTGTTATAGACTATTAACCACATTAATTTTAGTATCGTTAAGTGTTTCATTACTGCACTAAATGGGGTAATGGATAGATATTATCGCACTCTTTTTATATAAAAATATACATTGAACCAAAATTTATTGACGAAGATAAAATATTGAACAATACACGTTTGCTTATGGCACATAAGGTGCTCATAATCAAACTTGTATCGTTAATATTTATTAAGATCTTGGTTTTAGTATAATTTATGAACTTTTATTTTCATTTTATTGTTTATTTCCTTTGAGTAAACTAGAAAAGAGAATATTAAGAAGAATAAAAACAGATAGACCGGTACTCAAAAGCTGAACGAAGAAGCATTCACAGCAGAATTTGAAAATTTGTTTGATGTCACAGTAATGTTCTCGAGATGATAGACATTCAGGAGGACCGTGAGTTCTTGCTTGCTCAACGACAGCCAGGAAGTTGAGGGTGTATGATTGGACTTGACAAGAAGCTTGAGAAGAAGGAAATAGAAAAGAGAAAGAGATGAACAAACAGAAAAAAAGGTAAACAGTTGAAAAATAAAATGTCTGAAAGGATTATGTTGGAATCGACATCTTCCTCCAGTGCGGATAATGATCACATCCCAACACCATTGACATTTGGCAACACCATATCTGTACCAAAAAGAGGCAGGAAGGTGATATTCACGCCGCATGTGCTGTCTTTTCTTGATACAACGTTGCATCATTGATTTCAGCGGCAGGCCAAGATAGCAATCTTTGAATCATGAAGCATCGGGAACAGCGATCACAAGAATTAAAAGTTCCAAATATTAGGTAGACCTATTACCATTCATTGGGATGGAAAATTAATGGCAAATTTAATAGGTGATAATAAGGTCAACAGATTTCCAATTCTTGCTTCATCTGATGGGATTGATCAACTCCTTGCTGTGCTTAAACTAACCACCGGAACAGGACGGGCCATGTGCGATGTCATCATTGAAACAATTGATGACTGTAATCTGAGAGAAGATGTTAAGGCTTTCAGCTTTGATACTACTGCATTCCATAACGAACGAATGAATGGAGTTTGTGTGCTTCTCGAAGCAACACTTGGTCGTAATATATTATATTTGGCTTGTCGCCGTCATATTCATGAAATTATGCTGAAGGAAATCTTTTCTACATGTACCTTTCCTTTGCTCCAGAAATACCACTGTTCAAACGATTCAAGACGTTCTGGCCGTATATCATCAAAGGTGACTCCAATCCTGAAATCACTGACGAATCTGTACTAACCGAACTTGATTCTGTCAAGAATGAAATCTTTTCATTCCACTGAGTAGTTGAACACTGACCACCCAAGAGATGATTACTTTATTTTTTATTTTATTTTATTTTGTACTCGGTCAACAACCGTTAGGCCAATTAAAGGCGTCGCTGTACATTTTATGGGGACTTCCAACCCCACTAACGACTGTCATGATGTTATTATGACATCCAGGACCAACTATTTCCGTGGCAGCCGTACCACGAGGCGCCGAGAGAAGCAGCCGTGAAACTCCCATACAAGTTCTGACCAGAAAGAGCGTTGTTTAACTCTACTGATCGTATAGGTATAGACGCTTGTTCAAGCTACACCACCCGGAACTCTAGAGAATTATTGGAGCTCACTGTTATATTCTTGGGAGTAATTCCTTAAAGAGGAATCAAATTTGAGCTTTACACTGTGCAAGATCTATGGCACGAATCGGAATAGTGCATTTCGTTTAACTGCTGGTGAACTGAATGAACTTTGCTTACTATTTTAAATTAATTTATTTAGTTGTGAACTGTAATTATTGCAGTTATTAACTGCATCTATATAGTTATGCCAGTTGAGCACCCCTAAATATTATTGAAAAAAAATGATGGAGTGTTTTTACATCAAATGGAACCAATGTAGGTGCGCCCATCAATCTTCTTCTTCAAGTGCCTATCCTTTGAGGATGTTGGCTATTACGCTGGCCCATGTAATCTTATTCACGGCTGTTCTGAACAGTGTTGTAGTAGTCAGTCCGGACCACTGTCTGAGATTGCGCAGCCATGATATACGGCATCGTCCCGGGCCTCTTCGACCTTCTATCTTACCCTGTAGAATTAGTTGGAGTAAGCGGTACTTCTCACTCCTCATAACATGCCCAAAATATTCCATCTTGCTTCGTTTAACTGTTGTTAGAACTTCTTTGCTCTTATCAAGACGTTGTAATACGGTGTTGTTTGATGTGTGATGTCAATATTTCTCCGAATTTAGAAATTCACCCCATATAAGAACCACCCTAATCGTAACCATATTAAGTTTCTTTAACAATTTTGTAATCTTGTGTTTGAAGGTCATATAATAATTATTATTTTATTAAAATTTTGCTTTTCGAATGCAAATCAATCTTCAGAAATTTCAAGTTATTAATTGACAATTGAACATAAATTAATTCATTCCAATTCAAATTATACACATATTAAATACTAGACACTACTTAATTATTAATTAAATTTACAGTTAATCACTTACAAATTAACCATTTTCTTATTTTCTAACTCCACACATCGTAATCAGTCTTTAATAATAAATAGCATCAACACTTTTGCCTGTGCTGCCAAATTGAAATATGGACTTTCATCCGAAATGTAAAATGTTAATAAATTTATAATTATTTTAACAAACGTAACAATTTATGACCTCTAAACCCAGTATTACAAAATTCTTTATTGATTATTGGAACTAGTGCCTGCATTTAAATGAATAAATAGCTGTTGTACAAGTGCACAGCATTCTATAATAGTGTAGCTGTAGAGTTTACGCCGTTGACATTAGATGGCGCTGGACTGGGGACGAAGTAAGTTCGATCGGTGGCAATATAAGTAATCCCGATCAGGGGCGAAATGTTTATAATTATGTATGTTCAAAATTAGAAAAATCTATTTATATTTTTAATAGGATTGAAATGTCCAAATAAAATGTTTAGTGTTGTGAATTGGTGTGCAAAAAATTGATAGAAAAAAATATTATCGAATTTGCGGTTAGAGTATGTATTGGAATTTCTTTTAAAAAATTGTAGTTCCAATAATAGTATATTATGTTATTAGGAGTAAAAGTAATACTTTGTGTGGCGAAACCGAACGCGTTCGACTAACGAGCGAGTCAGACAAGTTCGGCCGAGGCACACAAAGCACACAAACGTCTACGTCAGTTCCCGACAATCAAGAAGGCCGATGTCAAATATATTCGAAAGCTAATCAAGTTTTGAATAAAGGTAATGCATTTACCTTGCTGTCAAGTCACATAAGTTGTCACTTTTATGACGTTTGAAAATAAATAATTTCAAACAATTGTTTCCATCAATTATGCTATTATACTTACGCGAATTACATTAATTCGTAAAAAATATGTTGCAGTCAGTAAGATTCAAACCTACACCCCTAGACGGAAGTTGATTCCTAGTCAGACGCCGTAACTACTCGGTTAGGAACTCTACGTAACAAACAGGCTTATCGCTGTATTATGAAGAGAGAGCGACGTAGGGAAGTAAGTTCGATCGTGAATAAAGTCATTTCAATCGGTGACGGTGCAGCGTGACACACGCACATACGTTACTCGACTTTATATACTTGATAATGAAAAAGTATTTGAAATATAGCAAAGCAAGCAGTACTGCTACGGAAACTTGTAGTCGTTAATATTTTCAAAATGTAATTTATTAATCGAATAGGTTACTCACTGTTCTTGTTTAACTTTTTGAGATATCACTTTTAATGGTTTTTACTAAACAGTTTTTATAATTCTTAATTAAATACGTATCTAAAATATGTTTTTCATTCAAGGGTTTTTAATTCTGCAAACAGGGGACGGGTTGCTATAGGGACCCTGCGTCTCTTTTCATCCAAGAATGGGAATTAATCGAGCGGTGATAGAAAGAGGGGTGGTATCGGGAACGGAAGAAAGGCCCGGAAAGGTGGAGAAACACTGCCCGGAATTTACCTCAGAGAAAGTACTCTGTTGACTTAGAAAAACCATTTAAAAGCCTGAATCAGAGCAGATGGTCGCGGGAATCGAACCCTTTCGAATGCGAAGTAGACCTGGTACCGCTATCCCACAAAATGCGACAACGAAAATATGAAATTAAAATTAAATATGTAGTTTGTGGTTTTGTCTATTTAATAGGCTGACATAGCAAATGTCTACTTTTGTAATCTGTATTAATTTACTACAATAACTGTGTATGTCATCTATATTAAAAATAAGAAGTCTTCTGGCTCTGACAATATTTCAGATTTTATAGTTATACTCATACTGTTGATCCAGTTTTTGCATATTAAAAACATCTATCATAAATGGATGTTTTCTTACAAAATTAAAAATGAATAAAATCATATCGATATTTAAAAAGGAAAACGCCCATGATATATCAAATTAAAGACCAGCGGCATGGTTATCACAGTCTCACAATTTCGACTTCACGCCAAAATAAGAAAGAGAGAAGAGAACGAGAGGTCAATTGGCAACTTCGAAATCAACAAGAGGAACAATAGAGGTCAAATACTAATGAATTATACAGAAAGTCGTAACCTATCTATAATGTATACTGTCTTTAAAAAGAAGGAGGAAAGAAAGTGGACATGGATTAGCTCGAAGGGCAGAACAAGAAATGAAATAGATTTTGTGATTTCATCTCACAGACATACAATTACCGATGTAACAGTCATTAACAAATTTCTATCAGGAAGTGACCACAGGAAGATGAGAACGCGTTTCAGAATAAACACATAAAGAACGAAAAAAACTCCTAAGATCAAAAATCCACAGAATAGATACGGACGCAATCGTAGAGCATAGAGAAGAATATCAACAAGAACTTAGACGAAACCTTTGGTATAACAAAATAAGAGAAGAAGACACAACAGACAACATAAACAAACAAATTACAAACGCTGCCATGCAAGCTGCAAACTCGAACAAAGAGATAAGTAAAGACACAAAAGACGCAATAGACAAACGATACCTCAGAATATACTGAAGCTAACACTTAAGAAAAAACATAAGGCAAGATATCACAAAATTCAACGAAATCCTCATTCAGAAAACAGTAAATGAAAATACGAGTATGAAGGTTCTGCGAAGAAGAAGAAATGGTAATAACAATATAATTAATAAAATGCAAAAAGAGGATGGACAAATGACTCAAAACATGAACGAAATAATAGAAACAACCGAACACTTCTACAAAGAATTATATACCTGAAGGAAGGAAAAACCGCAAACAGTGCAAAGAAGAACAATAATAAATATTGGCTCGAAGGAGATACCAGAAATAGACATAACAGAAACAAATAAAGTAATAAAAGACTTTAAAAACAATCGGGCACCAGGAGAAGACCAAATTATACCAGAACTGATAAAATATGGGAAAAGATCATTAATAAAGAACCTGAAACTTCTTCTAAATAAATGCCTGACAGAAGGAACAACACCCTCAGGATGGAATAACGCCATCATAGTTCTGATGCACAAAAAGGGATACAAGACAAAACTATATCATCAAAAACGCCAAGAATATAATATAGACCTATACCTTGCCTTTGTGGACTATAACAAAGCATTCGACACTATAGCAACCTGGGCAATTCGCAATGCATTACAGAACTGTCGAATAGACTCAAGATATGCAAGACTTCTTGAAAACATCTACAAGGAAGCGACAAGTACTGTGAAGTTACATGAAACCACCGACCCAATCAACATAGAAAGAGGAATTCGACAGGGAGATGCAATCCCGCCGAAACTGTTTACGTTAGCGCTAGAGGATGTCTTTAAAAAAACTACAGTGGGAGAACAGAGGTCTAACGATAAATGGGCAGTAAATGAATAACCTAAGTTTTGCAGGTGGTGTTGTTTTAATTACCGACAATCAAACAGACTTAAAGGAAATGCTAGAAGAACTGAATGAACGATCTGAATAAGTAGAACAATGAATATGCAGAAAACTGAAATTTTGCAAAGATCTCCCAATCAACATAAAGTAGAAATAAAACTAGGAAATGACAACGAAGACCTACAACGAAGAATACAGCTGGCATGGGCAGCTTTTGGAAGGTTGCAACACATACTGAAGAACAAAAATAGAAAATTTACAACACGTATGAAAAAAAATATTGGAACAATGTGTTATGCCTGTATAGACATGTGGTACATAAACGTGGGCATTCACAAAAAGAACACTGCAAAAGTGACACCAAGGAATATGGAACGAGCAATACTAAATATAACATTAAAAGACAAGAAGCCAATAGAATGGATTAGACAACAGACAAAGATGGAGGATGTAGGCCAAACCAACATGATGATGTAATGGCGATGGGCAAAACGTATAGCCCAAATGGACCCAGAACAATGTACAAGGATAACTACCGAATGGAAGCCATGGGGAGAAAAATAGAGCTTAGGAAGACCTTTGTGTAGATGGTATGATGACATAAGAGAGATTGCCGAAAAAAAGTGGATGACGACGGCACAGGCTCGAGACAAGTGGAAGAAAATGGGGGAGGCGTGTGGACGATGAACGCTGAATGAAGAAGAAGAAGAAGAAGAAGAAACAATTTCGAACATCCCTTTCTGTCCACACGTTTTTCTTTTCTAGAGGATCGAAACATTTTATCAGATAGCCAGTTTGGCTTTCAACGACTCCTTCAACTTCGAAGTCAATTCTTTTTTATAAAGATAGCCGATGCAATGGAGAAGGCCGAGTGCCTGTTGGACTCAGTGGAAGTTTTATAAATTATTGGGTTTCGTGAAACACCGCTTCAGTGGATTCAGAGTTTCTTGCAAGGGCTTGAGCAATTTGTTGATATTATGGCATAACACTCTCTCTGGTCAGAACTTGGATGGGAGTTCCACGGCTGCATCTCTCGGCGCCTCGTGATACGGCTGTCACGGAAATAGTTGGTCCCGGCGGTCATAACAACATCATGACTGTCGTTAGTGGGGTTGGAAGTCCCCATAAATGCACAGCGACGCCCTAACGGCTGTTGGCTGAGTGAGAAATAAATAAATAAATAACATTGAAACCTTCTAAATATTGATACAGGAGTCCCCCAGGGGTCCGTCCTGGGACCAATAATTTTTATATCGCTAACGATATGGATAATACACCAATACGAATCTGTCCAGCAACGTATTATGACGACGACACGTCCCTTATAATGTCGCATATAACTCTGCTCATCTTCAAGAAGTCAAAATTTGTTTCGGTTTTTTGATTGGTGCTGTTATAGAAAACTATTCCTCAAGTTATCTAAAACTAATTACATTCGTTTTCATAATGCCCCAAATAAAGACAATTTCTACGTAATTTTAGAAATTAACTAATCCTTTCTTAATAGAGTAGCTCGTATCTCCTTTCTTGATGCAATCGTGACGAAACACTAAATTGGAAATACCATTATGAAGCTCTAAAAACAAAATTAAGTTCTGCCTGTTTTCTGATAAATAATCTTAAATCAATTTTAACTCACGAGCAACTTATAATGTTATATGATGCAATAGTAGATTCTCGGCTTACTCTATGGTGTTCGGTTTTGGGGAAACTTGCTTGCTAATGTATCTCGAACTACTTCCTGTTGTCATTTTTTTAAAGCTTGTAAAGTTCTACCTTTGTCGTCCGTTTTTAACCTTGCTGTTTACGTTTATGTAAATGAGCATATTTTCAACATAACAAAGACGTACATCGCTTTAACACGAGGTACAAAGATAATATTAGAATGGCTACCTGTCACTTAAATGTGAGTAAACAATTTTAGCATGTATTGGGAGTAAATATCTTTTATCGGTTTCAGGATATTAAGTCTTCGTTTATATATACAAAAGTAGGCTGTATCTGTACGGTAATAGTCCTTTACCGTACATGTCAACCAATACCATACTGAAACAACTTACTGCATCTGTACGGTAATATTCCTTTTGGAATGGTGTTTTCCTACACATACTGTATATGTGTCTCAAAGGAATGCAAATTTTTATTATATAAAAAGACAAATATTTATTTAAATTTTAAGATAGTTCATGATTTTCGTATTAACTCTATAGTACAGTTTCGAAAGCATTAGCCTTAAACGACATAGATTTCCCAAGAAAATTAGAAGATGCATCGCATATGAAGGAACGTTTGAAGTTTATATGTTTCACAATTTTTTAGGTTCTTCTTCTTTTTTATGAGAATTGTAAACGTCTGCGTATTACAGAAATGTTATTATATTTCCTAATTGCATAAAAACTGCGAGTGCCTCGTAAAACGCGTAAACGCTAAGCACAAATGTTTATTTGTGAATAAAAAGTTAAACAAATCAGTCACTTTTAATTTATGTTCGCCGTAAGTCAAAACCTTAGTGTTTCACTAATTAATCTAGTCATGGCAGGTCCTTAGGGCGTGATTGGGTGTAAAATTAGCGATTATTTGCGCCACATTTACAAATCAATTGAAATAAAATAGAAAGTGCATGAGGTTCTATAGCAATTATAATGTTGCAATGACTTCGGTTTAATAACAATAAACAATGTAGTTTTTTGTCCTTTTATTGATATTCTATTATTGGAAGATGATTCTGGGAATTATTCCCATATTAATAAAAGCAACTTTGAACTGTGAAGCACGACTACTATTATTTTTATAACTGGTTTAAACTAGCAATTAGTGCAACTTTTTCTAGAAGTTTCTGCTATATAGTTTAGTAATTAACGCTTCAGGTGTATTTCTATTTTGTTTTAGTTGCTGAGCAACAAAATCACATTTAGTAACAATGTAGCTGCGTATTGGTAGGCGCCAAAGCGCCAAATATGAATTAAAAATTGGGTGCAAAAAGTATCACACAGTTCACTAATTAAAATGTGGTTGCGCAAAAGCAGTGATCAGTTTGGACCCGATGAGAATAAATTAAAACGCCTTTTCGGCTTTTTTTGTAGGTAATCATAATGAAAGCAAACCTTGGACTAGGAATCCTGCGTAAGGAGTCTGCTTGTCTAGACAACGCAGCTTTAAACACTGCATGTATAATTCTTGGATATCAGACTGAGTCTTTTTAACCTTTGGACAGTACGAATTGCCGTACTTAATGTGATGCTTCCACTGAAGTGTAATTAACTATAAATCCATACTAATCAGCTTGTTATGTAACGCGAAGATTTAACATGTAAATTCAATCGAAACGATTCCGACGGGCGGTTTCCTGGATGTCAAATTGTGGCTATTATCGGCATTAATTTATGTATCAGTATTTATACGATCATGTTTGTGATAATGAGAATTTAATGACACCGGGACATAATAAAGCGCAATATAAAAAGAAGGTAATCGGTGAAGGTGTGACTGGTTGATTGAAATTAAATAGAATTCAGGCGGATTCAAAACTACAAAAAAATGTATGGTTTGATTTTGGTAGCTACGTGAAAGTTCGGTTAGCAACTAACATATATTGCTACCAATTTGTGTTTAACAGAAGTCAGTTATATTAGTGAAATTTTACAAAAAATAATATCAGATTTTCCATGTTTACAAAAACGTCTTTTAAGAGAATTTTCAGATTTATTAAACATTTTTAAACACACTTGAAATCTAATCTTGATTGGACTTACTCCTCCCACGCATTTTCTACATAGTTACATGTAGAAGACATACGTAAAATTTCAAAATTAGAATTTTTGTTTTTAGAAACTGCTACATGGCAACACGATTTCATAGCCTGGGGTTAAGAAAGTCGCCATAAATATGTTTGTTGTATAATTTGCGAATGATGCCATTGGGATGTCTGGGTAGTCTAGTCTTGAATTTTACATACAAGATGATTTAAAACGTTTGTTTTTGTGCGAATTTTGTTTTACTATCAATTTTATTTTTTAAGCTGGAATTGAAATAGCTTTTTTAAATTTCTAAATTTTCGTTGAGATATAGACAGGCACCACGTTATTTTAGAAAGAATATTAGAACGGCTGAATACATTTCCATTTATATTTAGCCATCGAAATGAAACAAGTACAGCTTGATATTTGGACAACAAGACTGAATTAACTGCTGCTCAATCAAAACGTTTGATCAATGTAAAAACTATTATCAGCTCTCATTTGTTAAACAAATTAAAATCCAGGATGAATCGTTATGTAATAGACGTTACATCTAATTAAACAGATATTTCTGGTGTTCTGCAACTATTGAGAATTTGTTCTGCAAGATAACGATTATTTGGCGTTACTAAAAAACAAAGAGTATTATCTACCATATAGAATCAACTGCTAGCACTAAAACTTAATGCTATTTAAACTTTATTACATAGCACCAAATTGATTTTATCTCATTTCATATGGTAATGTACTACATGTTTACATTCAAAAATCGGTGAGTAATGTGGTATTTTGCATCATAGCAACCGTTACAGCATAGCAACAGCGATTCGCTTTACGTTTGGCAATGCTCAAGTGTATTGTTTATGACTCTGTAAGTCAAATGTCAAATTCGAAGTTAGCAGGTTAGGTTTTGCGTCAATTTAGAGACAGACTGGCGCAAAACCTAACCTGCTAACCTCGAATTTGACATTTGATTTACAGTGTTACTAATAATACACTTCAGTACTGCCAAGCGCATAACATCAACTGGAGCTGCTTAATGTACTTTAATACACAGAAACGAGTTCTGCTCAGTTTGGTTATGTTTTGACATTTAGTGTCACTTTTATGTAAACATTTAATATTTTACATGAAATGCGATAAAACAGCATACGGAACATATTTGTTCAGTCAAACATCACTTTTCTGAACTAGTTGCGTAATACACTATTCTAATATAAATTCATCTTATTTAAAAAAAACTGACTTGCATGCTCTGGAAATCACTATATCTGCATAAAATCTTATATGATTCTGACTACCTACCAGTTGTTTTACTGAATAGAAAAAGACGAAAGGTGAAAAAGATGAAATACCTTCAATGCAAATTAATTTAACTACGCTAAATGTAAATACCTATTTAAAGATATTTAATTTTTATTAACATCTAAATAATCAACTAAACTTGACATTAAATGAAATAATTTTTATATAGTACACTTAAGATACTGCTACTGATACTCAAACAAATAACATTAACATATTCTGTAACAGATGCGAACAACTTTGCACAATTTTAAAAATGAATCATCTCCATTAATAGACATGTTCTTAATATACGTCAAATTAGAAAACAACGATAAAATTATATTAGGTGTAAGGTAGCCACCGTTGCAAATACATAATAGCTATTTGTGCAATAAGTGCTAAAAGTGGACTTTTATGCACGATACATGAAAATAATATAACATGTCTCGTGCATAACCACTTTTAGCACGAGTTTACACACAATATTTTTTCTATGGCCTTAAATTTACTGTTATTAATCCATAAATGTCGATTTAACAACATTTGCATTTATGGCAGTTATAATTTATGTCATAATAAAGAGATGGCCTTGAAGCGCAGGTGAATGTTTCTGCAGCCAGTAGCTGTCAAAGTTAGTTATCAAAGGTAATTATAAATGTACACATTTTACTTTATTCATTACATAATGCTTTAATTATTTCAAAAACACTTTACCTCTAACGAAAGAAGTAACTAGAATAACTTTACAACCTCACTACCAGTTCTAAATTCTGAATCCAACACCAGCTGTTTACTTTTAGCCCATGTGCTAAATATCACTTTTAACACGCTGAATCGTAAAACGTCACTTAAAAGGCCTACTTTTAGTAGTGGTAGTAGAAAAATGAATTGTACAGTATGCAACACAGGTTGTAGTAGTAAATGAAGCTCCACAAATATAAACTTTATAAATAAAGAATACTTTTTTAAATTAGTATAGTTAAACATCACAGTTAAAAATTTTGCCGCTACCTGGATCCCTTTGTCCAGGGTGGTCAGAGAACTGCGAATTCTAAGGAATGAAAATTTCGTTGCTGTTACCGCCACACGAACTATGTTATTGCGTTACTTATATGTAATGATGCTTGCTTTAATTGTACAGTAAATTTGGAAATTTTTTAAATTTCAAACTTGTTTAGAAAATTAGTATCTATCTAAACGTCTAACTTTTAAGTCTTTTTGCCAGTGTTGTCTATTACGTTACCAATCGTTTATCTACAATAGTGGTTGCCTTAGACTAGACCTCTTAATATAGGCTGATAGCCTGTTATTCCTACAACAAGTACGATTTTGTAAGCCGCGGGCCGGAAAGGTAGCTATCCGATCCCATTGAATTAGTAGTCCGATGTTACCTGACGACTGCAAACTCAAATGCTTTACCAGTCGGTTATACGCTTTCCAAATCTAAATTCTATTATTCCTTTCTAGTTATGAGTGGATTTAGAAAACCACATACTTCCAAGCAGACGAGCAGTTCAACCAACAAGAGTTCGGAGTGGCCATGGGATCTCCACTATCTCTAGTAGTCAGTAATATCTACATGGCAGACTTTGAAGAACGAGCTATATCTCAATATGAGAATAAGCTTAGTCTATGGCTGCGATACGTAGATGATACGTTCGTAATATGGCCCCATGAAAGAGAGACCTAGACGGCTTCCTGTAACATCTCAATAATCAAGCCCAATCAATTAAGTTTACGATGGAAATAGAATCGGAAGGCAAATTTCCATACCTAGACGTACTATACTGCGTCTCAGGGTGACTAGACAGTATAGGGCCTTATGGCAAACAGCGATGCCATATGTCTCCACAAAAGTGTTCTGTAGAAAATATGCCCCCATCACAGACAAACAAATCCGGCTATTGTAATAGAGACAGCTTAACTATAATCCCTCATTACCTGGTACGTTTTGTCAGTGGCATTCAAACAAGTTTAAGAACGAAACAATTACGTACAGTAGGATCTCCGTTATCACAAACACATAATTCTTTTAATCGGAACTTGTCATAGTTTTTTAATGAGTAAAATTAGGTTTTAACAAGCATAAAATTCGCCAAATTTAGTGGATTTGATAGCAGGTACAAATAAATAAAACGAATATGTGTTTCACGGCAATCGAGTTTATATATTTAAAATAGAAATTGGAAAAAACAGTAACTGATTATAATTTTTAATTGTAAAGTTTAATAATTGTACAATTCGTGTATCACTACTCGCTGTCACTATTAATGTCACTATCACTATCTGCATCATTTATATTTATAATAACTGCTTCTATATCTTCTAACAAATTATCGACTTCCCACATTGTCCTTTCTGTTGCTATTACGTGATTTACATAGTTATTCCATTTTTCTGGCGTAACTCGCAAATATGCTTCACTGATTAAATTTCGGACTTCATTCTCCTTAAAATTCGTGTTATGTCCGGCTACGCACCTTAAAAAATCCGCTTAATTGTGCATTAAATTTACTTTTTAAAGATTAATAATAAATAATTAAAAAATATGGTGATAAATCGTGGATGTTATAATTTTAAATAAGAAAATTATGGACAATAAACTAATTAAGCAAAGGATGTTTAATTTAATTATGTATTTATAATATCTTGGGTGTCGATCTTTGATAACATTAAAAATTTATTTAAATGACATTTTGGAAGATTTTGCTTCATTACAATTCAATAAATGCCAAAATTAAACAGTGTTTACGACAATATAATTTTGCGTGAGAACTTATTGGGAACTTCTGGTTTTCGTCTATTTCGGTCAACTTATACCATCACCCGTTGCATAGAACTGGCAACGTCGGAGCGAAATTCCCATAAGGAAAGCATTCCCTATCCTCTCCACGCTGTCTTGTCACCCTGAGACGCTCTATAGTCCAGAAGAATGGTGAGACGGTACAAACAAAGGTATATGGAAAACCAACCCATACAGGGAGATACATACACTACGATTCTAACCACCACAATAGCGTAAAACGTGGCGTCACGGGATGCCTATATAGCAGAGTCAAGACCATATGCTTGGAGGAAGAAGACCTTAAACGGCAAATAATCACACATCAAACGCTAAAAGAGATGGACAGAAAACAACACCGGCAGGAGATGAGAAAACGGAGCCAACAACCATGGCTGTTGTGGAAGACAATACATAGGGGAAACACAACGACCTCTACGAGTAAGATTATCGGAACACTGCAAAAATATTAGAAAGGGCGAAACCATCAAATCCAAAATCTCAGAACACGTCTCGAACGAAGACCACCACATACAATGGGATAACGCATCAATTGTAGCTAAAGAGGAAGCTGAAAGAAGCTACATACATAGCGCTGGCAGTAGAATCAATTAGCCAGGCTAGCGCAGAACTAAAACCCATTTGGATGCCACTACAGCGCAGAGAATTAATAATTTTTGCTTATTATTTTTGAGAGTTTAACCGGGAATCTGACTCGCTTGCTTGTATTGTTTATTTTCATACCAACTTTTATAGATAATTTGTAATTGCCTGCTTTTTATTGCTACTTAGGCTTAAACATTGCAATTTTGCTTATTTGAATGTGCTCAGATTCGGCCCTTTGTGTGCATCGCTTAAATTTGTGTGTATTTAGCAGCCCATCGGAATTTTTCTAACATCGCAGGTTCACGGGGAGCAAGGTATTAGCCAGCGAACCTTGCCTCAAGCTACATGTGTGGGTGGACGACTCCTAGTATATGTGCGAAATCGTCTACGAAAAATAAATAGAAGTGTATTAAGAGAACCCAGCCGTGTTGAAGTTGCTGCATAAGTTTGCGCATTCAGCAAACGCCATTTCTATCGTGTACGAGGTGAGCGCACAAATTGAGAAGCAGCCACGTGGGCACGTCACGTCAGCCGTCACTGAAGCACCAGAGTAACGGCCAGGGATTCCCTCGCATCGTGTATGGCAAAATTCCATGTGTTACGCCGTGCATTGTTTGGGTGACTCAATTCGAAGGCGAGCCTAATATGTAATACAGTAATTCGCAGCCCAGAAAATTTTCAGGTAAATTGATACCGGAAATGTGTGGAGCTGAAGCGATAAGTGGTCGCTCCAGCTGTATGAAAATCGCGCTAAAATAAATGTGGGTACGTAGGTAAATTATGTCGGGTTTTCATGCCTACAATCGTTTAAAGATAGTTTCATATTCGCGCTTTTAAGCAAAGCTATCTCGGGACTATTTTAATATTGTTTTATGAATGTGCACAGGTAATACGAGTAGCCCCACGTTATAACGCACGTATAGTGTCTATTTTTATTTTACATTTGTCTATAGGAATGGCCAATCATTCTAGGATGTAATCCTATTTTCATTTGTTTTCTTTACGATTTTATATGTATTTATATTCAATTTATTTGTGTAACCAGGGTGTCTTTTTTTAAGTCAATTTCACACCAACAACGCTATGCTTGTTTTTTAAAAAGAATTTTATCCATACTGAGGTAGCAAGGTAAACTAACAGAGTAAAAAGTTATAAAAATACTAAGACGTACGAGACGTCTCATTTAAATTTACATCCCAACGGAGGGACAAAACAAGCGTCTTGTTTCAGAGTGGATCAGATACTTGCACTTCAGTTATTGGGGATTTATTGATACAATGCTTAGTCCACAATACAACATTTACTACAGAAGAGAGTATATCATGATGACCTCCAACTTTACACAAGACGGAACCAAGGAGAAGAACAAGATTTTTGACAACTACATTCTTCATAAAAAACCAAATAGAGACTGGTTCCGCCTGTAGGTAGTTTAGATAAAAACAGTTCTGTAAACCTATAATTTAAAAAGTTAATTCATTGAATTCTGATTATTTAAATATTATCGATTAAAGTTCTTAGTAAAACACAGTTCCAATCTAATTGTATTATGCTGTTTTACTTCTACAGTGAAATTCAACAACTAGATCGCATTACATCACGTGCTCCAATCCTGCCCTTGCCCCATAAAATCCAGTTATCGATCTTATCTTGTATCTTTAAAATTTCACTCAGGATTTGCAGTGCTATAAGCAACTAACACGTGATACGATGTACGTCTACGAAACGGCATGGACTGGTTTGGCCATACATTTTGGACCGGTTCCGTTTGGAAACAACCTGCTTCATAAATCATAATTGGCATCTAACACGACTTTTTGAGCTTTTTGCATAGATACAAGAAGGATGCCTCTGGTTACTGGTTGATTTATGTGAATTTCATGCAGAAATATTCGGGAAATTCGCATGCGAAAAGTTATCTTAATGGCGTGTCTAACTGTTTCCGCTAAATAGAACGGCTTGTTTTAATTTGGCGTTGAATTTTTAATCGAGTCTTGTCTGCTGTGAACATTGGCGGGCTTAGGTTTTAATTTAGAAAAGTCGACTGGGGCTTTAATGAGCTAATCAATTTAAATTTAATAAGTAGTTCCTGTTTCAGTTTGAAATTGATCTAGAGATTATGATGGGCAAACGTCGGGGACTTTCTCCATGATTCTAAAATGTAGTATAGCGCTAGTAGATGCAACAAAGGCTTTTAGTAAGGAGTCATGCTTAAGCTAAGGATTAGAAACTCTAAGAGGACTGTTCATCCCCTGCAAGACCGTAAAATTAGTAGCGTGACGTCAAGTAATAACCATAGCTCAGCACAACAACCAGAAACATACAGATTCAAGGGCTCAATTGATAAGTCATGGGATGTGCATTAACAATATATTTGAGTTGTAATAATTAATTTGCTAAACTATGAAAATAGCTAACTGTGCATATATTAAATTAATAGTTTGTGCAGGTAGGTAGGTACGAATTAGTAGAAGTAACTGTAGTGACGCTAATGTGACTGCCGATGTAGTGAGAGCAAGTCTAAAAAATCTGGTGTGATACACGCACACAACTTCCTTTTACAGTGATCTTATAATTGGCCAAAAATTTGATTTTAAATTTTTAAGCATTTGTCAAAAATTTTAAAAAATTACAAATTCTACAAACACGGTGCAAAATACAGCGTTAGATGAAGAGACAAATTTTCTCTAGAATTTTAAGCTGAATTCAAAAATGTAATAATATACCGGGTGGAAATTATTTAAAATAAAGAGTTAATAAAAAAAAATGGAAAAAAAACAAAAGAAACCCATTTTAGAAGTATTCAACTGGAGAATCACCTATCTCACATCAATACACATTAAAAATGTAATAAAAATGAGAAGTCTGAAAAAAATCGTTAGAGCCGTTTTTGAAAAAATTGAAAAAAACTGAAAAATCACAAGAGTAAACACCTACTTCCGGTTATGCGATTTTCTTCAAAAGCTTGCTGTCACATCTACATAGTACACAAAACTTATATATGAAGTTTCAACCCCATACCTCTTTTCGTTTTTGAGATATTCTGTTCACAGGCAGACAGACAGACAGACCAATAAAAAAAATGTTTTTTGGGTTCAGGGAACTCTGAAACATGAAGATCTGTTGAAAACTCGATTTCGAATTTTTGGGGTGAATCCAATACTTCCTTTATTGTAAAAGGAAGTAAAAAAAAGGTAAATTTGCTTCAATTCACCCAACTGGAAGCGGGTTGCTATAGCGACTTTAAACAGGGAATTCGTGATGGGTTAGAGAAAGGAGGTGTAGAGAACGGAAGAAAGATCAGTAATGGTAGAGAGGCTAAGGCATTTGCTTCAGGAAGGTACTCGGCTGTCTCAGGGAAACCACCTAAAAACCCATTAGCTCCTGAATGCTTAGCATGCGCGTTACTACGAACGTCCAACTTCTCACATCATGTTACAGAGTGATGCCCATTGTCTATATTTGCTAAGCTTTTAAATGCTGGGTTTTCCAGAGTGCCCAGACAATGAACTGTCATGGATGTAGACATACTTCGAAGGATTACAAACTCCGTAAGTGGGACTGGAATTTATTTTCCACCTGTATTAATAATTGTTTGATAATTAATAATAGTTACTTTTTTAATAAATATTTCCTCTGTAGGTCAAAAGTAATAAAATTATAAACTGAAACGAGCCTCTGGTCTGCCTTGCCTGGATGGTTCATTTTAATTTTTATAGATATAGCCAGTTTGTATTTACATGCCTTTTTATTGTTAATTACATTTCATCAGTGTAATTTAGCAAAGCCGGAAATGTCAATCTGACTCTGTGGCGCGTGTATCTAAAAATTTCGCATGTATGGCGTTCAAACCGGATCTTTAGAACACCGCGGATTTGTAGGAGACGGCACCAGAGCAGCAATTATGAAGTATCGTGTGTGGTAAAATTCCACGCGTCTCGCCGTTAAAGGGCTGAACGATGCACGAGGGCGAGCCTAATGCGTAACTCAGCAATTCTCAGAGCCCAACTTTTAGGTAAACTTGATACCGAAAGTGTTTGCAGTTACGCGATTAGGATTCGCCTCTAGCTGTGAAAGAATCGCGCTTAAAAGAATGCCGGTGTATGACTCATGCCGGGATTTTAAGCATGTAATCGTATACAGTGTCGGCTTCAGACGCCGGCACTGAAACATTTTAAAGTCCGCGCTTTTAAGAACAATTAGTTCTACGTAATTGTGAATATTATTTTATGTATGTCGGTCATAATTATACTGGTCGATTTGATTGTTAAATGCTGGTAGAAGCAAGCTATATCTTCTGTTGTTTTGATGTAATTAATTAAACTGTATCTTTATTGGACGTATTTATAATGTGTTGTGGGTTTTAAAGTCATAATATTTGTGTAAACAAATTGGCTTTTCTTGTGTATGTTGTTTGAAGTAAGTTTCAGTCTGAGAACACTACAGGTGCAAATCAGCTTCCTGTTTTGGAATCCAGGGTTTGTTCGTAACCATGAATGGGTATTTGAAGGTTTCATATTGTAATAATCCCGCCTAATAAAGTATATAACAGTTTTTAAATAAAATAATTAATGGCAAGGGATACTACACTTTATAAATTGTATTAGATTCAATTACGAACCTGTCTATCAAACTCAGAGCAAATTAAAAGAGTGTACTTTATTGTTGATGATTTATTGCTCATTCTTTATTTTATCTATCCGCAATAAATTCGGGCTTATCTTCGTAGAACATGAGACAAACTTGGTTTAAGGAGTAGGTACGTAAAGAAAAACTTGGTATGACGAATAACTCGTTGTACGAATATGCCATTTAACTCGGGTATTAGGGCAAATGCACAATTTCCATCTAACGTCTAGATAACGTCTAAATGAAGCATCAGGTAAATATGATTAATACTGTGACGTAGCAACTGCTAAGCCCGTTTTGTTTCTAGTGTGACGTAGAACCCACGCGCGATCGTTTTTTGTTCTACAGCCGGTCAAAACTGTAAAATGCCGCGTCATCCTGCATTTTCAAAGGACGTTAACTGAATTTTTCGAAAATGGACAGATCTGGATAACTGAAACTTGGCGCTACACCTCGTAGACAGTGTCAACTTGACAAATCCCGCGAATTCTGAGGTTGCAGCAAAGGCTTTCTGTGGAATCCTATCTTAATCGGAGACCTCTCTGATGCTGGACACACCTCCCAATGACGCCACGGGAATTATGCACCTGGGGATGGCTTGTTGGTTAGAATTTCTGCACGTACGGATTCCTGAAGGTCTCCTCTACATGCAGCAGGCACTATTATTGCTAAACGATGCTGATTACTTCTGGAATTGGGCTCTCGAAGTTACTCGCACTTACTCGATTCTTACTGCTGGCTAATCTGCTTCACTTGGATCTCTTAACACTTGGCAAACTATACCCAAAGATGCACTGTACACTGGTTAATAATTTTATACACTTCTTCTTTAGGTACCATCTCTTCTTAGAAGGTTGGTTATCATAATGGCTATTCGTATTTTTGACGTTGCAGATCTGAACAGTTCAATGGATCTACAGTTATATCATTTTCTCAAGTTACTTAACCAGGAGATATGTCTTCTTCCTCTACTTCTTCTTCCTTGTATTTTCCTTTGTATAATGTTGTGTAGGATTTTATATCTCTCTCCTCGTATTACATGGCCTAGATATTGCAATTTTCTTATTTTAACTGTGTTTAATATTTCTTTATCTTTTTTATCCTTCTAATAGCTTCGTCGTTTGTTACTTCTTCTACCCAGCTTATTTTCAGCATTCTTCGGTAAGTCCACATCTCGAATTCTTCTAATCTGCTACTGATATTTTTTTCATCGTCCAGGCCTCCATTCCGTACAATACTAGTGAAAATACATAACATCTCAGCATTCTGATTTGAAGTTGTAGATACAGGTCTCTGCTGCATAATACATTCTTCATTTTATTATATATTGTCCTGCTTTGTCCAATCCTTGCCCTAATTTCCTCTGTATATTTATTATTTTCGTTGACAATTGTTCCTAAGTATTTATATTTTTGTACTTTCTCCACTTGTTCCCCGCTAATTTTATACACACAAGGTATTAAAAAGGACTTTTTATTTATAATTTTATGTGATAAACTGGCCCCAACACAAATTTTAAAGGCTTATTTGGTTCTTATTAACAAAAGACTGTCGTGTATCTTAGCTACTAGATTTTCAATTTTTATAAAATAAAGTAGGATTGATAACATGTTTAACCTTATGGACTACAGTTTTGATGTCATGTCTTTGCCTAACTACTAAAATTTACTTTTTCTTGGAATAATATCACTACACTTTGCTCTGCCTTTCAAATCACTGATACACTTGTTCCTTTATCATCTCACTAATTGTCTTTCAAACGGTTGCCTTCCATTTTCATTGCTCTTTGCAAAAATTATTTTGCTAGCACTGTTTCGTTTACCTTTCAGATATTTTGCCGTTTGCTGGCTTACACTTTTACTACATAACGCTCATATATTTTTTTTTTTTAATAAATCATTCTGTATCATTTTATTCACATTATGTCTGACAATAATAAGCTCAAATTAGTCAATTACAAATTAAATTGCATTAGCCCTTCCGAACATTTATCATATCTGAAACTCTGAACGTAACCCTTCTGAAACCTGCTTTACTTTATGCTAACTTTTATCCCTCAAATTATTAGTTACTGCTGCTCATATCAAGTGCACTTATTAATGTAAAGTACTGATTATCTTGCAATAGATAAAATATTTAATTTTTTGCTTATGTTGACTTTATTCATTTACTTAATTAGGCAATCAGAATTGATGTGGACAGTAAACCATTACAGTATATACTGAGCTAGCTAGTTGAATAAACAGGGCAAAATAATTATTAAAATAGAAGGCGTACGAGACATATCATTTAAGTTCAACGTTTCGAAGAAACGGCGGAAAATACTTTGAAGCTCTAAATAGAAAGAAGCATTCAGGATATTTAACAGTAATTTTTTTGGGGCATTCTATTAGATATTCATGTTTTTTTATTCATTTAATGGCTTCCAAGAAGGATAGGATGATATTTACTCTCTAATATAAAATTACAGAATTAAAGCTTTCACAAAATGCAATTATAAAATTAAACAAAATGCTTTCGTTGGCCCCTGTATTTTCGTAAATTGCTGTACTGTCATTTCATACGTTCATTGTAATGTAATGTATGTATAATTCATTATTTTTTGGATTGTGTTCAAAATTAATATGGTCATTTGCTTTATGTTTCCACTCATCTTTATCTCTTGCTCTCTTGAGCTATTGATTTTCTGCTATTGTTGTTAGATCATCATCAATTATTTTACAAACGTTTTTCTTGTGCAATAAACGTTGACGGTGTTTGTAACCAGCAACATTTGAAATAACCAATATATTTGAAGGAAAGAAGTAAAGCTTGCAAGCAATGTTGTTGTTTATGTTAAACAATTATGAGATACAACAAAAATATACTATAAGCCACGAATTGTTAAATATATTAGTAACCCAAGGGAAATTTTGAAAACACTACAATTTTGAATCAGTTTTCAAAATTGCAAATAAGTCTTCTTCTTCAACCGTGCGTGGGCTCTAATTGCTAAATCAAATCAATTATACTATTTTCAAACATCCTTACATTTCGTAACGAGTTGTCTACAAGCAAGTAACCGTGTGTAAAACAAACCTTGAATATTAATTTTACGATGGACAGCTGATGGAACAATTTCGACGCGTGTTTTGCATTCCAGGAGTATTTTACTGCTTAGTAGCTACAATCATTAGCTTCCGCTCGACGTAATCGAGTTGTTTTTTCCAAAATAGTTCCAGTGCGCTCTTCGGAACCGCTTTCTGCGTATCGTGACACACGCATAATCGGAAAATAATAGTGCACTGATTATTGCATTATTTTCTGATAACAAGTGGGATGTCACTAACGACGTTTTAATTTTATTTAGTATGGTTCATTTCTCGTGACTGGTGATAGTTGCAGATTTATTTGTGATGGGTTTGCACTCTTCAAGCAGCTGTTTCCAAAATTAGTCTGCCAATTAGAAGTAAACAAAACTATTTAGCAATTACTGCTTGATGAGAGTGCACTGACCTATCCTGATTTCCACTTGCAATAGATCAATAAACTTGGCAGCAACGAACCTCAGTGGAAACAATTAAAACTGCAACGTTTTTAATCAATTTTTTTAGTGTAAATATAGTTTTCATTTAATTTTATTTTCTTACAGTGCTACAGTTCTTGAATAATTGAAGTTAGTGAGCAGAATAAAAAATATATACTTAGTGGGTGAGTGTATAGCGTTTCTGTTCTTTTTATGAAATTGTTAGAAACGTTTTGTAAATTTATATAATGACAGACCCATTAATAGTTTAAGTCAGTTCCGCACAGTTTAAGTTGTAACAAAATTATTTAAATATTATAGAAAATAGCAACGAATCAAAGCGATGGGATTCCGAAACTAATATTTTAATAAAGCTAATCGCCTTAATTCGTTATGTAAGCTTGAATTCTGACAATAGATTAAGTTTGAAGCCACGTACTTTTGAATAATTACACGGGCTGGTAAATATAAATCCATTTAAAGAGCGATCCATAAATTTCATAAACGAAGTTCAGCTTCAACTCATCCTCCGGAAGCGTATAAATGTTCAGAAGTATAATTACACAATTATTAGAAAAAAATGTTTTTAACTGCATGCAGTTCTGAGGAAAATAATACCTGAAATTGAGTTTGCGTAAGTTTTCGAAAACTTAAAGTAAGATGACTCAATTATGATAAACTGTATACAATAAAAAACGTAGCTATTTAAAATGAATGACAAGGGCGTAGTAATCTGTGAATTTACAATATTAAACTTTCTGGTGATGCTAAGTAGTAAAATAACGATACTTTACAGTTTGGAACATTTAAAATTATTAAAAGCACCAACTCTGCATCAGAAGCTTTAAGGCATCAAAGAAAATAATACGAAAAATTCTAATACAGTATGTGGATTAAGTAAAACCGATACATGTTTTAAAAGAACGAAATGGTGAAATAAAACGATAAAGAAATCAGTTAGGAGAACGTAAAATGCACGGAAAGATAAAAGGGGAAAAAGAAAAACAAGATAAAAAACAATTTATATATAAAAAAAAACGAATGCAGCAAAAAAGCAAAAACACAAGTTCAAAGGAATTTCGCACGGAGGTAGAAGATTATTATAGAAAGAATCAAAAACTTTGGAAAATAAGCAATAAAATAAAAAGAAGGAAACCTCCTCAAATGAGAAATATAAAAGTCAAAAATTACGAGGAATTACTACGGAAAGAAGTTTGATGGAGAGAAAGAAGAAAAGAGAGAAACACAAAAAGATCCAAAACCAGAAAATGAACCTAAGTAGATAATAATGTAACAGCGATGACAGGTATAATGAAAAATAAACCAGCAATATCTATTAACATTTCATAAAATGGAAAAGCGGCGTGAAAATATATATTAACACCAGAATAAAGCTACGGAGAAAAATAGCGAAATGGTTAACACGTATATTTGGAATGGCATGAGAAGGAAGAACCATCCCATCCATGGGAACATAATATAATAAAGGTTATTTTTTTCGTAGCGATCTTAACCAATCAGAAGGCTAGAATTAGTTGATTTATCTTGAATAATTTCGATAATCAAAATCTATTATACTAAAGTACCTTCAGTAAGCAACGCAATAAAGTCCTTTTATCAACTTATATGTTGTTTCCATGGAGACGACATTGACATTAGGTCAATACTAACAAATCGAGCTGCCAATAAAATATTTATTTGTTCCTATTTTTGAAATTTACTCAAAAAATTAACAAATCAAATGCAATACGTACTTCGAACATGTTCGGGTTATACGTCTCAAACTTTCTGCATAATAACAAATCATGTCGGATTATTTAAAATGTCAAACTGACTTTATCTTATTATTGTGCAATAAGTTATCGACATAGAACCCCATAATATCGAAGTACTTATAGTATTACTACTGATTATAAACAAAAATTGTAAAGGGCTTTACTCAGAACTTCCCTCGTAGGTGCACGTTGTGACACTAAACAATTATAAAAATTAAAGGAATTTAGAAATAAAAATATCTTAACGTTCCTAATACTACTGAAACAACAAAAGGAAACACTTGGTAATGCGAACCACATCAATTTTCAAATAAACAACATTACCGGTGGTGGGATTTGAACTACAGCGCCTGCGAATGCGATTTCAACTCTGGCCATTTGATGCACTCGCTCAACGAAGACCTCTCTCGTCTGTGCAATGCGCGGCGATGTTAAATAGAACGCACTTATTGTTGCCCCCTTTTGACTCCTTTTACATTTATCCTGGATCTTTTGGGCTCCATTTACATCAAGTGTAAAGCCTGAGCTATGTGCAAATTATTACTTTTATCTATTACTCAGTTAAAGGTAATATCATTGAATATCCAGACTGGATATTCAATGGTAATATGTTGGGTCTAAAATTCAATGATAAAAACCTACAGTATGGGCAAAATATTACGTTTATTTAAGTAATAGTTCTTGAGTTAAAACAAAAATAGAAACAATTTTTTCTAATAGGTAAAAGATGTTTGGCTGAATCGGAGAATAATACTATTGTAGGAGATAGTTAGCCAAAAAGTTTATTAAAATACAAGTTGTGTTGTTGTTTCTTGAGGTCCAAAAGTCACACATATAAATGTTAACAGATATTTGACGTTTCGCCACTTTAGATGGCTTTCTCAACTCAGTCATTTCTGAGGAAGCCATCTAAAGTAGCAAAACGTCAAATATCTGTTAACATTTATATGTGTGACTTTTGGACCTCAAGGAACAAAAACATAACTTGTATTTTAATAAACTTTTTGGCTAACTATCTCCTACAATAGTATTAACAATTTTTTCTTTAAGGTGCTCATCCTGTATATATTTTATTGAAATGTTCTCGATTTTATACCATGAACGCATATAAGCTGCATGCAAAATATTGTCTTCTTCCACAAAATAGTTTTTGAGTTATAGCGGGAGCAGACAGATAGACAGACAGACAGACGGAATTGAAAAAACGTCATCTAGGGACCCTGAAACCTGAAGAGTTGAAGAAATCTCTGAATGTGATTTTTTCGCGATTAGAACACTGCCTTCGTCTTTTAGACGAGGGAAGTAAAAACGAAAAGCCAGCGATTGCGGGGCTTACAGAGCACTATGTGTTCCTCAGGTAGTACTAAAAATCTACCCAAAAACGCTAGAAAGGAAATTCGAAAACAAGCCGAAGGAAGAATTAAAGAATAGCAACTGGCATTTCGACTTGGTGGATAGATACACGATATCATATATTTTATATACCAGTCCAACTTTAATAGAGAAGAATGAAAAACAAAGGATAAGAAAAGACAACATCTCAAGAACGAAGATACGGAAAACGTTGGAAAAATGTAAGATCAACCCGAATGTGTATGACGCAATTAGAAATCTACATCATAACGTAGAGGGTAATATCAGAATTAACGGAGAAATATTAAAGTGGCAAACCAAGAGGGTAGTTTAAACTCACCACTTTTTTTAACTAATAATGAATAATGTAATAGAAAGGTGTATCAGCATATGGTAAAAACGGCAATCGGAAATAGTGATAAGTAGCTAAAAATGATAGGAAACTACAAAATGCAAGAACTTGCAAAGAAAAATCAGTAAAAAATAAATCTAAAAATAAACACTAGATATGAAATAAGAGAAATAACACCTACGGAAGGAATATATATTGATAACGAAGCTATGGAGAAAGTAGATGGTTACACATATTTGGCATGATATATAATAGGATAGAAAATAGGATGAACAAAGCAAACCAAATTACTGCTCCACAAATCATACTTTAGTAGGAAAAAGGAGAATACATAATAAAACAAAAATTGGAATATATAAAACGATATATCAACGAATCTTAACATACAGAGCGGAGGGCTAGATATTGACACGTATGAAGGACGGATGAAGACAAATTTCCTAAGATAGTAACAGAACTCTGGTGAAGAGACAGACCAAGGGGAAGCCGAGGAAGAAGTGGGAAGGACCTAGTCATGACACAGTCAAACTGAAAGAGAAGACAATGGCAGAAGCGAAAGATGCCAAGGCACAGAAAAACGTACAAGAAATGGGTAGTATATCCGTAGCCTTAGGAGCATAAAGGGATGGAGAAAGGTAAGTAAAGTAAGAAGAAGTTTTAACATAACAACACATATTAATTTTTCCATTACGTTAAAAAGGACAAGGGTAAGTTTTGAGTAAAACTAGTTATTTGTACAACAAGTTACGAAAAGTGCAGTTATCTTACGAGACACGAAACTTTTGATCGCGGCACTATCGAAATCTGGTAATTTTTGATAATTTGTTGGTTATAGATTGCTATGAAAATCTATTTAAACACTAATTGAAAATTCTAAAAATTGAGTAGCTTCTGGTCGTTATGGAAATCAATATACACTAATTCTTAGTTCAGAAAACATTGCGAGCTTGTATGGCTGTGCTAGTATTAATAACAATGAAATCATTGCATTTAATATATTTTGTTATAATATGCTAAGGTATTAGATTAATAAAAAACAATGGTATTTTAAAATCATAATTTTGTGATATTATTTCAATTTGTGTTGTTTTTTTTTAATATTTCCAATCCTGTCTAAATTTTTCTCTCTAATGATTGATACACTTAAAATTACATTTAAAATTAACAACTGAAATAGATTGAAAATATAGATACAAAAAATAACAGATTTGTAAAACAAACAAGACTTCCAACGGTCCTTTATAATTTCGGCGTAAATCGTCATTGCGGCATATAACCTACTCCATGTTTCGGAATAAATTTCTTAGCTTTCGTAATTTCGGTGGAAGTATAACTAACGTCACGGTTAATTTTAAGCGACGCGGAGTCCGATTTAAAAGTCACATTATTTTCCGTCTCGCTTCTCTGGGCTCTCATCGGGATTTGAACCCGTGTGAAAACTCTAAATCATACCATGCTTGGAAATTCCCTATCCTTGTGAGTATGGCGAATTATTATTTGTCTTTTGCGGCATGTGAACTCCGTGGCCGCCCTCCAGTTTAGGTGAGCACATTTGTATTCCTCCCCATTTTTTAGTGCTAATTTGTACGACATTACGCCGCTCTCTGCACGCGCGCTCTGCTACACCGTAACGTCAAATTTCTTCCTGGAGATCCGCATAGCTGCCGTCGACGTGGTTCAAGCCAACTGGCCCTGTCCTGCTCCGAGCACGAGGTTATTTTCCACTAGAATACCAAAAGCATTTTCATTGAGTGCAGGAGCTAGTATCGAGTGTGGACGGATTGCTCCCGAAGTAGTCGAAATAGCATTTTATTAGCCGAGTTGTGTTGGAGCTAATGTTTTAATGATTTTAATTGAAGTAAGTACTAGTAAATGCTTATTCTTTTACTAAAAGCGCCAGTGAAAACTTATTTTTAATTTGCAGAGTTAGGTGTATTAGCCTGCATTTGTGTAGCATGACGTCGAAGGCATTCCACACACGCGCGCGGTATCCTTGCAACATACGTTTTTCGTGCAGCTATGGCTACTTGTCAATTAATTTCGCTGCGATATTGGCTATCGCGTGTGTCAGAACTCGTAACAATCAGTTTAATTTTCACTTTCCAAATTTAGCTCTAAAATTTTAACTTAGCATCCAAAGTAGTTTTTGGATTTGTAAATTAAACTTGCTGGGCACTTGCATATTTTTCTGGATTAACACTATATGTATAACCTTTTTGCATTTTTTCTATGGCTTCATAATTTCGAGTTCGTCTTATTACCTGTGCGTTAGCACGCCAGGCTTACTTGTTGAATTTGTTGATATATCTTGCGATATATTTTTAACTAGCATATTATTACTGCTACTACTAGCTGTTTATTCAATTCCCAATGAACCTACTCGTTTTCTTTAAGTTTAGGGTAGTTAAGGGTGAATGACTGGCGCCCACTTGTATTTCCAAATTATTATATGCTTTTTTAACCTAAAGAACCGCCACCTAATCCTAATTTACGCCAATAATTCGTATTAAACATTAATGTCACTCCCAGTTACACTGTAGATTGTACATGTGTCAAAAACTTCTTTAAGGTTCGTCCTTAGGCTTAGGGAACGTTGAAACATAAACATTTTGCATATAAACTTTTTCTTTTAAATCTCTCCCGCCTAGAGCAATCGAGTGGCGTAGATAAAAAAAAACTATTAGCTGCTGCACTTTTTCCTTGGGAGCATATTTTTATAGATTCAGTGTTAAATTTTCTAAAATTGCATTTAATACGTTTTAAATTAATCATTGCGTTTTGAGATATATTTACTAATGTAATTGATTAAAGGTTAAAACGAGTTTTCACTTTAAAACAATGAAATCATACCTAACTTGATTTTTAACGAGTGTTCAATTTGAAATAACGTTGACGTTTTGTAATCTCTTTCAACATAAATATGTAGTAGTCGAAAAAATTGGATACAACTCGTGTCTAAAGCTTCTTTTTTGTACTTGTGAGATTTAAAGCATTCGCCTTCGGCTCATTTTTAAAAACTTTCCCACGCGTACAAAAAAGTGGCACTGGTTGTATAAATAACTATTATTATACAGAAAACTATAAAATTCGATAATTAATAGTAAAGGAAATTTAAAAAGTTGAAAAGCAAATGAATCAGCCTGCACGTATCTTTTTAGGCAAGGATTTTCGGAAAGTATTCACATGACGATTGATCTTATTTTGACTTATTATGTACCAAAATAAAACAGCAACGTTCTTAAATTTAAAAAAATTATAAATTTCGGGTTTTAGTAAATCATGATGGGGTTTATCTCGAAAATGGAGAATTGGTTCGAAAAATTACTAATGGCTATGTTCTTGAGAAATTTAATTTGTTATAATTTTTGAAAAATCTTAAATGAACAGTAATATTATTTAAAGTGCTGTAATTTGTCAAATAGCAGAAAAATTACAAGTTTATTAACATTTTTTGATCACTGTGATATCTACTAGCTAAAAGAATTGCAGGATAACCCAGGACACCGTGTACAATAAATTAACAAACACGAACACCAACGAAAATCACTAACCTAAAATTTGTTTCCATTCCTGCACTAATTCATTTATTGAAGAGGGCATCACTGGTTGTGCACTAACTACCCGCGTTGCATCTTGTATTGGCTTTTATATTTCTGTACCTTTCTTTCTAGAAGATTGTGGCATCTGACTCTAAATTATGGAATATTCTGGATAGATGAGTCATACCCCGACAGATGTTTGATTTATAAAATGTCTTATACAGTAGGGTGGGAAAATGGTGCAAAAAAATTGATATGAATATAATAATGAATCTATTATTTTGATAGTTAGTGCATATTTAGAACCTGCAATATCCCTGCTGTTTACAAATAGTTTTGTAATGTACAGAGCCGATCAATTAGCTAGATTCGATATAAGAGAGCAAAACTTTATTCGAAAATATACGATCTGGATGAGCAACCGAAATAAGTAATAGCAAGGGTTGCCAGTTGCAATAAATGGTTTGTTTCTTAGGTAACCTTTAATATGTCATTAATTATCAGAAAATTCAAATGTTATTTAAATTTTGCCATTGTCAAATCTAATTGCAGTGAAATGTAACGACATTATCAATTTCCAAGGAAATTATCAAGATTTAGATGCCAGTATAGAGATTTTTGCATCAGCAAAATCAGAACATGCATATACATTTGATGGTTATGGAAACCTTCATCGGTAATTGATAACTCCATTGGCGTCCCGATCAATTAAAAAACAATAAAAATTGCAAGCCAACCTCATGACTTTTACATTTTATTTTGCATTCAAAATGATAAGCATAACACTAACAACCAGGGCCAAATTCATGGTACATTTGCTGGAATGGTTAATACTTCGTCCATGCTGGTGTATATTATTAAGAATATTTAATTGCACGTTGCGAACACTTTCCGATTAATGCCCATGAAGTCAGCCATGATGGTTTTTTGCTATAATCGGGTAGGTGTTGATGGGTTTGATACTGATATGTTGTAATACTCGTTTGGAACTTAGTATCTTCCCAACACCCTTGATGATGACAATAGCCTTATTTTTGTCATTGGTTATTGTAATCTTCCACTCTTCTGACCATACAATATTAGGTTTCTCACTACTCAGGTTTTTTAAAATATAAACAAAAACACTGGGTAATATATTATTTTTTTAGAATGTTTAGGTGATAGTAGTTAGCGTCACTTTAAGTGATTTATTACCGAAATTATCATTATCTTCCGCAACAACTTTTAAAGAGGGCACCATAAATTACATAGCTACTGTAAATTTTAATCTAAATTTACTAGCGGAATTTACTAACAATAATTTTATATGGGTGGAATTTACGTCTGTCCATTATTTAAAGCCGTTTAAATTACTGCGTTAATTGAATTATTACTTCTTTTTACAATAAAAGAAGTATTGGATTTACCCCAAAAATTCGAAATTGAGTTTTCAACAGATCTGCACGTTTTATAGTCTCCTGAACCCAAAAAACATATTTTTTTTCATTGGTCTGTCTGTGTGTCTGTGTGTCTCTCCGTGAACAGAATATCTCAAAAACGAAAAGAGGTATGGCGTTGAAACTTCATATATAAGTTTTGTGTACTATGTAGATGCGACAGCAAGCTTTTGAAGAAAATCGCATCACCGGAAGTAGGTGTTTACTCTTGTGATTTTTCAGTTTTTTTCTCTAATGATTTTTTTCAAACTTCACATTTTTATTACATTTTTAATGTGTATTGATGTGAGATAAGTGATTTTCCAGTTGAATACTTTTAAAATAGTTTTTTTCTATTTTTATTAACTCCTATTTTAAATAGAACACCCGGTATATTATTACATTTTTGAATTTAGCTTAAAATTCAAGAGAAAATTTGTCTTTTCAACTAACGCTCTATTTTGTACCGATTTTGTAGAATTTGTAATTTTTGAAAATTTTTGACAAATGCTTAAAAATTTAAAATGAAATGTTTGGCTAATTATAAGATCACTGTAAAAGAAAGTTGTGTGCGTGTATCACACCAGATTTTGTTTGTTATACAGGAGATGCAGTTGCCTTGAAGGACGTTAATCTTTATTTTACTTTTAGCACACAAAATACGCTTCTAGTATGCGTCATTGGGGCAGTGTTGTCATTACGGCCAATACAGCAAATTTTTGTTGCATTTTATTACTGCACTTCATAAAATAATAAGGTTAATGTATTCCATAATATGAAATTGCGTTTAATAGTCAGGCCGGATTTATTAGTTTACATGAAAGCAAGAGCTGCAGTAAATTACTCGTTAAGAGTAAACGTGCAATTTACGCTCTTATCTGTGCTAATGAAAAGTAAATATCGTAAAATAATAGGGTTAGCATATTGTAAATTAGTTGTTTTTCACAGTTTTCCTTTTAATTGGGTTAATCCTTTTAGAACCTTACTATAATTACTTAATTTGTTTCTTAATTACCGATCAAGAGTTTTTCCAATTGTTTTAATTAATGGAAAATTAGCAGCGACATTTCTTCAATAAGCAAAAATTTGATTTAACATTTTTTAAAACCCGGAATTGCACTTCCTAAAAAGAAAAAGTTTTTGCCGAGTCTTCCACCGCAGTCCTTGGCTTGCTTTTAATGCCAGTTCTGGGACCTCTCGAGAAATGGAAACAGCACGCGACTGGATTAATAAAAACTGTCATGTAAGGTCGCGTCTATAAGTATATTTCAGCACACTTCCGATTGCTAGCATTCCAGTTCCGGTTTCCCGACAGGCTCTTCGCTCCCGTTCGCCCCGGATTTTCCGATTTTCTTTCGGAAGGACCATCAAGTCAGACTGATGTATCTAGCTCAAGTGGAAATGCATAATTGCAGCCAGCCCGCCACGGTTTAAATGCAATTGTTTTATGTTTATGCAGGCAGCCAAGGCGAGCAGTCTTAATAAGGCGCCATCTGGCCTTATTTTAACCTTTAATGAACCATATCGATTTTGAATAATTTACCTTCTGGATTAATCGTTGGCTAAATAGCTGCTCGTCTAATCAGGAAGTTTTGTTTTCGGCTTATCACCTAATTGTATCTCAGGCTTCCATCAAGGTGCAGCGTTAAGTGGCAGCCCTGATGTCAAGGGCAGCAGACGCTTTTAACTTAGAAATTTCTCTAAAGTGGTGAAGTCATTTATCAAGGTGAGCTCTTAATACGGTGACATCGACACTTGTAGCCTTTGCGCTGGCATTTCTTCATCTAGCAGGCTGTGGTAGAGTATTGGCCTAATCAATTTCGATCTGCTACTGGGCAGTGTCTCCTCGGCGAGCTTAATGCTTCGGCAAGTGGGCTAAGGATGTTCGAAGTTTGTTACTCCTACACCACATTACTTTCTCTTAGTTCCAGGAAAACTTTGCTCATCCTGATTGTTCAGAAAATGTTATTCCTGATGATGCTAGGTTTAAAATCTGGACGTCGTTATGTAACCTAAACTGAAATATCGAAGTGTACTACTCGTAAAAAAATATAAAAACTTTATTTCGCTCAATAATACACCATGTGTTCTCCTGTAGTTTTTTAGGGTTAGTTCCAGACAGTACCGTTCCAAAAATAAAAATCTGGAGAGGAGTCCGACAAAGATGTGTACTTTCACGCCTTTTATTCAATTTATATTACGAGAGTATCTCTCTGTATGCACTTGGAAACATTGTAATAGGCATACAGGTGGATAGTGTCTGAATTAATAACATTCGCTATGCGGATGATACTGATTGCTGATAACATAAATGATCTTCAACATCTTCTTAGTATGTAGCGAACCACAGCCAAAATGTGGGCTTGAACATTATATTAAGGACAGAAAAACGATGTTCCGAATTATTACCCGAGAACCAGACACGTTTCGAAACGTCAGCTCACTGATCTACAAATAGAAACAAGTATTTAGTGAATGGTGTTGCGAGGATTGGGCATTAGACATGGAAGTAAAATGCCGAATAGAGAACATCCGTAGTGCATTAATGAAATTTGAAGAAGCTGTCACGTCTAAAAACTGACAGTTGTAACGCATAACCTCAAATCTTACTTTACGCGGCAGCTGCTAAGGTAACTGTTAGTTCCTTAATAATATGGTGGTAGTGTGCTCGTAGGACAAATACAAACTAAAGAACCAATCGTTACAATTACAACATTAATGAATAGGCTCCATGCTCTATCAAATGACTAAAGATAGAGCCACTCGAGGTATTTATGCTGATCGCTTAAAAACACAAGTGTTAAAACTGTAAAAAAATACTTTTTAAGTGCTTCAACGCTATGTCATTAAACGAACTCACCCCTCAGTTATTATTCGGAGCTGTAACTGCAACTATAAACATATAAATGTCTATTTAAAATGTGACCCTGCAACTCAGAATAGCAACATCCAAAAGTATTACCACCAATTAGGTGTATCAACAACCACCCAGTTTTATTTTTTCTCTACGGAAACGAAATACTCTAAAATTTGCCACTAGCGTCAAGCTCCCGTAATGATCCTTTATCTAATAGACTTGTCTGTCCGGGACGCTGTTTTGTCTGTCCGGGACGCTGTTTCAGCAGCCAAACCGTAAGAGATAGAGAAAAAAGTTATTAAAGTTATATGTTTGGAATGGTCATGTCAGGTCAGGAACCGAATTTCAGTCACGTGACACTTCCGGTTTTCGAGAAATCACTTGATTTCCGTCCGTCCGGGACGCTGGTCCGTCCGGGACGCTGTTTCAGCAGCCAAACCGTAAGAGATAGAGAAAAAAGTTATGAAAGTTATATGTTTGGAATGGTCATGTTAGGTCAGGAATCGAATTTCAGTCACGTGACACTTCCGGTTTTCGAGAAATCACTTGATTTCCGTCCGTCCGGGACGCTGGTCCGTCCGGGACGCTGGTCCGTCCGGGACGCTGTTTCAGCAGCCAAACCGTAAGAGATAGAGAAAAAAGTTATGAAAGTTATATGTTTGGAATGGTCATGTTAGGTCAGGAACCGAATTTCAGTCACGTGACACTTCCAGTTTTCGAGAAATCACTTGATTTCCGTCCGTCCGGGACGCTGGTCCGTCCGGGACGCTGTTTCAGCAGCCAAACCGTAAGAGATAGAGAAAAAAGTTATGAAAGTTATATGTTTGGAATGGTCATGTCAGATCAGGAACCGAATTTCAGTCACGTGACACTTCCGGTTTTCGAGAAATCACATGATTTCTCGAAAACCGGAAGTGTCAGTACGCTGTTTCAGCAGACAAACGGAGCTGGGACCCTCTGCGCCTTAAAACCTCGATCGGTTAGGCAACCACTTTGACAGCTTCCAGAATGTTCCGATGCGGCGTACCACTTTGACACCTTCCAGGTCTGGGTACAGTTTTTATTTAATACGCGTTCTATTTGAAAAACGGTCTTTTTTGTTTTTTTAAATGAGACATTTGTCTCACTGGGTTGCTAGTTTGGAACTATTACTAAAATAACATTAGCTATCCCTTTATAAGTCTTGTCATATATGCAATTTTTGGCTTGTAAATTATCACAGCTTCTTATGATTAGTCAAAATTCCAGTGGCACTACTGAAATTCTATGTGAATAATTTTAATTATAATGAAATAATGCAGTGTTGTTCACTATGTTTGTGGACATGAAATTTCAAGTAACTTCAAATGAGGTAGTATATCTGATGAAAGAACATTACGTTAATGTTCCTACCTAGACATTACGTTAGGTTAAGTGGAAGAACAACATTAGTTGAATTTCGCCTTTTTTCTGTATCCGAGAAAATAAAGCTGTTTAGTATTATTACATATTATTAATTGATGCTTACTTATTATATAAAATGGTTGTCTTACGAAAAAGCGAAAAAACTATCTATGGATTAACTTGAAAGTGAATGCATTGTAGAAGATAGCGGTCTTTGAAATGGGGGTTTACCTCAGGGTACTTAAAATACCATGGATTGCAAGAATGAGGATGATTCAAGACGAATTAACAAAGATCTAATTAAGTATGATCGAATACCATTATACTTTAGAGGGCTGTGGTAGAGTTGTTTACTTTCGTTTAAATGACATTACTACAACACAGTCCCGTAGAAGGTGAAAGTGTTCGATTATAAAGTATTATACGCAATACGAAATACCATCTACTGCAGCTAAGTCTTTAGGGAAATTTTGAAGGTAAAAGAGGAATAGGGAGAAAGAAGATGTCATGAATACGGAACATAAGACAGTTAATAGAATTGCATACCGTAGAAAACATGATATACACAGCGTGTTGGCAATTCCACCGTGACCGTTTCGGTCTGTAAACATCATCATCATCATATACAGCAACAAACCGACAGGAAATAGAAGATATGGTCGCAAATATTCATTAAAGAATGAGCATCAGAAAAAGAAGAACACTGTACCATACTGTCTTTCTTCTATAGTCCCTGTGATGTTCACGTCGGTCGCCAGCAATTCATGTTATTATCTCTTAGTTCTAATTCTGTTCAGCTTTGTCAAACCACAACTTCTTCCCCACTATTCCATCTTGATTACTATAAGTATTTCTCTCTTCTTTTTTTCAATTGCTCATACTACTTTTACAATGACCGCGATGTAAACATAATTTTGGTTATAACCTGATCACAAATTATTGAATGCATCACTTGCTATTACATGTTTAACAATCAGATAGAGTAGAAGCCCCTCCCACTAATAAAGCGCTAAATTTGAATAAATTATTGCTAGTGGTGAGCCGGTTGTACGCAACTCAATTTAGTGGAATTAAATAATTTGTGAATTATCTCCAGCTTTTACTTTGTAACGTATAAAACAGGTTACTGCAATCTAGACTCCTCCCAGTAATTTTCTATCTGTTCGTTAAACAAAGTCTTCTTTTTGTTCTATTCGAACTTTGTAACGCCCCATTTCAATTTTATTTCAAAAGCGCGTTAATGCAGTTAACACCGACTTTCGGACCACCTTATAACTATTTTATAGCAAAATAAATGAAGCTTATCGCGGCAAGCGTTAGTATTCAGAAATAAACACTTGCAACATTTTTGTGGCGAGGTTTGCTTCTCGATTTTTCGATCCGAGTAGGCTATTAAAACAGCAGAATAGCTCGAATAGTATTGATTTTCCGACAGACGCTCCTTATTTCAAGCAAGCGAGCCGCTTGCAGCATTGTTTCGCGGGCACGCTTTCAGCGTTGGTAAGAAAGTTCTTCTAATTTTATTCTTTGCGTACTAATTTTCGTTATTTAAGCTGGATTGCTCTGCGCCTTTCCGATCATCTAAATTGCCGCGATGCGTCTTCTGCAATAATTAGGCTGAGAACACCGTTCGGTATGAATGCTTCTGCGAGCTTATTTTCGCATCTAATTTTTAATATTTAAGCCAGCATTTACGGGCTAAAATTCGGCTATTATGGGCTCTCATGAAGGCTTAAATTCAGCAATCCTAAGGTAACGTTTTTGCTCTTACTTGAGTTGACCAGTTTCCCGATTTCGCTTCTGTACGTAGTAGCCAGGAAATCCAGTTATGTGTTGCTTCCTTTTGATGCTAGCGTTTTTAAGTAGCGACCTTGGGATTCTGAGTCAAGTTGGTTTTGAGTCTTAATGGAAAAATGCAACGAACAGGATTCTACTTGCAATCGCTGGACTTGCCCTTAGCAGCACCTGTTTTTAATCGACAAAGGTATTATTCCGCAAACTTATGTCAGTTCCTACTAAGATCTTAGCAACTCAAACTGAGCGTGACAAATCCATCTTTTGGCTCAATTGTTATTACCGCTAAAGAGCGAGTATTTAAATATTTCAGAATTGCTGAAATAGCGGGTATACTATATCTCACATAGCGCCCTTGGCCTTGTGCGTTTATGATAACTGCGATTGCACAGGTGTTAGCTTGAAGTTGTAATTTAAGCTATAACTAGCGAGTTTGGGAATGCTACTTCCAATTGAAGTTTCTAAAATGTTGTGTTGTCTGTTTTGCCCAGATATACAATTACATGTGTGTGTAAGCTGGATGACACCAACATTGATTTATTTGTTTTGAATATTAAATATTCTTTTGACTGTTACTGTTTGTATTTGTTGTTGTTCGCTTTACTAAATTTAGATTGAGTTGTGCGGCGAAGCTGACAAGGTAGGTGTCGATTTATTTTGCTAGCTAAGTTTGTTTTATTTGTTGTGAGTAACGACATGGCGCCCAATTATATTCTTAATCTACTGTTCAATTGTAAAAGCCCGAAGCACTACTTAGCCTGATCCTTACACCACGCCATATTCTGTCGAGAGTTTTGCTTCACTTTCTTAGTTATTTTCTTTCATGACCATCATCATTTTGTTAAGGTTTTTCTGCACACCTCGTTTTCTATATTTAGCAAAGAAGGGGGCATATATTTCTATATTCATTAATTTCTTTCCGCATATCTTTAATGTTTGAAATATACAGTGTTGGGATAGGGTAATTTGAAGTCCAAACCTAGCTTTTGTTTATGTCATTTGTTTCTTTCGCTGTCCAGATTTAGGCGAATGCTACACTGTTGCAACCTCTATCAGGTCAACGAATACTTGATATGTTTCTCAATTATATGCACAGAGTTTATTTGTAAGTTTCCGAAGGTAGACGCTTTCATATATACACGAAGGCTCTGCTTCGGTAAAAACCATTCTGTTCTTCATGGTCATCCCAAGATTTCTAACAATTTGTCATACCCGTACTACATTGTAAATATGTATTATAATTATGAACCGTTATATCCGTGAGCTTCTGCAGTTATATGTTTGTAACACATCGTATTTGAATTTCTTCTACGTACCTAATAAAAGAGAGAGGATGGCCGAGCAAGCAGCATTCTTCGATTCCCGGCGAGTACACCGAGATTTTAAAAATCGTACGCTCTCCAGCTACCACGCTAACACCTGTGGTAACCATTAACCCCTGACAGGGGTACTCTTACTTTCAAGAGGCAAGGGTAGCCACCTACCTGGCTTACGAGTAAAGAGGCTCAAATAACCACTTTGTGGTTAAAAACAGACCACTAGGCTATAATAAGAGGAAGAAGACCTAATAAAAATCTTACAAAGAAGTTTAAACGGGATATCTAGCGAGTGTTTTACTAGTTCGATGACTATTCTAATTGGCTTTTAAGAGTTTGTGTTTGTATATTTTACATCCACTTTAATCATTCTTCTACTAACATTTTTTGATTTTCCATTTATTCATCCTAATTAGTTCTAGTTTACGATTCTTCTCAGACTTTGTATTACTTTCTACGATTCACTTCTTCTAGTTTTACGATTTTGAACATTTTATGTTGCATCCTTTTTCTCACTCGCGGTATCATTAACTCATTTAATACCTCGAGTGGGTGATGCATTATGTTCTTGATGTCCAAGCAGAAAATATGCTTTACATATTCTTTCTTTTCTTTTATCAACCGTAAATTGCCCTTAAAATTAGAATTTATTTGGGCGAACCCCTATTTTGTCTGTATTTCATAACAATTATATAACACGTACTTCCTCCAGGCCGATGACATTACGCCAAATAATACCTTTATTTTTCCTGCATTCACTGTGGTTATGCTCTCGAGTATTATAATAGTAATTTATGTAATAAGGGCACAATCAATAGATTATAGCACGAGGAAATGTTCAAAGCGCGACGCGAAGCGGAGACGGAGAGCTTTAAATTTGCCGAGAGCTATAAACGTGATTACGCACGTTGTTATAGTTATATATACGGATTACCTAATATTGTAAGAAACATAGAGCATCAGTCTGCTAGACAATAATGGATATATATTTTATAAAGAAAAGACAATATGGTACATGTATTATTGAATCGTCAAACTCATTTAGGGTAGGCCTTGGAAAGAAAGATAGAAAATCTAGTCATGTCTTAACTTAAGTCTGTAGATGAATGTCAAATTGCAATTTGTTTATGAACACATCTGTCACTGTGACAGGTAAAAGTTTAATTGTATCGAGCAAAAAGGAAAATAGGCATGTGCACAACAACAACGAATGTAATAATCATAACGGTCAATGAAAATTGTTTTTGTTAAGTGTGTTGTATATTTTTAGGAAAATAATTAAAGGTCAAGCTGTAATTTAGTTCTCTCTGACTTGGTAGTTCATATGCATCAATGGGTATATCTCAAGTTACGGAAAACTTCAATTTGATCGTGGCATGCTGCGACTGAGTTTTTTTTTTGGAACACACGATACTTGTTGCCTAGTTACCAAAGTAATTATTGCATTTTCCATTTCTGTTACTCTTATGTCAAACAGTATTTGATCCTTTTCCAATTCATGGAATTGCCATGTAAGGTACTATTATATGTATATGTATATGTGACGACTACAGGTGGTAATTTATCACTTCTAGAAAATTGTAAGTGTAATCTTTAAATAACTTTGATCTTGTTCCATTGAGACTTGTACCGATTACATCAACAATGTCATATAAATCTTCTAAATTTAGTATTTCTTTTGTTTGTCAAACATTTTGCGGTTGTCATTAACAATCGTTAGAATTATTTTCAAAGAAGCAACAAAAGCTTATACGAAAATGCTACTACAAAAACCTAACTCTACGAAAATATTAGGTTTATTGATGACAACCAATCAGAATGAGTTGTCAAGACAATATCCCATATTGCTTTTACTGTCTTTTCTACATTCGGCAAGTGTCTATTTGAAACATTTATCAGTTTGTTTTTGTAGCGTTCATTACTTAAAATTCATGCATGGTGTGTCATGTGTTTGTGAATTTGACCTTTGTCTAACCGAGGAAGATTAATTAGAGTCCAAACTGTAAACTAATAAATTCTTTAAATTAAAACAGTTATGAATCTTTAGAGAAAAACAAAAACAACTACATTAATCTTTTTCGTTAATGATTTTGTTGTCATATTTATCACATGTCGGCACTACTTGCGAAAGTATTGTTTTCGAACTGGACCATTCCTATAATTTTACAATTTTTATCGCAACCGCTCAATCAATCAAATGGAAGGTCTCATGAAACTACATCACTTTGGTCTTAAAGAACAGTCGGGGAATTAAGTAAAGTGTAGTACCTACGTCACCCCAGATGGATGCAAACGACATAACCTATCAAGGTGATTTCTTCGCCAGTTGGTGTGGACTATTAATGTAGTGGACTGAAAAACTTTTGGAAGAGATCGGTCGTTTGTGTTTGTCGATTTGTATTTGGGCTACCAGTAATAGATGGTACAATGTAGGATTTCCGTGCCTGGGGTAGCGAGTTTGAATATTTTAATGAAAGTCGTCACGCATATGGCGCGATCATATGTATAACATAATATGATAACGGCCATACAACATTGAAAGTACCGGTTCAACAGTACGATGACGAACGCGTCTTAAGGAGCGAATAGCAAAACCCTTCTCATGCCAACAGTGTGCCGAAGATTGATAGGAGGCTTGCACCTTGTCTTCTTTTAATTAAGCAGATTATGAAAAATACTGCTTGCGTAGTTATAACAATTAAATATAGTTATTAACTGCATATTACTTATATAGGAATTGATATCAACTATTTAGATTATGTAAAATAATAAAAGAATACCTTATTTAGTTAAGTGTTTGGAAATACTACTATATTTAAAAAATTAAAATCATTGTTTAAATTTTAAGTTATTATGGAGGTTGGGTGAATATTGTTTATTTGTCACCAGTCCTAATATTTCCACAATAAAAATTAAAAATTGTTATGGAAGATTACCACAGTTTCAGATGGTTTGGACAACTAATAATTTCGGAATGTCATTGCAAATGGGTTATATACGTCCATTTGTTGATATGATTGCGGTGAGTGCCCGTATTTTAATTCCATGGCAATAAAATTAAGTTTAGTATTTAACCTTGCAATGCTCACATCGTACCAGACTATTTTTAGTTGCTCTTAATCGAGTTATGATTTGTTATATTCGATCGTTGCTGTAAAATCTAATTTAAGATGGAAACTTGCCATTTTTCCTTTCAAAAATATGCATTTACAAATATGAACGTCTATCAGTACATTTTTAATCTACAAATGTCGGATGATTAAATTAGCCATATGTTTATTACCTGAAGCACTTTCTCGTAATTATGTAGAATCTTCTAATTTCGAAACTCAACAATAATCATCAGAGGCTGTCAAATAAGTACGTATGTTGTAAAGCGGCAGTTTAAAGTCGATGTCATAAATCCATTGCATATAGATTTCTAATGGTATAGTATATAGTACCTAATTAAACTTAATTTTCTTGTGTAATGTGTGCACGTTTGAATAGTTTCTCATAGCTGACTGTCTTCAGGAACTAGCAGTATCATCACGGTTGGAGTGTCATTTTGAGAAGATCTACTTTTAAATATTTGAATTCAAACGTTTCGGTTTTGTCAAGTCACTTTAACAAAGAATTCCTATAAAATGGAGACATTGTCAATAAAATACGCTGTAGTTACATAATTGTGGCAATCTATCTTAATATACGACATGAAAAAATATTTGTGGTCTGCGAATAGACATGTCTCTATAATTGCCACTAGAATAAAATTTTCCGGAGAACAATTCTTATGATGTAATCTTAATAGTTACACAGACAGCAATTAAAACTAACATAATGTGTGTTTTATAGTCATTCAAACAATATGTTAGCAATCGGTGTGTAGTTTTGCATTTACAGTTAATATTTTTTTACTAATTAAGTTATGCTATCATGAAACTTCGTTTTGTAAGTGGCAAATATTACTTATTTTTGAAAACAAGTTTTTAAATTGCAAATGTTCTAAATTCAAATTTAGCAGTCCTTTATAGTAACATTTACTGCACTGGCCAATTAACTAACTTGATAGCTACTTTATAAAAAGTTCTGGTCTAATGGGTTGCCCGCTGACAGATGAGAGCGTTCTAGAATGTTTTAGATGCAACGCTAAATTTCAAGTTCACATTCTAAAAGTAAACAAATATGCCTATAATCGACTCTTCTAATTTTCTTAGAAAACCTCATTGGATAATTAGGTCAAAATGTAACATGTTCAGGGATGCCAAAATATAGTTAACGCAGTGTCTGAATAGTTATCGATTAAAAAGACATTAAAATTAGAAAAATCATGTATTTATTGTAATGAATGTTAAACTTATTATTTTAATATTTGCTCTATACTTAAACAAATCAAAACTGCTATGACATTTATTTCATTAAAATATTTTTTTTTAAATTTCATTTAAAAAAGTAGGTTTTTTTAAATTAATTTCAGGGTGTGAAGTGCCACTTTTTTCACTCAGTGAAAAAAAGTGACATTTTACTTTTAATTTAAGAATGAACGATTTTAGAAACCATTTATTTATTCATTTATTCATTTTGAGTTTTATTTTGACGTGAACAAATTACAGATTTCAATAAATAAAGATGTTTCTTAGTTACCACAACTGACCAACGCACTTGACTAAAATGAAGGCATATAAAATTCTATACAAAATAGGCTTGCATTTGAATAATTAATGAAATTTTTTAAAATCTTATAGACCACTCGTGTTTTGCGTGCTTTAACATTTTTGGTCTAAATAACTATTAGCACTCTCTATTACATCGTAGTTTTTATTTATATATGCATTTTGCTGATAAGCTAGATTGTAAAAGTAAAGAAGATCAGATGGTGTAAGCCCTTTACCAACAGTTCGGTACACTGTCGACACGAAGCGGTTTTTTCCTTGCACTCTTTAGAACGTCCGCTCCTTGAGACACATTCTGTTCAATCGGTGCTTTCAATGTAGTAAGGCTATTATCATATTATGTTATACCCATGATCGCGCCATATGTGAGACAATGTCAGCTAAAGAGAATTCACAAAGAAGATATTAATTATTGCACAGCCTAAATTGAGGAAATTGGTTTAAAAACGAGTCGGCGATACCAACAGCATTAACTAAGGGCACGAATGTGGCAACGGGGGCGATGATGTGGCATTATATATTTAAAGTGGACAAGGAATAGAAACTTACATTCGCATCTTTCGATCGCTTTTTAAAAATCTTCCTGGGGTAGGGATTCAAACCCGTAGCCTCAGAGTAGGCAATTCGGCAGTGTGCTGATAGCCCAAATACAGATTATTTATTATAATTTACGGTCTTTTTCGTTGAGTTATACTTAATTGTTATACTTAGGCTTCCTATGCCAAGTTGATATCTTGTTTAATTCTATTTGAACATTTATTTTATATTCTAGTTATTAGTTAATAAAAATTAGGCGTTAAAACATCTTGCACTGCAGCTGTCTATCTGGCGTGACACATTATACATAACATAAGGTTAAGGTCACATTAGCAATTTCGATTTAATTTTGTGCAGGTTGTTAAAAAAACCTAAGGAATAGTAGTGAGTTTAAATCCCTACGTGATTACAATATTACTTCGCTGCAGAAAAATCCTGCAATAGTACCTCGAGTAGTGTTCAGATCAGTGGATAGGGCCATACTCAGATTATTTGAAAATGGTCTGTATTCTAAGTAGAAATTAGCTTCGAAGGAAATATTTAGATTTTTGTATGCAGAGTTCGTTACATTTACGTCATTATTTTAAAGTTTAGGCGAATAGTTGGAATACGATTAACGCCTCTCTTTCCTGAAGAGTAGTCTGTGAGTGACAAGGCTGCACACAAACTTATACACACAATGTGTCTTGATGCATAAGTACAAGTCCGCAATTCATTAGGCGTTTCATATTGTTGTTATTTACAACGTAATTCAATTGTTCATCATCAACCACTGTATTTTCAAAACAATTTTACAACCCTCTCATTAACCTTAATGATCGATGATTATTAAGTCTTTAAGAAGTTTTATAAATTAATAGAAAAATATAGGCGTCATCACGGTGCATAGAATACAAGGTGTAACGTTCCGCAGAATGTGGGCGGACCTCAAATTCAACCAATAAGAAATCGGCTCACAAAGGGCACGATTGGTAGTACTGAAGTGTATTGTTGAAGACGCTGTCGACGTCAAATTCGAGGTTAGGTTTTGCGTCAGTTGGTGTCAGACTGGTGAAAAACCTTACCTGCTAACCTCGAATTTGACATCGACTGACAGTGCCAGCAAAAATATACGATTGCGGCCATGATGGATTTCTTGACTAGGCGCATTGGGGATTGGTTGACATCTCCCCTATACTTTCTGAACGACTGCGCATTTGCGGGAACGTTTCACCTTGTATTCTTTACACCATGGGCGTCATTATAAGCTGATAGGATGTATCAGTAGTTATGAAATGCACAATTTTTCAAATATTCAATACAATTTTTTAACACGATATTAAAGAATAAGGTTTTGCTATTTATTTTCAAGTAGGCCGTCGTGTAGTTAACCTGGTTATACCATTCGTTATGCACAAAATCCCTATTAAAGCCAAGTATAACACCCTGGTGTTATCGTTTTGGTGTTTTCAATTTTGAGCTGTCAGCTATCGATGTCATGGCCTTTTCAACTTTTAAAAGTTTCTCAGGATACGCAATCAATACATTTTTAGTGCAATTTCCTTATTGATATTCATGATATAATCTAATCGAATGTGCACTCGACCACTATAAGAATAATTATCAAATACTTTTGCTTAGAAATTGAACAGGTTGATTTCTAAGCAACCTGTTTCGTGAGAAGCCAAAATTGTTTTTGGTAATTAAGTTATTTCGGGGCATTATTACTGATTATGTAATCGTCCGAGTATTTGACTACCCTTGACAGAGGCGATACCCAAAAAGACCCCGGAATTAGTTTTTGAAATTGTCTTACTATTCTCCTATTGGATTAATATTGTTACGATGACTCTACCACGTTGTAACGCCTATGTTATATTATAATTGACTTTAACCTTCACTGTATGTTTATTCTCAATCAATTCCTGTTTAAAATTGAATTTTAATGAACTCATTTGCCTTATTTTTATTATTGATAATCAAATTATTAATTGCTAGCTTTGGTAGAACACTTGACTGAAAAATAGGTTGGATTCTTTCTAATCTAGATTTCTTATATTCTGAAATTTGATTTTCTTATTTTTATGGCAACGCGTACAACTGTCAACTGACACATGAAATTAGTTTTGAAAAATCAATTACAAATACCACAATATCAAATGATAAGTACTCCCTTAATTAAAATTAACTCACTTTACTCGTTATATTTTCTTTCAGTTTTCATTTTAAATACCTATATTCTGTTACCTGTTATCGATCTCAACACTCTCTTTTACCATGCCCAATGCAACCAGCTCTGAGACTCGCTACATTACACGAACTGCTCCACTCAAAGCCACGGCGAAGGTTTCAATTGACAACCAAACTGCCAAGACGTCTCAGGAATACAAGAAAACAGCCCGCCTTTTTAAAACAGCATCCATACCTCCACCTCAATATGTATCCAAATCGACCTCAGCTGTAGATGTGTTTACTTTGATGCTCAACCAAATCACAAGAATGACCTGCACCCGAATTCTGAAGATATGCTCTTCCGCTTAACTTCAAGCAACAATTGCACGGCAGTTCGTGTCCAAATCTTCAGGCCTCCTATTACCCGGCACCACGAACCTTGACCAGATGCAAGCTACAAGATGTCACTTGACAAACCTATCACATCAGAACTCCTCCAGATGAAAAATCTCCAATTCACCTCACAAATACGCTCACTCTGCTAATGATGTCGATGTAAACTACTTCCATTGAAAACCATTCCTTATTTTCCAATTCAGTTGATGCAATGTAATTATAGAAAAACTCAGTTTAGTATTCCATTCCTTTTATTTGCTTTTGTAGATTATAATTGTATTACTTTGGTATTCTCACCACATTCTTATCTTCATTCATATAGTCTGTAAATATTATATCCTTTTAACATTTTACTTTTTATTTGTTTTACCATGCCAATTTTATTTCACATTTTAACCCTTTTATACACCAAATAGCTTTTAAAAACTTTTATAAAGGGGTTTATTTTTATAATTTCAAACGTCACAAATTGTATTACACCATTTTTGTTATCAAAATTTTTCTATTCTTTTTTAATAAAAAAAAATCTCCTTAGTGATCTAGCTTATATTATTTTACAGTTCAACACACTATTGAAACTTTATTATATAACTAATACCCACTATGTTAAATAGTAATTTCGAAAAAGTATTTTCCATTAACTTCTGTTTTCATTTCAGATATTAAATTATGTTAAAAGCCTACTGTTTCTTAATTAGCTTCATTTAATTCAATTTTAAATTATATTTCCTTTTTTTCCAAATACATTTTGATATCCATTTCATATCTAAATTCATCTTTGTAATTTTTAATACTGTATTCTTTTAATCTTATTAATTTGATTTTTAAACCCCTGTACCAACACCATAACAATATATTTGCTCCAACTTTTTTCCCATTACAGGAAAAATTTTTACTCGTCAGAGTGAACGTTGTCATGTCAAGATCTCCAGGGTCTTTTATTTCACCTGTTCGATATTACCATAACGTTTCCTGTTCATGTTGCGTTTTATATGAGGGAATAAAGAAAAGTCGCATCCTGCGAGGTTGGCTAAGCAGGGGAGATGCAGCCATTTTGTTTTTGGACAAAAACATTTGCACGGGGTTTGATTTTTGAGTTTCATTTCCAAATCTTTTGTTGATATTTGCTAACATGAACTTTAAAACAAACCAGTTACTTAAAAACTGCCATCAATGACCTGGCGATAATCTTCATTGATAAGGTTGGAAACTTTTTCGAGGTTTTCATTATTTCGGCTTATTAAGTCAGCCAAATCTGGCTTGGTCTTTAAGTAACACCTCGTTTGAAAAGCGAATCTCACTCGTACACTTTCGTTTTACCTTCTTCCTTAAAAGCTTTTCTAAGCACTGAAACAGGTCCTTTTTCCGAAAAGAAAATAAAATTCTATACATCCTTTTTGTTCTTTATTACCACCCAACACGAAAATCGGCAAACTTTCTTGCAGATACTAAAAAAAATACAGAGAACAAACTAGTGAATCCAGAATTACGTCACGTGACAGACAGTTAGAATACTGGGGAGTTACATTCAAATTCTTTTTTTTTGGCTCTCCCTCGTATATTGCTATAACATTAAATGTATTAAATTGTAGAAATAAATTATTTACAGTTCAATGATTCAATACGAGCGAATTAAATTCCTTAAATAGTACTCAATGGTATTGTTTTTCAAGTTTCCAAGTTTGCAGACTACAAAATCTGTTCATCAGGAATACTAATGCTAGACGAACTTCAAAAAAACTCTAGCCCAACTCGTGGTAACACACCTCTTTCAAGTGTTAATAATTTATTGAAAGATAAGCTGGAACGTTTTATTGGTTTGAGACAAAATCAGCTGATTCTAGAAACCGGTTGTGAATTGGAAATTTCGTAGCTAAGCCATAAAGCATTAATCAACGAACACGATGTTCTTATTAACGGTGAATCGTTTTGCAATAAAACTTGGCGGTTGTGGCTGCTTTTTACATCATTAAAATAATACTGTTTTGAATATACCTATAATTCCCTCTGTACTAATACGACAATTATGGACAAATCGACACGATAGGTACCCAATGAGGCAGAAAGGCGGAAACGTGCGAAACAATGATCCACGGTTAAAATTACATGAAATGCAAGAAACACTAAATATCGAAATGCACTGGTGCAATGACTAACCCATTCAAGATCATGCTCTTTGTTAAGTTTACAGTTAACTCTCGTTTTTGAACGCAGTGAGTCATTTCTAATTATTGTCAACGATACAGATGATTCGAGGCCGGTACAGGTCTACTTTTCGAAATTGCGAAGGATGTGGAGCAAATGGGTCCCTCAAGAGCAATTAATATGCTCGAGCAATTAATAATGTATTTAAGAAGCACAATTTTAGAACAGCTCAGGCTGTAAAGGGCGTATGGGAGTTGAACGTTCAGCTTGGTCCTTTTTGGAGATTTTCGAGACGGTGGAAAGCGCCTTGTTTGTTATTTAAATAGCATTTACATGCTAAAATGTTTCTGTTGAGATCCATTAGGTTCTACTTCGCTTTTTCTTGCCGCAAGGAAATACGGAATAAAAGGAACAAATAAAGTATACTCGCGGTCATAAGCAAAGCCATTTCGATGAAACATGTTTCTACGATAGTAAATTGATGGCCTAATAAAGTATTCCTGAGAACTAATATACGGCTCTTCCTTTTTTTAAATTTCATATAACAAGCAGTAAGGTGGAAACTACTGCTATACGACTTGCTTAATTTGTCGTGGAGATAAAAACCAGCAATTAATAATGTTTAGAAGTGAAACGTATGCAATAGAAGATGAATAAAAAAGAAACTGCAAGCATGTGAGACGAATGATAAAAGTTGTGAGGTTGGATCTAAGAAAGAACGAAGGGATTCTAAGAGAAGTAGACTAAGAATCTGCGTCATGGAGTAATATAATCAACTCATCAAACCCATCTTGCTAAATGAAAACTTTCAGAACAAAATTATAGTAGGAAAAACTAAAGAAATAAATATAATAGTCGTTGAGTCAGGAAAAATTAAACTTTTGGTTTGATCTTTGCGAACTGGATGATATATACCTTTTTAGATTTATAATGATACAAGGTGTTTATTTATTGATGATGGAGCGGGAAGAAGATCAGGATCAGCCACTTCTTCCGAACGACAGCTTGGTAGTTCGCTCTAATTATATGTTGGTAGAGCTTGTTCCTACAGGGAAAGAGGCTATGAGAATTCACTGACCCATTTTTATCAGAAAAATGGTATAGAGCAATTCATATATGTCAGTGAATTTTTGCTTTCCATGGTAGAGTTGACAAACAAAAGTCCCAAGCCATTTCTTCATTTCTTCTAGTACGTCAGCGCCAGTACCGAGAGTGCTTTTTAGTTTAACACTATTTTTGTTCATCAAATCAGAAGTTAGCTTTTGTTTCTTTAGAAGCTTGAAAAGCTCTTCTGGTTTTGAGTCCTCGCACAGGTGTTCCCCCTTGAAACGTTTATCAGATTCTTCGCATATTTGACCAATTCTTTGACAATTTCTTTAGTTGGGACATTTCCTGTAGAAGAATGGTAGAATTATCTTTGGGGAAGTATATGAAGTAACACTGCACTCATATCAGAGTTCAACTGCTGCAAGTCTTTTGCTGAACTTTTGCCTCTTTTTGCTTCTTGCGTATCTTTCACTTATTGGTTCTTAAATCGCTTGGTCCACATGAGTTTGTTTACCCAATCTGCCCTGAGAAGCCATTTTCAATAAAAGAAGCGTAGGTTGAAGAATGGCTTCCACTACCGCGATTTTAGCATAATTGATATTAACATAACGTGAACAATAGAAAATGAGTGTATGTCATGTACCAGGGCGCTATCTCTCTAACAGCAACAAGATAAAGCACCCAATTGCCTTACCTGTTTGTTCTATACAGCAAAAGAAGTATATCTGCCATCTCTATGTACGACAGCCATAATTATGTTAGACTTCTATTGTTTTCCTGTAGACGATGCAAGGACTTTTCAATCTCATCATGTACTTTAGAGATAAAATAAATTATAGAAAACAGAGTACTAAATTCTGCAAAAACAGGTTTATATAGTCGAAAGCTAATGGATCTATCAAAATGTTGTTCTTAAATTTTTATTCAGTATACATTTTGCGTTAAAGCTACCGTTAATGAGAAAATACGAACAATCTGTAAAAAGTCCACATTGGCGGCCATATTTTCAATATGGCGACCATTACCTATATCGCGGAATCTAAAAATATATGGTATTTCTACACCGCAGAGATGAAACTGAAAAAAAAACCTGGCTCACCGACTGTAAGAAACAGGTGATGGGCAACTATTCCTTAATGGGGCATTATGTACAGTCGTGTTCATTAAAGTGTTGTACATCATTTGAGCTTTGTGAATTTAAATTAACTATACAAAGTTCAAAAAGTGTTGCATATACATATATTTTGAGAGTATACATCTAAGTCTACCTAGTTAATGATCCAGGAGGGGGGGGGGATTTGTTGAGTAATAACACAACCACCAATAAACTTACAACTACCTCTGTACAACCATGGGCGTAGCCAGGGAGGGCCGGGGTGTCCAGTGCCCACCCCTAAACGTTTATAAAGAGCAAAAGGCAGTTGATTTATAATCATTATTACAGTTCACATTCTACAACATTTAAAAAAAAAAGCTATGACCTGCAGCAGATTTGCGGAAACTGATGATGTTTCAACTTATAATTTTTATAATTTGTAAAAAATTAAATAAAACTATAATAATAGTAGTAGTTGATTGGGTAATTAAATTTATGTCTTCCTCTAACTGCATTCCTTGCTACGCCACAACACATTTTTGAACACGACTATAGATAAATAATAAATAGAATCCAAAAATGCGAAAGATAACTTTATCTAGCTTTTTATTGAAAAAAGTACTAGCCAACTTCATTTTACGGAGTAAAAGGGATGTGTTGAGTAGTTATTATATGATGGTATTTAAACGTTTTATACATTTACCATTTACAGCAATATAAATTCCTTTATCTGTTGAAAATTTAGATTATAAAAGATTTTCTCGATATTGTCTAGCTTTGAGTGAGACTTTCACTAATGAATGTCATAAAAGTTTAGTGTCTTTCAGATTTAATACCTTCTAAAGCAACCAAAAAATGTGAAGTGTGAGGTGAGACTTTCCTTTTCTCTTTTATTATAATTAAATCTTCTCCGAAGATTTAAATAAAAAGTGTAAATTATCGGTTGTCAAAAATTGATATAACACATACAACGGATTCACCAAACGATAAAAATTACGAATATTGGAACATGAATATATATATTAGAATATATAAAATACCTTGATTAACGTACTTTGAATATAATAGATGAATGTTCGCACTTCTACTAGGAGTTTTCTGATATGCAATAATAGTCAAATATAGTTGTATTCAATATTTGTATAAAAATTAATTAACTAACGCATTTTTACCTACGTATATATAATACTTTATGAACGGTTGTATATAACGAACGCCCCATTATGTCAATTATTCACTAAATCCAGATTGCATTGTATCAATAGGATCTACTCATTATAATAGCTATATAATGTAAGACTTGATTGAACGAGTATATAATATAAAGAGGACGAGTCAATAAAATCAGATAATGTACGAGTTGCATATAAAGCTTTATGTTCCACTGGTAAAATCTAAACAAATCGAGTTTATAAATTTGAAGTCTATTCTGTGACAGAAAAAAATTGACATTAGAGTGCCTTGATGAATATTGCCAGATTTCTCATGGTAAACATTTACAACAACAAAAACTGCGTTATAAATATTTATTACTATAATAATTAAAAGCTTATTCTGCATTTTTAAAAACTATTTCTTGCTAATGTTAAAATTTGTTCAAATATGTTATGTTATGTGCACATTTATTTGAACATTTACTTGAGAGCTACAGTTCAGTCCAGTTTACTTTACCGTTATTATTGTACTACTACAATAAAGTACCACTTTATTTTACTAGTACTATAAAGAGTGACTTTATGACTGGAAAGCTAGGTTATAAACAGTACTTTTTAATGAACTCGCATAGAATTGTAGTATATTGGTTGGCTTGTGATATTTAGGTATATATTTCTTTATGATTTTGAATGATGGCCATACAAAAGCGACTACAGAACGTTTTATTGTTAAAATATTAATTGCTTCCTTGTTGTTCAAACGAGTTGCATTAGTTAGGTACTTCGATTTGAAGCTGTCCATTCTTATTTGATTTAAGTTTAATTTATTTGTCTATTGATTTGTTCTTATGATGCAATGCATATTTATGAAACTTTCCAACTAAAGCTGTTCTAATTTTTGACAAGGCGTAAACGTTTTTGCCTTTTTATGAGTCTTTAGTGGAACAGGAAAATCCCAAGATTAACTGGAGCCGATTAATAAATATTTTTCAACTATTTCGGTTTGAGATCAAGTACTACTAGTGCTCTATAGAATCCTTTTGCTAATTTTCCTAATGACAGGATCCTGGTATAAACATTCGTTGAATATTTAATTTGGGAAATTACTAAGAATGTACACATAGTTGAACGTGCGTTTATCTTTACAGAAGCTCATTGCAGGTCGTGAAACTGACTTCAAACATTTATTTTTGAAAAATTATAGCAATAGTTTTCATTAGCAGTCGCTTAATAACTAAATTTATGACATAGATTACATCCACATTAATGTCCAAGGTTAATAGCCACTTAAAAGCTAGTTATTATACAACCGTTTTGAAAATTTTAACCATTATATATGGAGCAAATATATTATTTTCCATTGAATTGCAGAGTCAGTAAATTAATTTCTTACGATTATTAGTTCGAATAAGTTTAAGCGTATGAAAATTTAATTAATAGTAATTCGTTCCAAATTAGCAATTCCGATATTACCGAATTATCTCATCTTATCTGAAGAAATCGATAATTATGGCTTGATTTTTTAGAGCCCAAAAAGTTTATTAATGCATGGGCCGGTACCAAGCTGACGTAAGTCTTTTTTGCTAATGTTAGAAGACAACGAAGCCGTTTTACTGGTTTTTGACGCAGTTGGATTCGGTCTAAGGGGGGGATAATTCAAGTCAAAGATATATATTTTCTAAAACCAGGTGTGATAATTTGTTTATTTAACTTAAAATACAAGAATTGCAATTTTTTTAAATTAAAAAGCAGAGTTTTGTTTCATGACTTACATTTATTTTTGCTTGTAATAATTGTTTCCCATTTTGGTATTTACCGAATATCCCTTTTAGAACTGATTGTTAGTTTATTGTGAAATTGTTTGGTTTAAATGTTTGTACATCGAAAATTAAATATGGTATTTCTGGAAACATATTGTTGTGTCTGGATTTTCCAGATGCTAGAGAAATCGTTATTATACTAATTTAAACCATTTATGGGAAAGTCATTTAAAGGATCTAGAAAGTGCCACTTCCGAATAGGAGTTAAGTATCTCTTGTATGCACTTGGAATTTACCGACTGATTATGATATAAACTAATTGGATTTATAGCGTCTCTTCAATTTCATCCTTGTTTTGGAACCACTGATATTTGTGCAGTGGTTAAATTCCTCCCGCTTTACTAATCTGTTTATATACAATTAAAAGGTATGGGTCAACTGTCAAACAATAGCTTCATTGATAATTTATTGTTGCTATTGGCTAAATTATCGAATGACATACAAAGCAATGTATGGTTAAGGCCAAAGTGTTTACTCCAATGATTATCTAATTTTATGATCAGACAATTGAATTGCTAAACAACATTCGCAATAGTTTGGATTTCTTTCATACCTTCTAATTTGATTTTTTAAAGCTTTAAAGTAGTAAACAATTATGTTAAAAAAACAACCCTAATATTGCCAGTTTTATTTAAATTTTACGTTGTGGGCCTGCAATTTTTATCAAGTCATATTAAAACGTTTGATTATAAATTAAAAAAAAGGGCTAACAGCAAAATTTTATAGTTTTTTATAATTGCAGTTTCCAAATCCTTCACGTTTTCACTACACTTCAACACCGCAATTAAGTCGTAAATGTCGGCATAAAGCACACGCCGCTTTGTATCTACACATTTTCACTTATAACCTCAAAATGCCGAACTCGCAACCTTTCGTTCACTGTCTGGTATGAACGCAGATCTCGAGAGGGGAAACGGTCTATAAGGCACGTAAAGCTTAATCACGACGATTTTTAGGAATTTTACAGCAATTAAAGGCGCTGCAGCAGGCCTCGAAATGGTTGGGTGAAAATAAAACCAATTAAACAAATTGCTCAGAAGGTGAACAAATCCGAAACTTGATTGGGCTTGATGGCAGATAATTGGCAATTCTGAGCTGCAACCGCGAATGATTTTCATTTGGAACTCTACTTGTTTTTTTTTTAATATCTGCTAAGAATTTTAGGTAAAAATTCATATAAGTTGATTTTTTCTGTCGGATAGGGGCGTATTTGCAATATGAGGATCAAGGGAATAGACCGAAAAAAATTGTGTTTAAGTATTGTCGTTCTGATTATTTATTTTAATTTTTTTAAATATGTAATTTGAAAGCAAAGTTTATAAAATGATATTAGTGCAAATAATATTACTATTTTGTATAAATATTGGTGCATCCTCAATGCTCTAGATATGTGAAGAAATGGAAGTTAACAAAAAGAAAAAAAAATACATCTACCCGCTTTTCCGGTAAAGTTTCGCAACTAAAGGAAAAGTGCGTTGCCTGCAAGCATGCATGCACTACTTAAATTTATAAACAATCTATTGTAGCGTACTAACGAGTCGAAGACTCGAGCTGTTCACATTACGAAACCACAATCGAATAAAATTATTTTGCAATAATTATAAAAAATACTTACTACTTGAGACGTCCAGATTAAAAAATCGACAAAGTAAGTCCACTCAACAGTTCAAAACACGAGACACAAATCACCGAATTAACCTAAAGACGGCCGCCACATAAATAATACAAGCGCGTAGCAGGAACAGAACCGGATCCAACCAGACACAAATTAATATACACAATCAGTATCTAGGATAGACGAGGAATGTCGCGAATTTCAATATGCAGAGCCGACTATCGACAGGTGAGCAGGTGCACTGAATGGTCGAATTCGAAAGCTGCTCAGCTAAGCGCTAAGCCGGTTCGCGTGCCCACCACCACTGCTGCTATCAGCCTTTCTGGCCCTAATATACTCAACTAGACAGTGATAAGCGACGCCTGTCCTTGTTTTGCACCCTTTGTAAGGACTAAAGGACAAGGAAACTGATTTAAACAGAGCCTGCTTAGAGGGGGTGACAGCCCCAGGCCCCGCAGAGAAGGGATCCCCTAGACAACTTTTTTTATTAACAAGGGAGTAATGTTTTTTATAATAAAAATTGCATCATGTTAAACTTAAGCAAGTAAAAGAAATTTAATAATTATCCATGTTATTTATAGATAATTACAAAATTTTTTAGCGTCTACTGATACCCTTGTAAATAAAATGGTAGTTAATCTGCCTTCTAAAAAACTAAATGCCATTGATAAATTGGTTTTCGGTCTAAAAGTCTATATTACGCAGGCGTTCAGAACAATTAAAAAAATTGATTTAGTTGCAGCAATAGAAGAGACTTTCTATAAACTTCCAGAAAACCACCATACACAATCACACAAGAAAAACCGTCATCACACAAGCTGAATAAAGACATCAGCATCACAACCGAAATTTTACCTGCAGACAGGTCAAAACTTGTCAATCGTCGATTCGGTTTCATTGTGAGGAGCAGTTTAAGTTGGTATTGATTTGTTCACTTTAATGTATTACTGTTTGTTCGCATATTTACATTTTGTTTAGGCTGGCGAATTCCTAAATTAATTAGACTTTGGCATAGGTATTCTTTTGGAAATTAACCCTCCAGTACTTAAGAAGGAACCATGCTGGAATGAAATAATTTAAACAAAAGGTTATTGCAAACTATAGTATGATCAAAAATTATTTTCATTTAGTGTGGCTATGGAATAGCTCCTAATTTATGAATGAAACTATAAGTCACTTAAAACATGTCAAGTTTGACATTTAAGTATAAACATAGTTGAATTCATAAATTAGGAACTATCGTCTATCAAGTGTTTCTCGCACGCGGAAAGATAATTGTCGATTGAGGCGAAGCCCAAGTGCAACAATACGCTCTACCCGACGAGGTGCACACACGATTTTTTCGACAAGCAACGAAATAGTCTTTAATATTTAAAATAAAAATTCTAAAATATTGCTATACACCCTACCATGCTGTTTAGTTTATTTAATCTTTACTAGCTCAGGTAGAACAAAGACTATATAAACTTGTATGGTATTCTTTTTAGATTAAAACAAATTTAAGTTTAGATGAATTTATGTATTTTTCATAAAAAGTTTTTAACCTTGCTAGCTCTAGTAGAACAACCGCCCTCAAATAAGGTTAGGTTCATGCATTATCATAATTATTACTCTTGGTAATTGATTAGTGCAATGAAAAATTACTTCAAAATAAATATGACAGTTCTACAACAGTCAATGCCAAAATCATTAAAATAAAAAGTTAGTCGAACTCATATCTGTTGCACATATTATTATTTCAAACATCGACGATGATAAGTAGTCTTTTCAAATATGTTATTCACTCACTCTTAAAACTTTATTTATTTTTTAGATCTTTTAACATATTCCCATCTGCCTCTGTTTCAGCCCAAGCACACGCCACCAGCTCCCCGATGCAAATACAGCTCCTCAATTAATTGTAATAGCGTCCAAATTGTCAGCAATCCAAACTTCCTTTAAGTCCAACTCAGGTGTAGATGTAATTAACTACCAGTGACTGCAATGCCTTATTTCCAAACACAACGGGATACTTCTCACTTCCACCAACAAGCTCTACAAAGTTCACCACCAGTGACTGCTATGTCTTTTATCCAATTCAGATGTAACCAACCAACAATAAGCTCATTGCAATGTCTCCTAATTCAATTCAGGTGTAGATGCCAAATAAAATTGTATACTTTACGTTACCAATTTATAATAAGAGAATGTTTGTAGATCGTAGCCGTCGAACTCCTTCCTGTACCACCACTACTCAATTTCTTCTCCTCTAGTTCATTTGTATCTTCACTTATTCTTCAGTTTGATTTTAAATATTCATTTCTCTCTTCACTTCGTTAATTTTATTAATCGTACCCTTTAATACGCCAATTATATAATAATAATCATATTATTAAAGGGTTTTATTTTCAAATTTCTGTTTTCTTCAAAATTTTTAAAAATCACAATTTACCATAGCAATAAATATTCACACATTTTTTTTAAACTAACAGTTTATTTTAATTTTATTTTTTTTGTGTGACTTTTTCAAATAATCATTCGACTTTGCCTTTCACCTTAATTCAAACTATGTTTTGGCTTATCGTGATTGCCATTTAATATCAATTATGATTTGAACTCTGATATTACTAAACAACTATCTTTACTAAATCAGACATTATTTAATCCATATGTTAGAACTTTTTGATAAAATATTGATTGCTTTACAAGATTTGTATACAATATTTTATTTATTAAATAAATCTCAAATAGTCATGTTGTTCTTTTACTGCATACATTTATCCTTGCACTTTTTAATAATTAAGTATTGTTTTTAATCTATGAATAATTTCATCCCTGGGGATTAACTTTTATAAACAAACTAGCAGTCTTGAGACACTACCACAACCATATAGTTTATCATTGACAGACTAGTGCGGCAAAGTACGTTTTGTCACACTAGTCTGTCAATAGTATATTACGCAACAAGTTTAGAAAAGTGAAGTTTTCCTCAACAAGTATGGCGGGTTTGAGTACGAGCTTCAGCGAGTACTTAAATACCCATACTAGTTCAGTAAAATAACTTTTCTAATGCCTTTCGTATACTATTTTATCACATTTTATGTAGAAATGTGAAATATTAGATTTTTATATAAAAGTGACATTAAATGTCAAAACATAGCCAAGCTGAGCAGAACTTGTTTTCATGTACTAAAGCACGATAAGTAGCTTCAGTTGATGTCATGAATTTGGCAGCACTAAAGTGTATTGTTGGTGGCACTGTAAGGCTATGTCATATTCGAGGTTAGCAGGTTAGGCCATTCGCCAGTCTGTGTCAAAACTGACGCAAAACCTAACCTGCTAATCTCGAATTTGACATAGACTTACAGTGTCACCAACAATACATTTTAGTATTGCCAAACATAAAAAGAATCGTCGTTGCTATGCTGCAATGGTTGCTACTATGCAAAGTATCACATTACTAAACGCTTTTGCATGTAGAAATGTAGTACATTACCATATGAAATGCAATAAAATATACTTTGTCGCACTAACGTAATGTCCCAAAAGTTTTCGGAAAATGTTCCAATAAAATGTACCTACAGCAAATAATGTTCCATTCAGTTGCCGTTGAAAACAAATTGTATCAAATAATATGATAATTATACACAGGTATATGGTTATGTTGTGGAAATGCAATATAAATAAAAAATTGTACATTTTTAAGCATTACCTTTTTCCAAAAAATTTTGAGACATACGTTAGTGCGACAAAATGGGTCATATCCCAATAATTGAAATGAGAATAACAAACTTGACTTTGTTTAGAGATAATCGAAAAACAATTGGTGTTTTTACAATAATTTTGATTTTATCTGATAGGTACTATGGAAACAAACTGATTTCGAACATAAAGCACGCGAAAATTTACTTTTTTGTTCTAGGATTTGTTTTGATTACTAGAATCGAAATAGATTTTATCTACGACAGTGTGTAAAATTGCCTTTTAGTTGGCAGTTTTAAGTTTGTAAAACGACTGTTTAATAACATGTTTTCATTAGTTTACGTCGTCGGTAGTAACGTGTTTAAAAGATTTCATTAGGCACGTTGTCAGTAGCAACGTGTTTTAAAACTTTAAAACACGCAAAATTACGACCGGTTGCTCGTAATTCTAATTTACATTTTTTTTTATATTTACCGTGTTTTCTAGATTCTATCATAGATGAAATATTGTACGATACACATGCGTAAAGCATCTGTGGTCACTCGCTGGGCTTAAAACGCTCGCTCACTCGCGTTTTAACTCTCCCCACTCGTGCCTAAAGAGTAGCTTTACGCACTTGTATCGTAAATTACTATTAAGAGTCAGATTATCTTTTGAATGGTTTTTTTGTGCAATTCGCATTATGTCCATGTTATTTAGTTTACAAATTATCTGTCTTCTCTATTGGTCTTTATTTTCATTACTAAAATGTTTCTTTTTAAAGAATGTGCAATAGAACTCCCAATATAGAAAATTCTGACCTTCTGTAATTTTTACTGTACACTCCAATCATGTTTGGGCACTGTACTTCACTAAAATTTTGAAAAAAACTACTAGTTGTTTTTGTCGCTCCAACTTGATACCGAGTATGTACAAGGAGTTTAAATTTCTTGAATTACTTGAGAATGGCATACGTCGTCGCTACCAACACCTACAACTGCAGCACCTTATCAGCAGTGATTTACACCGTTTGTACACGTAGTATAATTATTTCGAAATTACTGCAGTGTGTCAGAAAGAAGTTTCAAAAAGTTATAACTCTGAACAATTAAACTGTTTGTCGTAGGTACTATCCGTTTATTCGAAAGCCTCACAATCGCGGTTAGCAAAAAAAATATTAAGCTTTATTCCCGGTATAAGTAAAACACCCTCAATTGTGAATTGTAGAAGCCCAAGACATTCTTCTTCTTCTTCTTCGAGTACCGTCTCCTAACGGAGGTTGAGTGTCATCATAGCAATTTTAATCTTTGACGCTGCTGCTCGAAACAACTCTATGGAGGAACAACTATACCATTACCGCAGGTTTTTTTAACCAAGAAGTTCGTCGTCTTCTTATAATTCTTTTTCCAGATATTTTTTTCCTGTATAATCAGTTGCAGCATGGCATACTTTTCTCGTCGCATCGCGTTTGATTGTATTTACTAATTTTCTCGCTTTATTCATCTGACGTAGGACTTCATTTGTTTTTCTTTCTGTCCACGATATCTTCAACAAACGTCGGTATATTATCCATAATTCGAAGGCTTCGATTTAGTTAATCTCTCGTTTTTTAAGCGTCCATGCCTCCATTCCGTATTGAAAAGAAGTAATACCTCATAAGTCGAGTTCGGATTTCTATATTTAAGTCTTCGTTGCATAATATGTTTTTCATTTTCACAAAGGCAGTCCTCGCTGATTCTATCCGTGATCTTATTTCTTAGGTTTGATCGTTGTTCTCGTTTATTAGGGTCCCCAAATACTTATACTTATTGACCCTTTCAATATGGTTGTTATTTATTGTCAAATTAGCTGTGATATTTGGTGTTTTAGAGATTATCATAAACTTTCTTTTGACTTCCTTCGTCTCAAGACGGAGGAAGTATTGTAATCACGAAAAAATCACCTTCCGAGATTCCTTTAGATCTTCACGTTTTAAGGTCCCTAGATGACGAAAAAGAGGTTTTCTCAATTCCGTCTTTCTGTCTGTCTGTCTGTCTGTCTGTCTGTCGTCTGTCTGTTGGCGGTATAACTCAAAAAATACATGTCGGAAGAAGACGATATTTTGCATACACATTATATATATATACCTGGAATGAAACCGGGAAAATTTCAGACAAATATATACATTGTGAACACCTTAAAAAAATAAACTTTTGTATATTTTTCACAAAACTCTGTGGGCTGCACTCGTCCTAATCGAACCTAATCGCAATGGGCATTCGTGATACCATAGCAAAAATATTTGACTTAACTTTGACTACTCATGGTATTATAAGTGACTAATTATGTTCAGACGCTCCATCATATTAAGGAGTCATCGGCATATCTGATGTTGTTTACAGCTTTTCCGTTTATTGTTATGCCTGCTGTTTCTCCATGAATATGGCTTCGGAATATAAGTTAAATAACAAGGGTGACATTACGCACCCCGAGCCTTATTAAACAATGTACTAAAAGGTTATAGCAAAAGTACTGCTCTGGGGTATTTAAAATGTTCACAGGGGTACGGACGGGTTAAGAAGCTCCGTTTGAAAAATGATGAAAACACTACTTTATCAGAACGAGAATAATTTAGATCAATTTTTAGGCTTTCGAGATGCATATTTCTGCGTTTATTCCTAAAGAAAAAACATTTTTACAAGTGTCTAGACTAAGCCTGTTATATAAAGGGTAATTCTTGACATAATTGCGATGACTGATTATAAATCGTAGGATTGAACATAAAATCATGTTTTCTAATAAAATTAACCATACATTAAATTTCAATTCAATCCTTTAACAGAACTGTACTAATGGATATTCTAACAGTTTGAGTATAGTAGCAATAGCTACTTTTCTATTTTTTTAATCGAAGTACATAAACATTGCAGTATAGATGTTTACAGTGGGCTCATAAATAATTTTAGACAAATGGGGCTATGGAAAACAAAATCAGCGTGTTAGATCTTATATGTATTAAAAATGGCTTTCTCAAATAAACACAGGATTGTTTAATGGAATTGTTTTTAAAAATGGGATTCAAGAAAACGGCGAACTAAATACAAAAATTTCAAACATAACATAGATAAGCTTGTAAACGAGTTGAGACAAACATTTCTGATTATTAAGGGAAAATGGCAACAGCTGAATACATTGTTTACATCGTATATTAAGAGGTGAAACACTGTTAATATAATCCTTCTTTATTTCTGCATTAAATATTTTTGAACATTTTTTATAATTTTTTATATTCCAAAGCCTTGTATATAGAAAACATTTTAGAAAAGTTACAATGAAAATAAGCAAATCACCCAAACTATTTCTCTGAACTTAATTTTGTTTTTATTTTGCATCGCCAGCCTATTTAAAATGATGCATGGAGTGAGTTTTAAGTTTGAAAACGACTTTTTCCGCCAATCGTACCAGAATTGACACATTATTGATAAAATTTTGTTGAGCAAAGTCAAACATTCGATTACATCAGCCGTTGTTAGGTAATTTACAATAAAATTGTACTCTGTACAGTAATATTCCCGTTTTCCTAATTTTTTTAATTATTCTGGTATGATTGGCGGAAAATAGCATGTGTATCTTGGACAAAAAGCAACATTCCCGGACTCCTGTGATTGTGACTATTGTTGTGCGAGGCAAATGCGGAGCCCAACAATATTCACAGTTGTCCGGGAATGTTACACTTTTCATCCTAGATACACAATGTACTATTTTGTTCTACTGCATCGAAAAGCTATCACTTTTCGGCAGTAATAACCATAGCAACAAATACCAATAATCATTTTCATTAGTCGAAATCAAAGTAGACACTCCCATTTTGAGGTACGTCTTCACCTCCTCGACTTTTCTCGACTTCCTCGATTAAGCTGTCATTTTATTATTAAAAAACGCTTCCAAAGCAGTAGGCTCGCCTTATTTATGTGCTTCGCTCGTTGCGCTCGCTTGGCTATAAACTGCGGCTAGTCCAAAAAAGTCCTTAATTTCGTATTTGTAACATAAATAGGTATTTCCGTTGACCTCTCTATAAAATGTGGCTTTACGAACGAATTTTGGAACGAAAAATTTCACTTTTTTGGACATCATTAATTTTTGAAAAATTTACGTTTTGATTGGTTTACACTATTTGTTGCCTGTGGTTACTAAGTAAATCAACTACATTGATTGGTTTGCAATATTTGTTAGCTGTGGTTACTAAGGACATAAAATGCCTTTAGCATCGGATTGAAATGTGCCTACGTGTCTTCTGAAAATGCTCTTTCTAGATTTGTTTATGTTGTAATCAAGAATAGCAATTTGCTCTCAGCAGTGTAGAGCTTCTTAATTCTTTTCAAGCCGACTTATATGTCTCTGTGTCGAGTATCCTTTATTAAGCCGGCTACTTAACCTTTGAAAACGTCAAATTGAGACAAATAACGTATTCTCTTAAAAATTGTTTCGCTTTAAATTTCTTAATTTACTTCTATAATGCATAGCAGTGAGCAAATATTTGCGTAATCGTTCGACGTTCTACGAAAATAAATTGAAGTATACAACTAGCGTCATATTTAAATAAATATGTTCTGTGTATTCCTAAAACCATTACTGCATAGAAAAATACTAGACGTACCTAAATAAATATTTAAAATTAAAAGTGTAGTAATTATAGATAAAACTACATAATAATGAGTTCTGAATCCTTTCAAGAAAGATTTAATGATATTTACATTTACCTCACTTTTTTGTACATCTATTAAAACTCCAATGTAAGACACCTACTATTATAAGTATTATACAATTATTACTTTATGCATAATTCTTATGAAACTTCAAAGCCAAATTTTAAAAAATTATTAAAGATATGCTCTTGCTAAATGTGTAAAAAGACACTTTTGCTTTACTCTTTGTGCAAAACGCAATTTTGTGCGGAAAAAACCAATTACATTCTTTATTGTTCTTTGTAGTTGGGTGCATTATTACTACTGATTATAAACTAGCAGAAGCTTGACCACAATATTTAAGTAATAATAATACAAATTGCGTTAATAGCTATCTGGTATATGTAAGGCCTGCAAAGTATTTTATCTAAGTCAGAAAACGTCAAGAAAATAATCCTGTTTCTGCGAATAAATGATGACAGTTTTTTAACTTGGTTTAGATCATTTTCAGTACAACTATATTTAAATATAATGTTCACACATGGCAAACCGTTGGAGCCCTAAATCTAATTTAAATAATTTTAAATGATAATTATTTTCAAGCTTTAATAGGTGTGGTGGTCGATGAGATTGGTGGAGCGCCGACGAGTTTCTACAGGAATCAACTTGCCGAATTTGGTTCACATTAATTAATCAACTTTGTGGAATGAGCTATTGTAACATAACCGAGACGATTTTATTTTTTGCAATACAAAATAATTATATGGTCTTGTATTTTGCTTAAATATTCTTGACTACATTATTTGCAGCTTGGAAATTAACTTATGTAAGGGCCTCCTGTCTTTAATTTTAATAAAACACATTCATCCTAGTATTTTATTGCTAATTTTAAGTCCTGTTTGAAATTTCCGGTTTTACTCTGATATCCCTTTAACAATATCTAAAACTTCTTTGCAGTTTTCATTTCGAAAATGTGTAGGTATTTATACTTGAAATTACTTAGGCTAAAAATTTAAAACTATTTTCGATTTAAAATTAACCGATTTTATTAAAAACTACATAAGTTTTCTAAGTTATTCTGGAAAAGACATGCATATGTACTTCCATAAGTGCCACCTCCGTAATATGAACTGGTTAACAGAAAACGAAGTAATTTTTCATCGCCAAGCAGGCAGCGAACAAATTACAAAAACATCTGTTCACCAGCAAATCACCCCGATCCTACAAGAATTTAAAAGAAAACCGTTACAAAAATAAAACAATAAATCGCGGCATGCCAGCTCAAAGGAGCACCAATTCTCAAGTGCAAACCTCTGCACAAAGACAATAAAGGGCCAACGGCTCGCCAGACCCCAATAAATCCGGAAGCCGACAAAACGGCGCCGTTGCGAACAAACTCCAAACGCGCTACCAAATTAATAATCCAAGTTCAATTACTAAAAAACTCTTAAATCAGAGTGCGCCCAATCAAAACCCCCCACATAAGGATACCTGCCGATAGGAAAAGTTAACCGCCACCTGATAAAATCAACCCCAAGTCTCTAGCACCCAGGCAGGTCGAGAAAAACGAATTTTTCCATCAGCCAGCGAATGCATGCGGGCGGAGCGGCCGAAATTCAGCGTACACAGTGGCCCGGCGGAAAAGCATTTTGTAACGAAGAAATCAGGGCCACGACCGAGTACATTGGCAAGGGTGCAAAATTACAAATTAAATTATAATTAGCGGAAGGAAGCATCCCAGGAAGGCGTGAATAGTATCAAAATTCATATAAAATTAGCGCGCAACTAAATCGAAGCAAAAATAACTTCTTAACATACGCAATAAGAGTAATGCTTAAGTAAGTTTTACGACGAACACGGAATTAAAAAAATTCCAATTTCAATTAATCTTTACCAAAACCTAGCAAATTGGGTGTCGTTAGAATCAACATTTCAACGACTATTGATTGCGACCCAAATCAAGTCGATAATTGATCACGCCGCTCAATTAAACGCGATAATTCGAAATACATCAAAAACGGGCAAAAACATCCCTTCTACTTCGACCAATGAGCTGCGAGATCGCGTTTGACAAAGGACTGGCCCCTTTAAATAGTCAGACGCTGGCAGTAGGAAATCACTCAATCCAGGAGAGTCCACCAGCAGCCACTACAGCCTCCAGGACCACCAGCAGCCATTCCAGCCTCCCAGGACAACTCTGCCGTTCACCGAGCTGCCGCTTCCTTGGACTTGGAGCCTATCGCCCTCGCTGGATTCCGAGCCTATCACCTTCGTGGACTTAGAGCCAATCCACTTCATTGGACTCTGCTGTCTGCCGTCTTCGGGGGATTTGGAATTCGAGCCACTTCCGCCAGCCGCCGCCTCCGCCAAGGAGATCAGCACTGCCGCCGACGTTGCCGCCGCCGCTGCTCTCAGCCCGCCGCCCCGTCGCCAGTCGCCACCGCCGCCGCTGCAACCGCAGAAGGAAGCCGCCAGCCGCCGCCTCTGCCAAGGAGATCAGCACTGCCGCCGACGTTGCCGCCGCCGTTGCTCTCAGCCCGCCGCCCCGTAGCCAGTCACCGCCGCCGCCGCCGCAGCACCCACAGGGGAAGCTCGCCGCCACCGCCTCATCACCCGTCGCCGCCGACGCCCTAGGAGACCCTCGCAGCCCCGCTGGCAACGGGCCTCTCTTCCCCGGACTCCCCTAGCGGAAGCCCGAGCCGCACCCCGCACCGCCCCCCGGAAGGGACGGACCGCGTCCAGGCCACGTTCCCCGCCTCCGACAACCGGAAAAGGCCGCCCCATCCCCACCCTAGGCACCGGCGCCCGAGCCTAGACGAGTAGTTTACTTTTGTATATGTATTTCTTTTTTTCTTTTTTTTTCTTTTATTATATATAGTTTTAAGCATTTATGTACATAAGATTATTACTCCAATAAACCTCTTAAAAGTTCACTCCAGTCAATCAGCAACATCGACAAAGGTAACGCCCACCCTCCTCTTCCGAAACCGACGCCATTGAAGTAACCCTACCGCTGAGCTATAAACCGAGGCGTGTTATCCGTTACTTACTAGTATTTCTTAGCAGCTACCTTTTATCTCTCTCTCAGAAATCTATCTGAAAAGTTAAAAAATTGAACATGTTAGTCTACAATAGCTCCCCGGAAATTGATTAAGGCTTGATTTTTCTACAAAAGTTACAAGAATTTAGAAATATATCAATGTTTCGGAGAACATTATTTACTGCCCTTATCAAACAAACAAGAAGTTATACTTACACTGTTTCGTTGACATGAGTAGGGGTGGGCGATATTAAAATTTACATATCGATATTCGATATCAGAATTATATCGATATTTATCGATATATCGATATTTATCAATATATCGATAAATATCTTAAAAATACCGATATATCGATATTCGATAAACATCGATATTCGGAATATCGGTATGTCGATATATCGATATGTCGATATCTGATATTTCCATATATCGATATATCGATATGGAAATAATATCGATATTCGGAATATCGGTATATCGATATATCGATATGTCGATATCTGATATTTCCATATATCGATATATCGATATGGAAATAATATCGATATTTATCGATATACCGCCCAGGCCTACTGCTGAGTGCTGACTATCAAATATTATGTAGAAGTCTCCGACGTGAAAAAAGTGTAGCATAAACAAAAAAACGCCCAAATTAAATCTGCAGTCTTGCACAATATTTTTAAATTTAGAGACTTCACAAGATGTCCTTATTTAAAAGTTGCAAAATGCAATACGTGTTAAATTCGGAGTACGGACTTACTGAGTACAAATATACATGATATCGTTATCAATGTTATTATATTGTATTGAATTATTTTAACAAAATAAATTGTACTTATTAAAATATATGTTAAAAAATTTGAATAATTAAAGTATATTTGCATCTTGCTAATTATATGTGTTACAAAAGTAAAGCATTAACAAATATTAGGTATTTATTTTACTGTAACATGAGATGTGTATGTATGTACAACTGTACAGCACAATCAATGCGTAATTGTAACTTTAGTGTCTGAATAGCCAAATTCGGTTTAGATGAATAGTGGCAACGCAAAAAATTGGTTCGAAAATGATTATACAGCACTCGAATGTTTTAAAGATTACCTAATAGGTAACAGAAACGTCGTTTTTAGTGCACCCATATTCATATCGATTTTTGAAAAGACAATTTATGAATGTAAAATCTAGTTCTGCGTGGTTACAATAGGTCAATATGTAAAATAACATCATCATCATCATAGTTGGCTTTCCAGTCCTAGCGCACTATAACCTGCTTCTTCGAAGCTTCCAAAATCCTGATAGGGATTATAAGAGAGGTGGATTGGTCCTCCCTTCCCATGCATTGGTGTCGAAGTCAGATTTGGTTGTTTGTTTTAGTCTCTTCCACTATTCTTCGCCACTGTCTTCTGTCGTGTATTTTTGTCTTCCAGTTTGCAATACCCATGGTTTGCAGGTCCTTGATTACATCGTCCATCCAGCGAAGGTCTGGTCTTCCTCTTCTTCTCTTGTTGTCTGGACTCCATTTAGTTATTACTCTTGGTGCTCTCTCCTTCTCCATTCTGAACACATGCCCTAACCACCTTATTCTTTGCGCCTTAATAAATTTTACTACATCTTCCCCCTTTGTCTCCTTGTATATCTCATGATTCATTCTGCTTCTAATCTGATCATTTTCATCTATGATTGGACCCATTATTTGTCTAAGTATTTTCCTCTCGTTTACTCTAAGTTGTTCTTCATCTTTCTCTGTCATTTTCCATGTCTCTGCGCCATATGTCATCACTGGTCGTACTAGACTGTTATAAATTCGCAGCTTTGTCTTCATGCTTAAGATGTTGTTTAATAAGGTTTGTTTGTTGGAGTAGTAGCATCTATGAGCTGCTTGTATTCTGTTTGTTATTTCTGTGTTTGTGTTGTTATTGATATCTATCAGTGATTCTAGATATGTAAATTTCTCCATTTCTTCAAATTCATATCCTGCTATTTGTATCTTTGTTTGTCCTTCTCCTGTATTTCGTTTTTTCACTGTTTACTACTAATCCCATCTTTTCCGCTGCTATCTCCATTTCTTGAAATGTTTGTATTAAGTCCTTTTTGCTCCTGCTAATAATCACCACATCGTCTGCATATGCACACATCTGAGTAAGATGAATGTTTATTAATCCCTGTGCCTTGGTTTTTCGTATTATCGTTTCTAGCGTTAGGTTAAATAGGACTGGTGATAGCGCATCCCCTTGGCCTACTCCTGTACTAATATCTACTCTGTTCGTTAGGCTTACGTTGGTTTTTATATATGCATGAGAGTCTTCCATAGTCATTTTTACTAGCTTCACTATCTTGTATGGTACACCTAGATGTGTTAGCTCTGCATACATTCTGTTTCTCTTGATTGTGTCAAATGCTTGACGAAAATCTATGAATAGCAGATGTAGCTCGACGTCAAATTCTTTACTTTTTTCTAGTAGTTGTCTTATTATATGTATACCATCGATTGTAGATCTGTTTGGTCGAAACCCATTTTGATAGTCGCAAAATAACATAGTAGATCATTTTAGATCATGAAGTATTATTATTAGGATTATTAAAACAAATTGTATTTATGGCACTTCAAATTGAGCGAATCTTGTACATGCTCAAATACCAGGTGTACGGTTTTCATACAAAAAGTTATCGTAAACCAATCTGAACATTTACATGGTGACCACTTTCTGACAACAGTTGGATTAGACAAGTGGAAACTACTAATTTGACAGCTATTCCATAAATCTCGATACATATGTATTTATCGATAATATGGAGATATCGATAGTTATGGCGATATCAATAATTATGGGGATAGCGATAAATAACGATATTCGATAAATATCGATATAAGATATTTCCATATTCCATACATATGGATATTCGATATTTCGATATATCGATAAATATCGATATATTAATATTCGATAAATATCGATATTCGATAAATATCGATATTCGATAAATATCGATATCCAATATTTCCGTATATCAATATATCGATATGGAAATAATATAGATATTTATCGATATATCGATATATCGCCCAGCCCTAGACATGAGCAATAAAGGCCACAAAAACCAGATATTAAAGAGTAGGTAATACATTAAAGCTAAACACTTAGTGTTTACTGCACCTCCTAATGAAATCAACTCGGCGATTGACAAGTTTTGACACCTTGTTAAGTAAAACTGCAATTAATCTGTCTCTAAGGACTAAACGCCACTAATAGAAAAGTTCTTCGAAAACGACTTAGTTGCATAACCGACCATAATAAATTTGATTTATTTTCAGCGATAGAACTTCCAGACAAAAAAGCACTCATTGCACACGCCGAATAAAAACATCACAATCAATTTTACCTCTAGCAGGTCAAAACCTGTCAATCCCGGAATTAATTTCGTTACGAAGGGTCGGTAAAAACTGAGTTTGGATTTGTTAACTGTTAATGTAATGAAATATATTTTCCCCAAAAGGTTTGTATATTTAGAATTTTTTAATGTGGCGAATTAGATGTTAGCATATTCTTTAATTAATACTTAACTCAAAGGGCAGAAAAGACAATAATTCATCAATTTACCAAATTTGTGCAAACTTTTAAAGAATAATTATTACCGGAGTTAGAGTTTAGCAAGTCTGATTTTGTGTAGCTCTATGAAGAAAGATGAATTACATTGTTCACGGCTCCTGTTCTGATTACTAGAATCGAGATATACAGGGTATTCAAAAAATGTTATAGTATATTTTACCCACTTATAGATCTCATCAACAGACACAAAAATGTCCTAATAAACATGGGTCCGGAAATGCTTAGTTTTCGAGATACAACGTGTTAAAGTTTTTTTTTTGTAATCTGTTTTTTATGTTATCTAAAAACGTCAACAATACTTAAGCAAAATGTAGGCATATTGACATTGTATTGAATTTTGTATTGTAAAAAAGTTAAATCACCTCCGTTCTATTACAATAGCTCATTCTGCAAAGTTAATTAATGAATGTGAACCAAATTCGGCAAGACGATTCCTGTAGAAACTAGTTGGTGCCCCACCAAACTCGCTCACAACCGCACCCATTAAAGCTTCAAAAGAATCAATATTTGAAATTATTTAAATTAGATTTAGGACTCAAAGGATTTGCCAGATATAAACATTATATTTGATAATAGTTGTACCGATAGTAAACCAAGTTGAAAAACTGTCATAATTTATTATTTAAAAATTAGGATTATTTTCCTCATGTTCTCTGACGATTAGATAAAGTATTTTTGCAGGCCTTACAAATATACGACACTGACGCACATTTTATTATTATTATGACTTAAATATTGTGGAAAGTGGTCACTCTTCTGGGAGTTTATAATCAGTAATAATAGCAATACAATCAGCTACAAAGGACAACATAATTTAATTGATTTCTTCCACAAATAATTGCGATTTGTACAAAGATTAGAGCAAAAGTGTCTTTTTACACATACACGTTTAACAACTGCGTGTCGTTAATAATTTTGTAAAATTTTGGGTTTGAAGTTAATTGTTTCATTTCATAACAATTATGGGTAAAGTAATAATTGTGGATGTCTGCCACTGAAGTTGACACATTAAATTTAAATTTTATATGTAACTATTGTGTACAATTACTACACTTCCGATTTGAAATACTTATTTTTAGAAGTGTAATGATATTTCTCTAAACAGTCATGATTTTAAGTACATACAGAAGGTATATAAATTTAATGATAGCTGTTTACTTCCATTTATTTTCGTAAAAAGTAGAACAATTAAGCAAATATTTTATCACTGCTATGTATCATAAGAAAATTAAGTAATTTAAAAGGAAACAGTGTTTTTAAGAGTACGTTATTTATCTCAATTTGAAAATTTCAAGAATTACGTAGTCGGCTTAAACAGTAATATATTAGAGCAAGAAGAACGTGCAAAAAATAGGGGAAGAGGCTAAAAAGATGAGAAAGGGATGCTTCACAGGGTCTACGGACGACAGAAAGAAATATGGAGAAGATCAACTGAGCAAATTCTAAGTCTGCCAAAAGAACAAAACACTATGCAAATAATCAAAATATAAAGAATCAGGCGTTTAGGACACGTCCAGTCACTCCCTTAAGAAAGAACCGCGAGAATAATAATGCGTGTAAATTTAATTGCATCTAAGAAGACAGAGAAAGGGAAGAAGACTGAAAAGAAGATGAATAGCGGTAATGGACAGTAAGAAGACGCTGTAGAATAATTACAAACAAAGCCCTAGTGACCAGCTAATGTTTGCGAAATATAGTGGCGTAGAAAAATACCTTTTCCAAGGCCCTACAACTTGCGAATACAAATATTTCTTTTCAACATAAATAGAAAGCAGTTATCAACCATTACTACCAGAAGAATTATTAACAATAATTTTTTATTGTTTTATTAAACACGAAGTTATTATTGTTTGTATTTTAAAAGATTGGTTTCTATAGGTTCATACACAGTTTATTAATTAGTTTAGGCGCCATACAGTACTCATTTAATTAATAAGATGTAAGAAATATGGATATGGATAATTGCAAACAAAATAAATCACGTCGCTTGTATTGCCAGAGCTCATATCACAACAATAAATATATGTGAACCAAATTCGGCAAGTCGATTCCTGTAGAAACACGTTGGAATCCTTCGAAGCTTGACGATCACCCCAACCTATCTATAAAAGCAGTAAATGCTTGAAAGGGGCCATCCTTTGAAACTATTTTTTAATTAGATTTAGGACCCCAAATATTCACCGGGTTTTGTATTTGAACATAGTTTTTATTATTATTCATTATTAAACCAGGGATTAATTAAATATAGTCGCAAGTGATCAAGCTTCTGCGAGTTTATATTTAGTAGTAGTAACAATACAACCAACCGCAAAGAATAACATACTTAATTAGATTTTAAAAAAAATGTTTTCTACAACATATAGAGTAGAATTGTAGAATAATTTTACAAAATGTCGGGTATGAAGTTAATTGCTCTTCACAACAACTGTACAAAAAATAATTGCAGATGCTTTACGCTTACGGATTGGAGTGTTCAGAGATCTATAACAAATTAGAAATATTAAATTGTTAGTAAATTAAGAAACATTATTGACCTACGTAGTTATATGTAATTCTTGTGTAGAAATACTCAACTTCTAATTTTAAATATTGGTTTTTCTAGATATACTTAGTACCAATGGTTTTAAGTACATCCAGAACATATCAAAGGTTGATGATAGCTGTATGTTTTAATTTTCGTAGAAGATATTATCCAAATAAGGGCTGTTCATTTGAATTTGTGGTCTAGTTAACTTGAAAATTGTTAAAGTAATGACCGTCCATTGCACCGGAATACTGCACAAGCTACTGATAATGAAAATTTATTAGTTTGATTATAACAACAAGTCACTTACCGTCAAAAATGTTCTGGTTACTATTTCTGCTAAAACAAGTTATAAAAAAGCAGTTACGTGTTCTCTCTCTTCTTGTTTTCAGTCTTTTAACTGGTTTGTCATAGTTCTTCACATACGTCTATCATGAGTCAATTTTGTCATTTCGTTGTACGTCTATGCGTTTGCAACATTCATTATATGTTTAATGTACTGTAAACGTGGCCATCTTCTATAATGGTGATCAGCATGCCCCTACTTTGGCAAAATATGACCTACTAGCTGACTTCTTCTTTTTTGTATTACATAATTATTTTTTTCGTAGAGATCTCAACCAATCAGAAGGTTGGAGTTAGTTTTGTTATCTTGTATAATTTCGATTATACAAAATCGATACTAGAGTAACTTCACTAGGCGACGCAATACATAACTTTTGCCAAATTGATGTTGTTTTCATAGAAACGAATGTTAGCTAGGTTAATACAAACAAATCGAGTTGCCAACAAAATATTTATTTGTTTATAATATTGAAATTTACTCAAAAAATAATCAAATCAAATACAATGCGTACTTCTAACCTGTTATACGTCTCAAACTTACTGCACAATAACAAATCGTGTCAGTTTGACAGAATAATCCTCCCTCTGAGCGGTCGGACTATTTAACCTGTCAAACTGACACTTTTTATTATTGTGCAACAAGTTATCGACATATAACCCGAAGTACTTATAGTATTACTACTGATAATCTTTCTGTCTTCTCCTATTCGTCTAAGAACCTCATCATTCTTTACCCTTTCCGTCCTGCTGAGCTTGAGAATCCTTCTGTAGTACCATAGTTGTAATACTTCCAGGTGTTTCCATTCTGGTATTTCAAAGGTCCAGCATTCGTAAAGGGCAATACTCCATACAAAAGTTTGCAAACACGTTTTTCTTGTCTAGACGGAGATATACGTGTAGTATACGCTACGGCGCGGCGTACATACAACGAGCACAGCTAACTAAACTAACTAAGAGTAGTAAAAAAGAATACCTATATTTAATTCTATTTTTCTACACATAAATCCGTACAATATAGAGGGTGTTGCATAACATGTGGAAAATACTTATGGAGTGTACATAGGACGTGAAAATAAAGAAAAAAGTGTATATTAACATATGACCTATGGCGCATCGTGATGGAGTAATAGCTGATTTTGTATTGAAAAACTAACCAAATACAAATTATATCTAAGTTGTCGTTGCAATGGTTATTAAATAAAAATTACTTAGCTTAATCCACTCGATTATTATTATTACTTATGGGGCAGCTAAAATCTACCGTCTATTCGACCCCTATATATTGCAATATTCCATTTGTGCTTTGCTATAATTTTAATTGATTTAAAATAGATATATTTTTATATACAGGGTGTAGAAATGCTTTACGCACCAAATCAAATAAACAACAAACTAATTTGTTGATGCTTTGAGATGCTTCAATAATTTCCACTGATTTGTATAAAAATGGTAATTTTAATTGCTTTAAATTTTCGGTTTTCCGAAATGTAAAATGACAAATGTTGGCATAAATGGAAATTTTTTTCTCTACAAAAAAGTTCCATACAAGTTTGCTCTAAAATAATTAGGGAAGCAAATATTTTCATATGAAAAAATTACCATTAAAAACCCTATGTTGCGTAAAGCATTTCTACACCCTGTAGATTAATTTATGTAAATATATGCCCTAATTTAACTTATTTACTATTGAGTCTATTTCTTTTACTAGCTCCGGTAGAACATTTACTCTTAAATCAGGTTGGTTCAAGCTTTATAGAGTAGATCAAAAATAAACTTGATTGCGGGAGCCATTGGAAACGATAAAATTTGCCTAACCTGTGGCACGCTTTTTGCTGACAAAGAACTGTAAATTTTTTTTTTAAGTTTAAAATTTATCTTGAACCTATCCACATGTTATTTTAATGTTACCTATCAATTTAATGTATAAATTTGGTTTAAATTACATGTTTTTGCATATTTGTGTAGCTTATTAGACTGTGCTGGTCACATGAACTAATAATATAGTTAATTGAAGTTCAAATGTAAAAGTGCAGTGTAGACGATCGTCATATATTTCAAGGGCTCCCACGATCAAGTTTATTTTTGATCTCCCTTATGTGGAAAGATAATCTCTTGTCAAAAACTTTGCACACAATTGTGGTTACCTTTTTGTTCACTACATTGGTTTCTCAATATGCAGTTTTACACTTAAAATATTGCCGGTATCAAATTAAAGTTGTAACAACTTTACTAAATTTATATTTTTAAAACTTCTTAAAACATTTAACATCATTATAGACATTTAAGTGTTTTTTAGAGTACTCTGCTTTAGCATATTTATTATAATTGAAGTATTTAAAAAGAATTATGTGCTTTGCAGACAAATTGTCAAATAATTGAAATGCACTAGCATACTACTAAGAAGAATTTAGCGTTGTTAACAGAATTTTCAATAAGTATTGATTTATGAACTGGTAAATTGTATCCTGAAAAATATTAACATTAGCAACTATTTTAAATTAAAAAGCTGATGGAACTACGGTTTAGCCATGCATCGTCCAGGTGATATTGTAATTTAATATTGTTTGTTACTACTTAAAGTACAAGTTCCACCCATGATGAATTGGCGTGTTGTGTAAAGCATTAGAAAATGTAACTTTATTTCTCAGTTAAACAGAAATAAAGAAGTAGCTACTTAAACAGGTTAATTTACAAACGAATGTACTGAATGTTCGTTTTACCTGTTTAGCAACAGAAATCTCGCTTATCTTCAGAACTAAGGTGCCGGTTCAAGTAGGGAAAAATAATTTAGTGCTATTTTTCAGCCATCTGAAAAGCATTGAAGGTTTGAATTTTCGTTACTTGTTTGTGCGGCTTTTACGAGGACAACTTTTTAAATTCTGAGAGAATTTTCTTAAGGAAGCTTCATAGCATGCTTTAAAAATTCTACGAAGTTTCTAACTACCTGGTGTTATCTTCAGAACTGAATAGCTTCAGCTTTTCTGATTTCAGCGATTTACGATGCGTATAAGCTTATTTTTGTTTATATAACATAATTGTAAATATTTAAATAATTTTTACGAGTGATCTACTAATGCTATCACCCAATCAATAGAAGCAAACTTTTAAAGTAAAAAGTTCTGGTGATTAAATATGACACCCTTGTACTAAAAATACACCACAAAGACAATTTTTTTTTCATTTCGGATAACTTTTACATTTTTTTAATTCTAGGATAGTTTGTACTACTTTGTTCAGCAACGTATTAAATCCAATGATTATATGCGGCAAGGGGACATAATTTTCCACCAGCAACGTAGAAGGATGTTTAAAGCTCCCCAAAAAACTCTGAATTTTTGAAAATAGTTTTCATTTAGCTTTAGTAATTTTTTTAACAACTATTTTTTTGTTTTGCACAATACATTTAATACATTCTGCATTTTCACTGCCTCCAATATCAGGCCATTTGTAGATGAACATTTTAAATGCCCTGCATCATAGAACTTTTTAATTTTCGTTGTCATTATTCTAATCCTTTTATGTTTATAAGCAATTTTTTCAGCTTTATTAATATCGATATGTTTTTGTGTCAGCACCGCTTTCATTTTCATCAAAATAATTTTCTTCGAGCTGTGTTTCATCTTCTGCCTTAAACAATTTCATGAGGTTTTAAACACCAAGATTTAAAATGTGCCCTAAACATCTGAAATGGTAATCTTGAATCTTCCCTATTAGAGCAAAACCGTTATGCTCCTGGTTCGTTGGTTACAATTATTGCCAACTCTTACATAAAAAAGATATTTTTTGGTGCATTATTTAAAGTTATACCTTCGATTGTGTGCTATGTTCTACTTTTTAAGCAAATCGTAATCCGTTTTGGGAGTATATTTGCCTGCGTGAGACCCATTTGTAGAAACAAAGTCCAAAATCAGTGACTTGTAAAACTTAATCTTTGTCGATAAGATGGGCAGTGATGTCATTATACGATTTATTGGCTACGACAGTAAGTGAAACACTAGAAGTGTTTTTGGGACAATGTCGTTAATCTCCACTTGCATTATTGTGAACTGTTTTGTAACCTTATCTTTCGATCAATAAAGTCTCATTAATGCAACCAAATAGTGGATTGTTTCAGAAGAACTATAATTACTCACTGAATGAACACGCGATTTATACTGAACAGCAAAAAGCTACCAATCAAAACAGAAAACTGATCGATAGAATTGCAAACATACAGCTTCATATAATGAAGTCCAAGATAGAAGAGAAAATTAAAGCAATCGCAGTAATAGAAATTTAAAACTATAATTCCAACAAAGAAACGGATAAAGTCGAATACCATACAGATGGAGAAACATTAACTAAAGAAACTGAACGAGTAAAGAAGAATATAAGAAATAATAATAATAATAACAGGTAAATGGATAAGTCACTTATCTAACCTTCACAAAAACAATAACAGAGATATTCAACTGTTGTTGGAAAAACCTAAGAAAGGAGCAGTACCTCCGCTTGTGGTATTGTAATAAATCAATAAATACATTGGTAATGAGATGCGAGAAGTAGTAATTAAACGGATAAAGGCACGCATAAGCAAAGCATTTCAGAGGATTTCGGCATATTTAACGCCAGGCCAAACAAAATTAATTCACACAAAAGGTTTGTTATGTGCAAACTAAATGAGCGTAATTATGAATAAAAGTACAAGTCAGTGAATGGCAAGCAATCTGAAAGGTAAAGGATAATAGAAAATTGCAAAGAGCAATCCCGAAATTAGGCAACGAAAAAGAAGGAAAGCGAACAACGTGTGTACATTTGAACTAAATTTCTAGTGCATTAATAAAACAAAGTGAAAAAGCAGAGCAGTGATTTTAAAACATTTGTGTGCGTAACGAGAAAGGAACAATACTAGTTATAAGCAAAGGACAATTTTTTTAGATTTAAGAAAATGTTAATTTAAGATTTATGTAATCAAACTTTACTCCATTTGTGTATTTTGCTATCAAAACTAATTTCTAATTAACAAAAACTATCGCGGTAACACAGCAACGCGATGCGTTTTTGTCAAAAAATGAGAACAATCAAAATTATAAATTAAGATGGTTTGAGCGAAATTGTCTCGCTTAAAATTAATATTTTGCAAATAAAAAACGGTTTACCAGTTATAAAAAGTATTGCATTTTATTGTGCTCATCACCGTGTACCAATGGAAGTGTTTATGGCAGTTTCCTTCACGCCAAAATAACAATTTTTCAATCTCATCTGCGACTGAAGATCGGCAGCCGACAACTGAAATTTTAGAACTTCAATTCCGGCACAATTAAGCAGCTTAAGCCAGAGATCTGAGCTGCATTACATCAGCGGGGTCTGCAGGAGCATCCTGAGTGAAAGTTGCAGCCCGGGGAGCGTTTCCAGCAGAGAAATTCCAGCAGCGTCACCTTCCGATCATCTCCGAGCCTAAGTTGAAAATTTTACGAGGTAGGAATTAGCTATAAATCGAGTGTCAGAGTTTGGAAAACTTATTAAAATACGAGATTGAGCCTTGCTGAAGAGGCCTATCGCATATCCAAAAGTCCCGCTACGCCATAATAATCCAAAAATTGCGTAGCGTTATCAAATTTTGTAAAATTAACGGATTTCCAAGCAGCAGAAACAAGTGAATGGATGGCGTCCTATCTACGTCATTCCTGTAACAATGAAGTGGAAGTTTTGTTGCCAAGCGATAATTAACTCAAATTACCTGACGATTCCTTGTTAACTTCACGTGTTTTTTTACATTCAAGTAATCGCTGTTGCACTGGCGAGATTTTTGTGTTATTTGACAGATTGTAAATTTTATCTACCAGAATCGCGTATATGAGCTACTCAAAGACGACTAATCTAAAATGAACTACTAATTTGTGAATATAGTGAAATTTTGAACCCAACCTGAGATAAGCAGTTTTGTATTTTGCCGAGAGCTAGCTTAAATAATATTGCAGTTCAATAAAATAGTAAGAAAGGAGCATTCAACCATTTTATTTTGACCATCAACTAATACATTTCATTTTAACTAGCCTTAAATTATTGACAGGCAAAGTCAGCACAGTATAAAACCCAACCTGCGAATTGTGTGGTGATTTTCCCTATTTTAACTTATTAAATTATGTCCAAAATTAAAAACAAACAGATAGGCAGTTCATCGCACGATATCCAAAAGCTCTTTATTTGAACAGTATCGAGCTGCAAAGTTCTTGGAATAACAAGTATATTTATTAATACATATCGCAAAAGGATTTAAGCGATTGGTTTAATAAAATTTATACGTGAAACAACCATATTTTGCAATAATTTAAGTTATTATCGTTGTTGGACAAGCAGTAGATTTTCAGTTGTTCTTCAACAATTCTTTCAGATATTTGTAATGCTGCAGCCAAATACTACAACAATTAAAACAAAATGGAGATTAACTAAGTATCTACTTTTATTTTTGTGTTCTGTTTTGTATTTAACGGTTTATGCATGGAAGGCGATGTGGCAGAAATTGCATATAAAGAAAATTAACGGAAAATCACAAACATTATCAAATTTCTTTGACAGTAAGAAAATTGTTCTAAAATCAGCGATATACGATACACACAATAGTCAATTTTAGATCCTTGTTGGTTTAATGATCTTCTTCTACTCGTAGACAGGGCTGATAAGATATTTTATTGGAAAACTTTTTCTATTTCTTTGAAGACGTTTTTCGAAAAAAGCACGTATTTCTGTAACACCCTGTATATGCAAGCAGTTATTTTCGCAGCAGTTTACCCTATATGTATTAAAGTCAACTTTCATTACTACAAGTGTGCATTGCTATGAATATGAATAAACAACAAATTGTTTCCGTAATTTTGTTTTTTACAACCTAGGTATTTAAATACGTCAAGAACTGAAATTCGAAATTAATTTGTAATTTTTGCATTATATAATTTTAATTTTTTTATATTCTTGTTAAATTCGGAAGAATTATCAGAAATATTTAAGCGATTTAACAATGCCGAGGCTAATGAATTTATTCGAGTTGGTTAGATGCGATAACGGCCGTATGCCGTTGAATAATTTCATAACACTTACAAAAATTTAAATTTTAGCGCAATTTAAATGAAAAAGTTAAATAGTATTACTAACGGGTGTTAGAAAACTCGTCTTATCAGAGCGGAACAAAATTACGTTTGGCAATACTGAAATGTATTGTTGGTGACACTGTAAGTCTATGACAATTTCGATGTTAGCAGGTTAGGTTTTGCGTCAGTCTGTGTCAAAACTGACGCAAAACCTAACCTGCTAACCTCGAATTTGACATAAACTTACAGTTTCACCAACTATATATTTCAACATTGCCAATGTTAAAATGTTACTGTTCTGTTATTTCTTAACGTCCTAGGCTGTTAAGTGTATAACAGCTATGGCTGTTATGGGGAACTTTTCAGTCAGGTTGACAGTTCTGTTATTGACAAATAACAAGTAGGTGTTAAGAATTTTTTTACGGTATTGATTTTTAACATCTGACCACTTAACGTTCATGATTAAAAATGTTCGTCTAACATAAGCAGTTGACACGGGAAAACTTAATATGCGCCGCGTCAGTGTATGTTTGTGCAGTTATTACAAAAAATTTGCAACCATTTATCACTAACCAATTTAGGTAACTTTAATAATGTAGGTGCAGCTACATATTTTTATTATTGCGTTTAGACAAAAATATGGTTTAATTTAAATCTAATTTAAATGGCATCTCCTCCAGTGTAAGTTTGATTATTATCATTACTATCAGCTGGTTTTATAAAGGCCACTAATTCGTCGTTAACCTTAATTTCTTGTAAACAAAATCGCATCAAAACGGTAGAGCTTATGAAATTTTATTCATTAGTAAACACATTTTTATACGATTTTGTTAATTTTAACAAAGAGTTAAAGTTAATATCAATTTAAGTTTGGGTGACTGTCAATCCCCATAAATTATATAGCTATTAAAATTTACATTTCCTTCAATATAACAACAAAATTAAACTACTTTTTTGCAATATTGAATAGCTTGCATTTAAAACATAAATAATTATATTTTAGTTTTATTGTTATTTTATTTATTATCTAAACATTTTAAAGTATGTGAAGTTAAATATCCAAAGAATTTCGCTTTTTTCTTTCACACAAATTTTTGAAATCACCTTTCGAGTTCTTCGTATAATTCAATAATAATTTGATATTTCTTTTCTAAAATCAAAATAATTTAAAAGGAGAAAGATCTGTCATGCTTATAGCGGAGTTGCCTTAATAAGAAGCAATAAAACCCTTTAGTCTTTTTCACGATTTTATTAGTGTTGTAAGTAGCGAAATATTTCGAAACCAGGCTGGTTTCATCATCAGGCCCAAACATTAATCTGGAGAGGTATAATGTCAACATAGATATTCGTAATAAAGGATTGCACTTACATCAATTATCATAGGTAGCGAGCACATAACTTCAAAATATCAAGTAAATTCTTCAGAATATCTTTATTAGCTGTAATTTTATAGCCTTTGTTATGGTCGAAGCTGTGGTTAAACTGTAAAATTTGATTAGCGAAGGTGGATTTATTAAGTTGATCAATGATAAAGTTGTTATTTCTAATGCAAGCAAAATGTTCTTAGTATTTTTTTGAAAGTACGTTCGGTTGGACCTATACAAAAACAGTCACACGGCGAACTGTTGAGACGGTAGACTAACACTTATTTTCAACATTTACAGGAAGCCCAGCTGCACTGACCATACCATCCCTTACTCGTCCCTTTATCCTTTATCCCATAAACTTTATAATTTTCAATTTTTATTCAGATGAATGTCAGAAGAAGATTTCAACATAGAATTTAATATCATTGAATTTATTGTTTTTAAAAAACTGTTATCCTTCAGAACTAATTTTACATATTTACTGTAAACTCCGAATAAAACTTTCCATAAATTTAACTCCTATCAATAATTCCAGTAATAAGATTTTTCATGCAATTCCGCATTATGGTACAGTTTCTTTGGCCATAAAAAACAATTTAAGCAAATATAACTTTCAAATTTATCTTTCTACTACTAATCCTCTTCAGAAATTATTAGTTTTTTAATAAAGACCTACCCCTTTAATAGAAATATCTGGTGTTTACCGTCTCAACTGTTCGTCGTGCGACTGTTTTTATATTGGTCAAATCGGATGAACTTTCAAAAAAGAATTAGAGAACATTTTGCTTGCATTAGAAATAACAACTTTATCATTGTTCAACCTAATATATCCACCTTCGCTAATTACATTTACAATTTAGCCACAGCCTCTACCAAAATTTTACAAACAGCTAATAAATGTATTCTGTTGAATTTACTTGAGATGTTTAAAATTATGTCCAACAATAATGAATTAAGACTCAATGAAATCACAGATTTTGAAAATAATTAGATTTTATGAATATTCAATGACTTGGATACTCTCGGTTGACTAAATTCCTTATTTGATTGCTTTGTTTTTTTGTCGTATTAATTTTTGAACCCTTCTGGTAATTTCATCGTCATTGAATCTAGGGACTTTTTATAGTTTCGATTTAGATACTTAATGGAATTAAATTCATTCTACGTTGTGTCATGTAGAATGATATAAACTTTTTAGCTTGCTCGTTTAGTTATTATTTTTACTTCCTTATACAAGAAAGGAAGTAATGGATTCACCCCAAAAATTCGAAATTGAGTTTTCACCAGATCTTCATGTTTTAGAGTCTCCTGAACCCAAAAAACATATTTTTGTTTATTGGTCTGTCTGTGTGTCTGTCTGTCTGTGAACAGAATATCTCAAAAACGAAAAGAGGTATGGCGTTGAAACTTTATATATAAATTTTGTGTACTATGTGGATGAGTCAGGAAGCTTTTGAAGAAAATCGCATAACCGGAAGTAGTGATTTTTCAGTTTTTTTTTCGATTTTTTCAAACTATACATTTTTATCACATTTTTAATGTGTATTGATGTGAGATAGGTGATTTTCTAGTTGAATACCCCTAAAATGGGGTTCTTTTGTTTTTTTTCTGTTTTTTGTATTAACTCCTATTTTACGTAGAACACCCGGTATATTGTTACAGTTATGAATTCAGCTTAAAATTTTAGAGAAAATTTGTCTCTTGATCTAATGCTCTATTTTGTACCGTTTTTGTAGAATTTGCAAATTTTGAAAATTTTTGAAAAAATGCTGAATAATTAAAAATCAAATTTTTGCCTAATTATATGATCACAGTAAAAGGAAGTTGTGTGAGTGTATCGCACCAGATTTTTTAATCATGATAACTATTTTTATAATTTAGGTGACTGCTTAATTATTTACTTCTCCACTTTGATGGTGTTTTAAAGCCTTTTATACTTATAATTGTTCAACTTTTAAATTTTAACCTCACTTTGACCATGTGTTCGCTGCCTACGATAATTGATGTAGGTAAGTGCAATTCTTTAGTACGAATAGCTATGTTAATATTATACCTCTGTGGATTAATGTTTGGGCTTAATTATGAAACCAGTCTGGTTTCCAAACATGTCGCTACTTATAACCGTTACAGGACAAAAAACTCCTGGACAAAAACCCTGGACATAAAACCCCCGGTCAAAAAATTCCCGGACTAAAAACCCCCCGAATAAAAAACCTCCGGACTAAAAACTCTCCGGATAAAAAAACCCTCGACTAAAAACCCCCACCAGAAAGAAAACACTCGCACATTATGTGGGGTCAGTGGGCGATTATTATTATTATTTATTGAAAATAAGTTATTAATTATAATTATCAGTCATTACTGATACAAGAATGCATAAAAAATGAGGCATGTAAAGTGGGGCATTTATTTAATATAATACACATACAGAAAATTTACAACCTAAGGTTATTATTTACGGCAATTAAAAAGTTTTCTAAATCACGTTCGCCTTGTGAATGCATAATCCGTTACTGTCGAAATGCACAACGTTGCCTAATTTAACAACTTTTCAACGCTAATATTTCAAAAACTATTCGTCCAAGCTCAATGATAATTATAATTTTTGGTTCAATTTTTGACATACAATTGCGTGCTCTAAATATTCTCCGCAAGTTTTAATACAACCTGTATAATCTTGGCTCTTGGAATACTTGTTTTAAGCGGGTTTGCAAAATTTGATATGTCGGTCTTTTATTCTTCAGAGAAAGCCAATGTAGTTTAAGTCTGACGCCAATTTCCAATTATAAATTATCATTCCGTACTCATGCAAGAATCCATTTGCAATTTTTAGAAAATGTAATCACCTGCCTTCTTATTGGACAACTATGATTACCACTGATAACAAAAGCTGTAATACAAAGATACCTGCTAATGTATTTTATATTAAATAAATGAACTACTTTTTACATGTGTCCTTTTGGTCTTCATTCTTGCATCAGTGGTAATTATAATTATAATTAATAACTCATTATTATTAATAAAAATAATAATCTCCCATGGACCCAACATTATTTTAGGGTGTTTTCTTTATGATGGGGGTTTTTAGTCCGGGGTTTTTTATCCGGGGGGTTTTTAGTTCGCGGGTTTTTTGTCCGGGGGTCTTTTGTCCGGGGTTTTTTGTCCAGGGTTTTTTTGTCCTAGATTCACTTATAACACTGTAATAAAATCGTGGAGATGACTAAAGGGTTTTATTGCTTAGACAAAATATTTTTTTCTAAAAGTTTTAATAAGTTATTGAAAAACAAGAGATACATTTCGGGAACGATAATATCCGGTGTATTTTCATATATATATATTCTTCTAGATATAATAATTTTTGTTTAGATTTTAGACATTTATTATAACTTAACGTACGACCAATTTTGTGTTCTATGTTCACAAAATTACCAAGTTATTCTAATTAATTGAACAACTAGCCTTATTCATGCAACCGTTCCACACATTTTGTTAGAGTATATGTGAAAAGATACAAGCACAGTGCTATTAGCAACTTTAATTTACAATGGTACTATTCAACTGGAACAGTTCATCGTATATAGTAAATATTATACCATCGTAAGAAAATTTTTTCTTTCTGAAGAAGCAACCAATTTATGTAATTCATAGAAGATAATTTAAAACATATGAGATTTTCCTTATATCTGACGTATTTCATATAATTTATGGGAAGGGGGTCAAATATAGAAATCTCATATAAATATATGAGGTCCGGTAACACTAAATATGTCATTGACGTCACGCAATAGTTTCCAGATGTATTTATCTAGTTTCAAAGTTATTTTACTGTGCAAAAAAAAATTGATAACTAGATAACTATAGCTGGAAACTATTCCATGGTTTGGTTAAATCACTTTTTTGCCTTAGTAATCTGGTAATTCTTTAGATAGACTTTTATAGATAGCACTTCAGTCAAACGTATTCGCAAGCAAAATTTAGTTACGTTACATTCCTCATCAAGCTTTTTATAAAATATTCATTTCAAAATAAAATAAAAAATATGTAGCTTGTCTCTACTACCTACACGAACGACTAATTTCGAAGAAATTATAAATGAATATGTGAACCAGATATAGCGAGTTGATTCCTGTAGAAACTTGTCTGCATCCCTCGGAGCCCGTCGATCGCCATGCCCTCTATTAAAATATTAAAAGCTTGAAAGGAATCATCCGCTGGAACAGATCAGAATTAGGGACTGAGGCTCGACAGGCACAGACTCACCACCCATCGACTTTCCAGGAAGGGCGATTGTAAAGCAATTGATGCTGTAATAGCTCGTTTCTGAAGAAGCTACACAATAATGTCGTCTGCAATATTCCTGGAAGTTTCCCGACCTTGCCAAATCTAGCCCAAAGCAGCTTAACTGTAAAATGCAAAAGTACGTGAGCATATTGGAGTCGAAAAGTTTCTATCCCTTTATTATTCGCAGAAGCTTAGCCATTTTCCTGTCGCCTGGCTTTTAGGTACATTTTATTAAGACAGGGATTATTTGTAAGAAAGATTGACAGTAAATGACTTAAATAAGACGGAAAGGCTTGATTACTTAAACCGATATTGACCGATCTATAGTCCTGGACAAATTAAAAAATCGATTAAAAGCTATCCTCTTGTGGTCTTCTTAGTGTTTCCCTTATGATACATTAGATGGTTTGAACTAAACTGGAGTAGAAACAGGTGGTTTCAACTTTGTAATTCTATGTCAGGGCGCAACAATCAGAATTAGGGCTGTGTGCTAGCATCGAACTAGCCCCCACCATTTTATTAACTCATTAGACATAGGCTATAGCACAATAAAATCTTGTGATTTAATTTTTTGTACTAATTGGTAGAAATTAATGACAAAAGACAAACATTTTTTTTTAAATAATAATTTGAATTGAAATAACAGCAACACAAATCAATAATTATTATTCTAGAGAAACATTAAGGTACCTACCTCTGTAGATACATAACAATGCAAATACATAACTAACGGTTACATTTAGAAACATATTTTATTCTAAGAAAAGCTTTGAAAACATAACAACAAACGCGCAGTGCCTGACCAAAGCATTTCGTTTGCGATTTTGGTTGATCAAATATGGAAATAATAAAATAGAAATTAAAGACACTATCCAAACAAATAAAATACCTCTAGACACATGCAGTATATACTTCAAAAATTTATATAGCCAACCAGATGAGGAGATCGTTGAAGATGTAGAAGACTTAAACGAATTAAACATGAAGGAGATCAGTATAAGCAGGAAAGACGTAGTTGATGTAATAAAAACCTAAAAAATAAAAAAGCCGCTGGCCCAGACTCAAGAACTAACGAAATGCTTAAATATGGAGGAGACGGATTGGAGGAAGCTCTACATCTTTTTCAAAAATTATCGATAGTGGAACTATACCGCCAAGCTGGAAACTAAGAGTAACTATTTCTATATTTACAAAAGCAGAAAAGGGTAAAGCAGAAAACTATAGGAGCATAACTCTACTAAACAGTACACTTAAACTTTTTACCAAAATTATACATCGGAAGCTTAGCCACATCATGCCACTTAATGAAGAACAGCAAGGATTTAGACGAAATAGGTCTACTGCGGATGCAATCGAATCTAGGATAAAACACCCCTGGACAAAAAACCCCGGACATAAGACCCCCGGACAAAAAATCCCCCGGATACAAAACCCCGGACTAAAAACCCCCCAGATAAAAAACCCCCGCACTAAAAACCCCCATCATAAAGAAAACACCCTCAAATCATGTGGGGTCCGTGGGAGATTATTATTTTTATTAATAATAATGAGTTATTAATTATAATTACCACGGATGCAAGAATGCAGATCAAAATGACACATTTAATACAAAATAATTAGCAGGTATCTTTGTATTATAGCTTTTGTTATCAGTGGTAATCATAGCTGTCCAATAAGAACGTAGGCGATTACTGTTTTCTAAAAATTGCAAATGGATTCTTGCATGAGTACGGAATGATAATTAATAATTGGCGACAGACTAAACTAAATTGGCTTTCTCTGAAGAACAGAAGATCGACATTCAAATTTTGCAAACACGCCTGAAACGAGTATTCTAAGAGCCAAGATTATATAGGGTGTGTTAAAACGTGGGGAGAATATTTACAGCACCCAATTGTATGTCAAAAATTGAACCAAAAATTATAATTATCATTTGGTCTTGGACGAATAGTCTTTGAAATATTAGCGTTGAATAGTTGTTAAATTAGGCAACGTTGTTCATTTCGACAGCAACGGATTATGCATTCACAAGGCGAACGTGATTTAGAAAACTTTTTAATTGCCGTAAATAATAACATTAGGTTGTGAGTTTTCTGTATGTGTATTATATTGAATAAATGCCCCACTTTACATGTTTCATTTTTTATGCATTCTTGTATCAGTAATGAATGATAATTATAATTAATAATTTATTTTCAATAATAATAATAATAATAATAATCGCCCACGGACCCCACATAATGTGCGAGTGTTTTCTTTATGGTGGGGGTTTTTAGTCCGGGGGTTTTTATCTGTGGGGTTTTTATCCCGGGGGTTTTTAGTCCGGGGGTTTTTTATCCGGGGGGTTTTTAGTCCGGGGGTTTTTTGTAGGGGGGTCTTATGTCCGGGGTTTTTTGTCCAGGGGTTTTTTATCATAAGGCAACTTGTAGAGAAATCTTTAGAATTTAATGTACCTCTATACACATGTGTTTTATAGATTTGCAAAAAGCATTCGACCGGATAAGATTAAATGACATAATTAAAATAATGAAAACAAATCGTGTACCATATAAAATAATTAGAACAATTGAAAATCTAAGCACAAACTGTACAACTACTATAAAAGTTAAACGCCAAACAACGTAAAAAGTTGATATTACCACAGGCGTAAGACAAGGGGATTCTTTGAGTACATTCTTCTTTAATTTAATAATGAACGAGGTAGTAGAGAGCCTACCAAAACATCTAATTAGGATATAAAATGACAAATACTACTGTGAATGTAGTATATCTTGCAGATGACGCCGTTGTTCTTACTAATAATGAAGACGATTTACAAAGACTTCTTTACTGTCAATGTTACTGCTAAAAGTTTAATATGTTAATAAACACAGAAAATACAAAATGCATGACAATATCTAATCAACCAATTAGATGCAAATTGGAGGTAGAAGGTAAAAGTATAGAACAAGTTGTAAAACTCAATTACCTTGGCACTGAAATAAAATGGGATAAAAATTTAAACGAAGAAGTTAAGACCCAGATAAATAAAGCATCGCGATATCAGGATGCTTGAAAGATCTAGTGTGGAGGAATAAATACATAACAAAAGAAAGTAAAGTGAGAATTTATAAGACAGCAGTAAGTCCGGTACTAATATATGCTGCAGAGACGAGGGCAGACACATTCAACAAAACAAATAGTAAATGCCAGTGAAATGAAAATATTAAGAATGATACAAGGAAAAATATTACATGACAGAATACGAAACAGCGAAATGAGAGTAATGCGCAACATACAAGCCATAACATGCCTTATCAGAAACAGAAGGAAACACTAGAACAAACATGTTACTCGTATGGAAGAGAACAAATTTGTAAAAAAAGTTACACAGGGGCGTCCAGCTGAAGGTAGGAGAGAAAGGGGTAGACCTCTACAAAGGTAGAAAGAATGCTGGACATCTACATCAGAAGGCAATAGACATTATAAGTTGGTTTTAAACAAGCTTATAGCCCACTTAAAAAGGAAGAAGAAGAAATATGGAAAATCTTTTTTCTAGTACTTTTCTTAGTATTTTGTATTGAAAGCAATATCATAGAGAATAATCGGATAATCGTTCGTAGTTGATAGTACAGCGCAGATAATTTTTGCCCAACTTTAATTTGGAAAAGGAACATTCTGCTGAAACTGCACTGGCGACTCCAGGTTAATCTGCTTAGAAATATGTACTTTGAAATACGACTGGACAACTGCACTCGTCATCAACAGAGACAGATAAGAAGCTGAACCCTTTAATGAGATTTCAGTACTGGAATAATATTAGCTAAAAGTCAGCCATCCTTGTTTATTTTTATTCACTTTCTGAAAAGAGTTTAGATAGAAACGTACATAAAAATGCAAAGGTATACTTTCGATAAATATAAATCCAGAAATGTAACTGATAGGCAAAAGCCTCTGAGTAGAAAACAATTGATATGTATCTGAGACGATCGGTGAAATCTTGAGATTACATTATGTAACAATAATGTTTTATTCTTATGGCGCACAAACGTCATTCTAAAATTATTGTGTACATAAAGTGTATGTTACCATTAATGCATGCTATAAAGTAAAAGAAAAACGTTTATCGTAGTTTTCGTTTGAGATATCTACAACTGATGATCGCTAATGACCGTGAAATATGCTTTATTATTGGGACCCAAACGTTTAGAACAAAAAACAAAAAAATGTTGCAAATAAAAGAAAATTTAGAAAAATGATCAATAAATAATTATAATAAAATCATATTAGTCGGGGTCGGTAGCTCAGTGTTTAAGCATTCTGACTACTGATCTAAGGTTGCGGCTCGATCCCCGGTCCCGGTGAGGTTTTTAGAAATTAAAAAATGCAGACGAAAGCCTCTACATAATGTCATCATTCGGAAGTGATGTAAAGCCGTGAATCCCACGTTACTACGATGTGTAGCATGTAAAGTAGGACCGTATGACCACAGCAGTCGGTGTCTAAGGTAGCTGGTACTCTGCATGCCTAGCCCTTGTCCATTAACAAACAAAATCATATTTGACCTTTCATTACCATTAAGTTTCACTTTCTCAGTTCCCATTTTTAAACAAACAAAAATATACGATCTTCACTAGATCATTAAGCCGCTTATCAATTAACTAGCTGAAACCCGCTGCATATGCCGCACTTAAAATGTAGGACGGATTTAATAACTTTTGTTTCACTAAATAAAGTTTTAAAAACACGCTAGAGATTGGCAGTAAGGAAAAGTTAAAAAATATATATTTTTAAATGGAAAGTCTCTGGAAAGGAAACGCTCGCCTCTGGAAACCGTTTTATGGACATTTTTGGATAGCCTCCGGGCAACTTTCTTTCATATTGGATACCGCCAATACTGTTGAATCCCTCGACTTTGCCTCGGGAGTAAACTTTATACTGGGTATTAAATGTAAAAACGATATAATACTAGTTGACATCTAAAATTGTGAATCCTTTTAATTAAATTCATTTCTTAAGTTAATATACATTAACTAAAAATCGATCCGCTAAAAACAGCATGTTGTTCAGAAATTTGCCATTAAATCTAAATTAAATATTTAGGACTATTTGACATGAACAAAAACCATTTTTCTACTATCATTTTAAAATGTCTGCTATTTATTGTCTTTAGAAGCAACACTTGAGAAAACACTAAAATGCCGGCCCTGACAACAACGTTGGTATGACGAAAAAAGAACAGCTGGTCTAAACTGGTACCGTGCTGCGCAAAATAGATATACTTGGAATAATATGAAGGAGCCCTATATCCAAATGATAGAAAACGGCTAACAAAGAAGAAGAGAAATGCTCTTATATATTATTAAAAAAGGTAAAATGAAGAAAAAATATATTTATATATCTCATTCTTATTAGCGCCAGTTGACAAAAAATAGATTGTCTTAAAAACAAATTTAAGAAGCGTAAGAATTTTCTTATAGACTTATGTGAAAAGTTACGTACTATAGTCAATTTTAAAGAGCAAATTGAAATATAGTATTAAGTTTGACAATGTCCAGAAGCTATATAGACAACAAATTATGTTTAAAGAGATTTGTTGCTACTAAAAAGTACGAACACAGTGATTAGATCTAAAAAATACGGTTATCTACTAACTATAAATACGCGTATATTTACTTCTATTTAATCCTCTTAATAATTTTACTAAAATGTAGTGTTAAGTCTAGCAGTGTCTATGAGCTACGAGCATATAAACAACACATTATATTTACAGATTTTTATTAGATACGAAAGAGTACAAACAGAACGATTAGAATAAGAAATACGGTTATCTATTAGCCATAAATACGCATATATTTATTTCTATTTAATTCTCTTTAGTAGATGTGTTTTTAAAGATTGTTTTAGCGCGTGATATCTTCTTATGTTGCTACTACCTTCTAGATTGATCAAAAATGAGCGTCGTGATTCCATATGAGCACAAGATTTCAAACCCGTGGTTATGCACGCTGCAATATATGTACATAAATAGTATCGTGAGTTCAAAAAAAAACTCATTTAGGGCAGGCCATGAAAAGAAAAATAAAACATTTAGTCATGTCTTAACTTAAATCTGTAGGGGAATGTCAGATTGCATTTCGTTTATGAAAACATTTGTCACTGCAACAGGCAAAAGTTTACATTGCATTAACTTTACTTGTATCAAGCAAAAAGGAAAATAAGATGGCATTTACACAACAACGAGTGTACTAATCATAAAAGTAAATAAAAATTGTTTTTATTAAGTGTTTTGTATATATTTAGAAAAATAGTTCAACATCAAGATGTAATTTAGTTCTCTCTGCCTTATGGTAGTTCAATTGCTTCAATGGGTATGTTTCAAGTTAGAGCAAACTTCCATTTGATCATAGCAAGCTGCGAATGAGTTTTTTTAAACACGATATATGTGTGTGGTGCAAGTAAAAGAAGTCGTTGCTTATTTATAATAGCGAATTTAAAAAGTTGAAAAATTGCTGTTTTAAAGCGTTGTTGCTGATGTTATGATAACATTTTAACGTTGGTTTTATCCTAATGTTAGGCATTACGATACAATATCACTTAATTACGCCCTTTTGGTGGAAATATTCTTTTCTAGCTAACTGTATAGTTTAGGGTGTTTCTGCAGCTGCAATGTTAGTTACTTTCATTTTGTTTAAGATAAGTATATGTAATTATTTTTATTATGTGAGAGGGAAGAATCGATAATATTGTTATTATTAATTTTTGATATTCATTTTAAACCTATAAAGCTAATCATTTATTACCTTGAATTTTAATTGCTGATACTATTATATATTAGAGAGTTAATTTAAATGCATATATAATATATATTTTGATAATGACACAGCACAGCTGCTAGTTCAAATAATTTCCATTTGGAGTCGTAAAATTAGGAATGTTATTATAACTTTGCATATCCTATACTGTAGCTACTCCACAACTTATGTGCTTCGTTGTTCTTTTTAACTGTGCTATCAACAGGTGCCAGTTCTAAAGCGTACATTGATAGTAGATTGTTTTACAAATTGAGAAAAGTGATAGTTTTACAGCGAGTTTGGATGTTTAATTTACGAGCAATCACAGCGAAGCGAGTGGATTAATTTTATTAGGCTAGTGAGGAAAATATTTTTTTAATAGTAAAGAAAAGAAGTACTTTTCACAACTTAAATGACACTTAGAAAGTTCGATATTTCCTAATGGTATTGGAAAAACTATTATTTCTAACGCTAAATTTAAATATTAAGCAATATGTCAATCCTAACACGTGTTAATGAATGAGACAGAGCCCCACCTCGCAAACCCTTCGATATAATGCTACCTATTGTTTGTTCCATCGAAATTTGTTAAGCTTTTAACAGCTTCATTTTCCAGACTTTCCAGATAATGATTAATCGTAGATGGAATATCGACATTCTCCGAGGGATTGTGCAGTTTGCAAGGCCCTCGAGTCTTGGATGCCGACATTCCTCGAGGGACTACGTATTGCGTGAATTGCTTTTAAAGCCTGCTACATATTGTTTTAAGGCTTCCTTTTAGTTGGAAAAAATATCTGCTTGAAATTTGTAGCAACGCCTTATTAGTAGGCATCCAACTAAACGTTGTTCTTACCTGTCTGAAAGAGTTCACTTAATCCTTAGATAACAATCAGCAGACGTTATTATCTTGCATTTTACAACTTATGTTTCTTGCAGAAATCGTTTAGTGTATTGAAATCGTTTAGTTCTCGTTAATATTGATGCAGTTTTATATCTGGTTTTACATTTATTGTTTGTCTTATGGCATAAAATTCGTCATTACAATATTTATTTAAAAATGTAATCATTTACGGGGTAGACCACCTGGACCTTTTATAATTAAGGGGAACTTGAAGGAGTACTAGATTTTATATTGTAAATGTGAATGGATGAGAGAGTGTACAGTACATGCTCATAAACAGTTAGAAGGTTTGGGTACCCTTTTTCCCGGAGATTCAAAAAATGAATCATTTAAAAAAATATTTATAAAAGATTTAATTTAATAAAAAGTTTGTTTCTGCAGCCACATGTGTGTATAAGAAATTGCTTTTTTTATGGTATAATGTGGTAATGATGTGTAATATTTCTGTTGAGGGGAATTACCATTTAGTAGCCTTTTTACTAAATTAAAGCAGTGTAATAAGTCAAACAGTACCAATAAAGGAAAAGATTGGCAAGGAAATGTTAAGAATGAAGAGTTAATCCTCCCTTTTATCTAAATTTTGCAGGATAAACTAATGTAAATTCAACAAAATGTTATTAAAAGTATTTCGAAATGTTTGAAAAAGCTACTAGATAGCGAAACTTTGCAAGACAACAAAATTATCCAAATAAGGTAATTTTTGCTTTTTATTATTATTTGGCTGTTAATTTCTTAAGAAAATTGAATCAATACGTAAGCAGGTATAAAAAGTAATTCATTTAAACATTGTAATCAACTTTTGTAGGTTATGTTGACGGCGGTTGACGTTTATCTGTCGTCTCGCCACCTATCGTAAAACAATGGATTACTGCACTGCCGATTTCTCGTATTTAATGACGATTTCGACTTTCTTCACTGCCGATTAACAAAAATATGATACTTACCTACTCAAGAAAGATGAAATACACAATCCAAAGATTGATTTCAAGTCAAACAACACAAATGTAAGAAAACTGTGATTCTTTAAATACGAATATTTCCCTGGGGTTGGCATGGTTACAGACCGAGGGCTCTGGCCCGAGGCCTGTAAGGCAACCGAAGATAAAAAAACATGAATATCTCCAGCGGTGCACGTAATATTTTATTTACTAGCATATTAGTGAAGTTAGTATGTATGTATGTATTATCGTTAACCTCATTTTACCTTTCGGTGTAGAGGCTGGTGCTTTCTGTGCTTGCAACTGGCGGTACAATGCTCAACTTGCCCCGGATTCGGGATACAAAGTTGGAGCGCGCCTTTTGTGCTTGCACAGCAACCATTGTGTGAAGTGTGTGTCATGTTGATGTGTTCACCTTGTTACTCTATCTCTTAGGTCTGTGGATCTGAGTAGAGCACAGCTAATTTGGTGCCCAACTGTGAATGGTCTCACCGAGCCCGATTTGAATCGCCAAGTCTGCGGAAAAATTCCGGCCCCCGCGGGATTCGAACCGAGGACTTGCTTACTAGCAAGCCTAGTGCTACCCAACTGCGCCACTCGGCTTCTTAGTAAAGTTAGTATGAACTTTCAAAATGTCTGCAGTGCATTTAAAATAAGAATATGTAACATCAAGGATTACCTCATTGTATGGTTGCTAAAACGTTATTTGTAGTTGCATGATTACCATGACAGTGAGGAAAAAATAATTTGAAAAATCCCTAGGGAGTTATTAGCAGCTTTCTCATGTTGCTAGTAAATAAACAAATATAGGTGATTTAATTTGGCATTTTCTTTGAATGTTCGTTTTTATGGTAACATTTTTACTTTACTCTTTGGCAATTTTGTCATATTTAGTTCCAAGAGAGTAAATGAGTTACTTTAGTCCCCCAGATGAAATAAAGACTTTAATCCAGAAAGTGTAAAAAAATATATACGTAAAACGATAGACGCCCTTGAATTATGGTGTTGGAGGAAAATGCTGAGTGTCACATGGACTGAACATCGCACCAATCAATCAATAATAACTGAAGTGCAAGCACCTGATTCACTCTAAAAAATTATAAGCATGTTGAAATATCTTGAAATACCATGTCTTGTAACAAGACAGAAAATAAACCATACTACAAGGGGAAGTTGAAAGTAAATGATTGAGAGGAAGATCTTACAAGAGATGGGTTGGCTAAATAAAAGAATTCACCAAACTTAATACTTAACAAGACTGTACAGAAAAAGCAAAAAAAACAGAGAAGAGAGACGAATTCATGGTGATCTAACTTCCCTTCGTATTCCCCCCCCCCACGTCAGAGAGAAGTCGAAGGCGAGCCAAGTCTACGCTCAGTTATGGCTCGTTGTGCTACTTGCAATTCAATAAACGACGTATGTATACGTATATGTGCAGTCTTCTTACGCTGCCTCATAGACCACTATTCACACAAGAGCGACGTTATTGATATGCGAACGTCAAATGGCCAGTGAATTTAAATATTTATTTAAAAAACGAAATGTTTACACTTTGTAGAATAAGTTGCAATAATGCAACGTTTCAATTCGATTTTATTTCACTTTAATAAAGGTCAAGCGAAAACTGAAGTTTTTAATACCGTAGGCTCGCTTTAGTGTTAAATGAATCAGGTGCAAAAATTAGTAGGCAATGATTTTTGTTTTATTACTTGGTCAACGTCAGTATATAACTGTGATTTTAGTTTTCGTTGCTGCTTAATCTAGGTTCTGAAGAAAATAGTACGTTGCAAGCAAATTGCTTCTGGGGTTGGGCATTGTCGAAGACGGTTACAGATGATTATTGACAAAAATAATGGGCATATAGAATCATATTTTTGAATAGCATATTTAATAAATTTAATAATTATCTAGATAATTATTATTATTATAAAAAAAGACAGTATTTCATGCATACTTTTGTTTAACAGTACAACTTAGTTTAAAATAATAATGAAAAATATAGGAGGCTGTAAAATCTGTACCGTTTTTTGGCCTAATGTGTATAAAGAATTTGTCTTTAATATATATGCAGTACTGGAATAATTACAACCCGGCAACGATATGAGGGTGGAAAATGCTTCTAAATCTATGAGAAATTGACTTATATAAAAATTGTAGATACGAAGGTGGTGTACATTAGTAAAATATTTTTGATGATATAGGATGGCTCAAAAATGTGGGGAAAGAAACTTACTGTTCTTCTTAAATAGGCCGCCCTATATTTAGATAGCTTACGAGCTACCAGTTTACGTACCAATGAAGTTAAAAACGTTACAAGCAAAATTAAGCAACGAATATACTTCATGGTAAGGTCCGTGTAAGCTATAAAGCAGACACATACTTGAACCAGGTGTTTATGGATATTTTTAAAGCCTTCATGCAATTGCAAAGCGGTTGGATTCCGTGACATTAGGCAAGAGTGCAGGTCGCAGTGTTACATTTCGCGGTGTGTATAGATCTTTGTAAATAAAATTTCCTCTTGTTAGATAACAGTTACACGAGTGTAGCAAAGTTGTGGGACCACTTTTCCGACAACATATTTGAGTTTGGTGTGGGGCACAGAACTATTCGTGCTAAAAACAGTTTGACATGATACGGGTGCGGACAGTTGTGGAATTTGGAACACGTGTGCTCTAA
>OW679200.1:84363195-84509699 GCA_940337035.1 Agriotes lineatus | reverse complement strand
ACTATTCGTGCTAAAAACAGTTTGACATGATACGGGTGCGGACAGTTGTGGAATTTGGAACACGTGTGCTCTAATATGTACTAAAAACAATGATGCAATTAGTTTTACGTTTAGACCTAAGACTTTTGTGTAATTAAATGATGCATCTTTTCAAAATAGCGACAGGGCTTTTGTTTATTAAATGTTGCACGTCAGTTAACAATTGTTAAAAAAACTTACATCAATTTGGACTAATACATACAGGCTTAGGCATCTATTGTGTAAAAGAAGAACTCTTATTCCTGATTACGTTAAATGTTCAAATATTTCTTCTTTTGTTCTCTGAGTATTAAAGCTATACAGAGTGCTTAAAATATGCAAATTTACCAATTTCGAATTTTTTGTGGAACAACCCCTAAATATTACCGTTTTCAGATTTAATTAACCATACATTTCTCGATTTTTGGTGTTTACTTTTTGTGTCTGCAATAGTTGAATTTTTAGTATCTAAACCTGTTGTTTTGTGGTACTTGGAGGGTTCAACCTTTTAAATTAGTGTTTTAACGTCGTTTGTTTGTGATTTTTTAAAATAAATTATCTTGAAGGTCGTCAATTTTTGTTTATGTTCAAACTTACATATCTGAACGAGAGCTGATAGCCAAGCAAGCAACATTCTTGAGGGTCAGGCGGCAGGCTCAGGTTCGATTGATGGCGACTACACCAGGATTTAAAAAATCGCATTCTCTACGGCTACCACGCTGACACCTATAGTAGTCATTAATCCCTAATAAGGGAACTCCTCCTCACTGTTGACGGGCAAGGCTGTGTAGCTACCTGGCTTACGAGTAAAGAAGGTTAATAGGAACAACTTTGTGGTTAAAAACAAGCCACTGGTATAATAAGAGGAGGAAGAAGAAGAAACTCGCATCTCTGAAAATCGGTTGAATATAGGGCTATGAATAAGATATCAAATAAATGCCAGTAAAAAGGCTGTTGAAAATATAGAAGTATATAAATTGTTCTATTTAAGAAATCAAAATTATTAGATTCGCTAATTTTGAGCACATTGTATATCATTAATAACCATGGCAACTATTTCACACTGGAAACGTAATTCAGGAAAATATAAGTATTTGGTAAGGTTTTCTGTCATTTAGTCGTTTTTCGTTACAGCAGCAGCCTAAAGTTCAATTTCTTTTGCATAAAATCATAAATATCTCCAAAATAGTCAAAGTTAGACCAATACAACTTGATATAAAAATGCTTAATATTTATATGTAAAACTTTTAAGGTACTTCTCAAAATATAAGGCGTTCTGTTTAAAAATAAAAAAGGTTGCTTCTCCACAGTGTTTTGACCCACCCTGTATAATGAAAACTATTTTAATAATATACCACCTTGGTAACTAAAACTTTTATATGGCTAAGGAAATTTTATATTTCTCTCACACTTTTTGCAATATCTTGCAACACATCGTCGTTGTTAGACTGTGTATATTGGCGATGTAGTCGACTACAATAAAATTGTCTATTGTAACGTGATTAAGTTTTATTAAACAATGAATTTAAAAAAATAGATTTTTAAATATTGTAATCGCAATAAAATCACATTCTGCGATTTCTTCAAATCTTCATGTTTTAGTTCCCTAGATGACGAAAAACAGGTTTTCTCAATTTCGTCCGCCTGTCTGTCTGCCTGTCTGCCTGTCAATCTGTCTGTATGTATGCTTGTCTGCCTGTCTGTTACCGGTATAACGCAATTGCTATTTGTTGCAGGAAGACAATATTTTTCCCGCGGATTAAGTGCCTTAATGGTATAAAACTAAAAAAATTCCGTAATATATTGTAATGGTATGATGCTTATAGCAACTATGGTTGCATTGCTAACTTACGAAGGTTAATGAAAGATTCAAATAGGCCCAGAATTAGTATTGTACTTAGTGAAGCAGTGAGAGTCACTAGTAAACATTGATAATTACATGAAACATGATTAGCAATAACGGTAATTAATTAGCAAAGGTTAGTAATTGTATAAAACAGTATCGTTAAGGTTACGATCAGCTTGTATTCAAGTTTGTGTTTGATATGGTAAATGTAGCTAAATTTATGATAACTGACAGATTAATTGTGCAGTACCTTTAGTACAAAGGTGTTTCGAAGCGTTACAAAGGTTTAATGCAGCGTTTGTATTTATATCGAAGTGCCAACAATCGATAACGCAGCTAAAGGGATTATAAAGCAGTGCAAAGAACATAAAGAGCAACCTGAGAATCACCGAAGATTACAAAAATGTGCTAGTGGTGTGTTAATCAGTATTTATTAACTAAAAGTGAAGAAGTGCGACCAATTTTGAGGTTAGAGTTTCTTGAATGACAGGACAATTATAAATTAAGACCAAAGAATGTAAACTTACAGATAAACAATTGTAAATCATGTTGCTATGGTGACGTGGAGAGTCGTTTGTTAATCTTTGTTGTAGAAGCCAAGCCGAAAGCTTGTGTGTTGTTTGGCTCCCCGATTTTGATAAATTTTGTTGATAAAAGTAAACAATTTGTACCCACTTGTGCGTTTTATCTAACTCCCTGTGTGCGGAGGCTAACTGTGGTTATATTGGCAGCATTTCGAAGTGCAGTTCCAGCGTAAATTGGAGCTGGAGCTTAGCCTGTGTTAGATCGTTTTCGAAGCTAAGATTTGAGAAGCGGGCAGCAAGGTGCAGGGCCCAGAGGAGGCTTGGTTCGTGATTCAGAAGCAGGCAGCAGCAGCTGAAGCCTTCCCAGGAAGCAAATACAAGCTGGGCGTCATTCCCTGGAGACTGGAAGAGGGATCGGCGTTTCAAATGGGAAAAACAAAGGCGAGTTGGCGTCCTTTTGAGCTTGAAAAACAAATTCCAGGATAGCCAAATAACTTGATTATTAGAAAAGCATTGTAATAATTTACCTGAGGTGCACTGATTGATTGTTGGTTAATTTGTTTGGGATTAAATATTTTGAGGTTATCTGTCATTCGATAGAATCGAGCATTTGCTATACAATGGCTGAATTTTTCAACAGTGTAACAACCTAACCCTACAGATACGCGTCTCAAATTGCTAGCCGCAGCATAAGTTTCAATAAATTGCAAATGAACAAAATAAAAAAAAAGCAAGATACCTTTACTATAGTAAAACATAATTGAATAATCATATTTTTAATTAGCCACAGGCCAGAGGCAATATAAAATTCAAAATAAGCTTTGTTTTGTGTGTGCTCAAATTTCTATTTATTTAATATAATACAAAAATGATATTATTTAACAATAATAATAATCACTAAATAAAGGCTGATCAACATAGAATTGTCGCCGTTAAAGTGGGGCAAAATTATGATTATACGACAAGTTTAACAAACAAGTAAAGTAATTAAAAGGCTCAGGTATAAGTTAATTAATTCAGGCCTTATCTAAGAGTAATTGTGGGTTAGTACATTCTTTATTGAGGCATGATTTGGGGGAATTTATTGTGATTAACGCAAAACGTCGTGATTTAAATAAGTCGAAATGTTAATAAATTAAAACGGCGAAGAAGTGTAACTCCTAGGGAAAAAGTGGTTGAAGGACAGCAACAGGTGTGCAAGGAGATCAAGCAACGGGATATGAAGAACAAGCAGAAAAATGTGTGAATTTAGGTCAACTAATGGAGATTATGTTACAAATTCGTAAAGATGCAGAGACAGCGCTGAAATTGAAGAAAGATGCAGAAGAGAGAAAAGAAGGGTTGGAAGAAGCAATTCGTAAAGATGCAGCGAAAACTGCACGGGAAATAAAAATCAACGCAGAGGAAAGAGAGAACAGGTTGAAGAAAGATTTGCAAGAATCAATTCATTAAGATGCAAAAGAAAGCAAGTTAGATTTATACAAATCAATGGAAGTCTTAACGATGGAATTTAATAAAATGCAAATGGATAATAAACGAGAATTACGGGGAGAAATAAATATCTACCTAAAAATAAACAGTTTTAAAGAAGAATTCGATAGAACACAAATAGACAACCGAAAAGAATTCTAAGCTGAAATCAATAAATTGTACCAAAAAATTAGACGAACTTAAATCAGAAACGAAAATTGAAGTCAGACAAGAATTTGCAGGAAGAGCTACTACAGATAGTTGATGAAAAGTTGGGCCAGGAAGATGAGAAAATAGACCAGGAAGTAAAAGAAGTAGAAGCGGAGGGACAGGACAAGTTAAATAAATATCAAGAGCAAGTAGGAAAGTAGGAGAGAAATTCGAACACATCCAAAGGAAGAATTGTTAAACAAACAGGAAAATGTAGAGTGATCACCTTAAAAAGTATAACTCTGCACATTTTTGCTTTAACTCAAGAAGTATTACTTTAATGAAAAAGAGCATAGTTTGGACCTAAGATATACAGGATGGGCACCTTAAAAAATACAATTTTATTTATTTTTGCTTTAATAAGGAAATAGATAAACGCAATAATTTGCACATAGCTCAGACTTTACCCTTGACGAAAATGAGACCTAACAGATACGGGATAAATGTAAGAGACAAAAAAGGGCAACGAATATGTGCGGTGCGTTTAATGGTGCTGTAGTTCGAACCATCTCCAGTAATATTTTTCATTTGGAAATTGATGTTATTTGCATTAACAAGTGTTTGCTTTTATTGTTTCAGTATTATCAGAAACGTTACGATATTTTTACCTCTAATTCTTTTGATTTTTAAAATTGTTCAGTGTCACAACGTCAAGATGCAAGGGAAGTTCTGAGTAAAGCCTATTGCAGATTTTTGCATAGTTTTAAGGATCCGAAAGAGGAATCTCCTGCTTTCTATCTCGAATACGTCGAAGCAGGTCTTTCATTAAAAAACGGTAGGTTGAAAATATCCAATATAAGAATATATAACCATTTAAAACATAATTTTTAACTTCACAGTTGCTTTGCTCGAAATTGGATTTTAAATGGTGAACATTTTATTTGCACTTCAATTTATAACGGACATAAATCCACGTTAGAAATGATATGAAATGCAATTTGGCAACTTCACGTTTGAAACTTCATTGCAGTGCTATTTTGTATATTTTCTGTCATAAAACAAATTGATTCACAAAATCATTTTGATGGTAATTTTTAATCCACGGTTGCTTTTCCTAAAATTTAATATTAAATGGCGAATATTTCACTTGCATTTCAATTTTTGCCGACGCTAATTCGACTTACAACTTCTAAATTATATTAAATGCACTTCGAAATGGGGCGTTTAAGGCTGATTGCAGTACTATTCCGCATATTTTTGTCATAAAAGCTGTGAAAGCAATAACAGAACTTCTTTCTCGCCTTAAAGGACTTGTAGCAATTACGCGACGCGATTTGCATGAAAATGTAACGTCGCGAAGGATTGTGAAGGGATGTTAAGTGTAGCGTGTTATTAAAAGTCACATGCATAAAAATTTTTCTACCCCGCTGATGACCTTGATTACGCAATCCGAAAGTGTTCTGCTTAGAGGATTCCCAGCTTCCTTTTACTTCTCAAAGTTGCGGAAAATTTTATCCAGAATATTCCAGTCAGCTGCTCACGCTGGAAATAATGGCATGGCGCATTAGCATGCAGGCCATTAAAACGCCAATAAAAAATTATAACCAAAAGAGAGAATGTACGCTCGTCCGTTATTGTAAATTAATGTTGTAGTCTGGTACCGGGTCTTGGCACTAGCTGACAGGTTTATTTTGTTCGTTTAATGACCTTCCTATAGATGAGGTTCAAGGTAAACTCAATTAATGTAAACCATGTGTTTTTATTGATCATATGACGGGAGTATTTTTACGCATTGTAAATAAAATTGTTTGTCGAAAATTAAACCAGCTGGTTGGAAAATTAAGGTCGTTCTAGACAACACGACTTTAATTCTGTGTTGACCAAAAAAATAACTTGCATTCATGAAATGGTTCCACTTCTAAATTTTCAGATTTGTTAAAAAAGACAAAATGGCGTAGCTTAGATGTATCATCTAAACGAACTGGGATTTATTGTCCAACAAAAATACATGTTCGCTGTATTAAAATAGGATATGAAATTGGGCGTTGTTTCTGTAAATGTATGCTTTGATGATAGGGTTGTAGATTTTGGCAAGTGAAGACTATCAACAAATTAAAAAATATTGAACAACGTGTTGATCGGAGTTCGATAAGATTTAATAATTTTCATAATTTTATGAAATGATGTGAGTTATAAAATAGAGGAGGCGAAATTTGATGGTTATTATGGTTAATGCAAAACTTACGCTTGTTCTGCAACGTATTTGACGACATTCAAAGAAATTACAAACTCATCTCGATTGTTTCGTTAGTATCGGCATCGGCTATCTTCGTGGAAAGTAACCGGACAATAAAAAATACATAGCTTTTCCTGAACTATTTGTACGTTTAGTCTTTAATTTAATAATGATATTTATAACAATCTAACTTGAACGAGGCAATTGCTATATTACAACAGCAATCATTAACAATCATCAATAAACCTTAAAATGTACCGACGATATTAAAAGCCCAAAGGCGTTGTCTCACATATGAGGTTATAAAGTATTTATTTTCTTTAGCATATATGGTTTTGGAATATGTTGTCCATAGCAACCGCAACTGTTTTGTTATTTCATTGGCAAGAAAACTGCAAAATTTGATTATGTGAGCTTTAATAGTTTTGAACGCAGGTCGAAATGCAAGTCGGTTGAGCTGTACATAGAAACGAAAGATTAAACACCAAAACAAATGCAGCTATGTTTGGAGTACTTGGGAAAACACCAAAACAAATGCAGCTATGTTTGGAGTACTTGGGAATTCTGTTTCTTCCTATCAAATAGCAAGAAATTGGTATGGTAAGTTCAAATGAGGCAAAAGAAGCTGCAAGCATGCAAAAGATGCTAATCGGCCGCATTCTGCATGTACTCAAGAAAACATTGATCATGTGAATGACATAGTCAGAGATAGTCGTAGGTTAACAGCACTGGTCAATGTTATGCAGCAATAGTTACAAAATATTCTTATTTATGAAAAGAAAGAGAAACATTGTAAAAAAAAATTATCCTCATCACGAAAATGCTCCGGTTCATAAGAGCCTTATTTCTGTGAACGCAATTCGTGATATTTTGTGAGGACATTTTGAATTGTTAAGAACGTACTGCTAAGTTGCATTATTTTCTCAATTCCAAGTTTACGATTCTGCCTGTATATAAGTATTTCGAACATGTACCTACATTGAGTTGTTTTAAACGGCACTCATTTTATGTTATCGATCCGCTCTGGAGCAGACTACGCTACCAGACGAGCAGGTGTTCATTATCGACCCGTTTCGGACGTGCAGTTGTTACGGTATCAAAGCAACTTAACGACACCCACCCAAGGTGAGCATCGCATGACTGGGTCAGTCCGGGAAAAGCTGGCACACTCGCCCTGAGATTCGTTAAAACAGACTAAAGGCCTCGGCTATAACGCTCAGGGAGTTGGGCGTGGTTCAAACGGTACGTCACTGGGCAAGCGTGCTAGGGCATATACAGGGCAAGACAAAAAAAAGGGGCGCCACCAAGCCTGTAGTAATGGTGTGACCGAATAACCGGGCATGGACAGTCAAGCGGTAGCGAAGTATTCAAGATACTCCGTCTGTAAGAGTGCTCGGAAGCTGTAAGCTCAAACAACAATTTCGTGACTGAAAACACCGGGATTGCGATGTCGGGACCATTTGGCCCCGGCTGCGCCGCCACCAAACCTACCTGCACGCTCCAATTTTTCAAGCCCGGTCGTACATCTATCTTCACACTGGAGGGCGCTATCTGAAGCAGAGCATGCACAGGTCGAACAAGAATAATACGTCCCTTAATCAGATATGTGTCTATTGGTCGACTTTACATTCGGACAGCATATCGCGCCGCCAAGCTTATATTATCTCTTAAAAAATACGCACCAGTTGATGAACGCACTAATGCTACTGTACAACACACAACATGTGACTGGCCGCTGTTGGTTCGTCACTTTATACCATAAAAAACAGTTAAAAATGTGTGCCCTAAAAGGGGGCGCTAGTTCATGACAACCAATCATACGCCGGCGTAGGCGACGGAAGCAGTGTAGCTGTTGGCAAACACAGCGCCGCAAAGATATGCGACGAATTAGCTAACGGCCTAATTCATTATCCAAAGGGGCGGCGTAACTGCAATATTTGGCCAAAAGGGGGCTAACATAGCCTCGCAAAGATATGCGAATTTTGAATATATGCCAGCCACTGCCACGTCGCTCAGGCATGCGATAAATTAACTTAACATCTGATAAACGAGGCACGAAGCCAGCGCACATATGAAAGGTCTCGGATAAATTGTGACAATTACGGCGTCGTACGGCTATGCGATGCGTTCGTTTGCGGATTAATCGGTTAGGCACAACAAAGCCCGCACACATGCAGTTACTAAAATGAAGGCTAGCAACGGCCGCCTCACAAAAACATATGCGAAGAGTTCATTAATTCTTTATACGGTCAGGCACAAAGCTCACGCCCATGCAACATTTAAATGAAGGCTAGCGACGGCAGCGTCACAAGGCATCGTAGCCTCAGAGCGCCACATAAAACAGTAATAAACGAGCAAAAAGGCACAAATACGCCCCCGCAGAATGACCACAAACGCAACATCGTTCACACGAGTAACAACTATTATGTTTAAATGGTTCTATTTACAGATACCTTAGTTGGTAGACGGTCCTTGAGGAGTGCGTGCAGTCGGTTGGCGGTGGACGACAGCCTGTGTCATTCAATTAGCCGCGAACAAGCATGCGGGACAATCGGCATGGAATCCGCCTGTCATGGCGGAGATCGGAATGCGCTCCTACGAGAGCAACAACAGCGGCACTGAGACTCCACACGTCCTGCCAGGATAGATCCTCGACTCGTCGAGTTAAAGGGGACGACCCCTTACTTAAGGAAGCAGAACTGGATTCAAAATGCCCATTGCACCCACACCACGACGTGATAACTCACAACTCGCACGCCACACACCACCTGTGTTCTTCGCAGCTCAGCAGGAACTCGCGTTTGCAAGTATCCGGGTGACGCCACGCTTTAGCCCCGCGGAGCAACAACCAATGGCAACGCGGAGCCTTCGCCGGTTCAAGCCAGTTTTTCGCGCCTTAAATGAGCACGTGTTATGCAAAGGGCGATCTAAAAATGGTTGAAACGATACAGCTACGCCCATACACAGGGTGTTCGGATTTAATTGGGAAAGAACAGAGCTGGTATTTGTAAATATTTGCTAAATGAAATTGAAAATGCTGACCTCCGATTCGAGATACAGATAGACTGTGCTGAAGGTTTAGATACTCTACTTGTTTGCCTAAGGCTGCAAAATGGCTTAACACAGTCTCGCAGCTACGTTAACTTTTGAAAGCAAAAATTAAGACCAGTCGTTGTGTGCCAGAGAGAGCGCGCGCGAACGTTTTATTCCCGCTTTTTATCAATTTGCTAAGTTTTAGCGCGTTTCTCGAGGATTGTTCTTCTGGCGTCGCAAGATGCAACAAGTGTTTGGAGTTTTTGTTTAGCCCCGCACATTTTCCAAGAAAGGTTAATTACGGTATGATATAAAAACGTTTATAGCATTTCATTTGGTAATTTCTACATTCAAAATTGTTTATAAATGTGGTACTTTTCTGTATTGCAACAGTTTTCTGCATAGCAACGGGGATTCGTTTTACGTTTGACAATGCTCAAGTGTATTGTTGGTGACACCGTAAGTCTATGTCAAATTCGAGGCTGGAGGTTGGGTTTTGCCTTAGTTTTGACACAGCCTGACAAACCTAACCTGCTAACCTCGAATTTGACATAGACTTACAGTGCCACCAACAATACACTTCAGTATTGCCAAACGCATCCGGTATAATGTTATTAGCTATGTATTATGTTAAATGCTATTTAGTTATTCTTATGTCTGAGAACAAGATTTGTAAAGTGTATACTTCAAGCTAATGTGCTAATGATTACGTATGATTACCATTGGCGTAAGAACACGATTTAATTTATGTGGTTACTAGAAAGTTAAACCCATAAAATTGTGGTTACATTCCAAATTGCAGACACTTAAAAATGATACATTAATCAACTAAACTGTAAACAGAAGTTATATATAGAAAAACTGAAATGGAATAGTATCAATCGTCGAAAAGCGGTATACAAATCGTTAACTGAAAGAAACAATGAGAACCAAAGAACCTACAATTCAAATTGCGATTGTTCAGTCATCATTTCTGAAACAAAAAATTCACCATTACATCTATTTTATCTTTTAAGTAGAATGTTTACTTAGGATAAATAAACTAAGCATAACTTTGAAAAATATATCGGATATCTAGCTGGTTGGTACAGCATCTTTCAATAAATTTCCGACATCATGCAGTACTTAAAATGTAATTATTTTTTTACTAGCTGACCCGGCAAACGTTGTTCTGCCCAAAAATAATCTGTCTGAAACCCCGTTTCACCAATATAGGGTTTTCATTTCATGTCATGTCCACCGTCTTATACTTACAAATAAATGCCATTTTCTCAATCAACCTCCCAAAAACCTCAACAACGACACCCATATCGATTTTTAGGCCTATTTACCCCATTTCACCCTCTAAGGGGTTGATTTTGGGAAAATCACGACATACGTGTTTACTTATTTGTTTTTAGGAGTACTCCTTCGCAGTTTCAAGTCGAAATGTCTATTTAATATTATTTTTCATACAAACTTGTAACCCCCATTTTACCCCTTTAGGGATTGAATTTCGAAATAGCCTTTCTTATTCCTTGTATAAATCATAAAGGGAACCTATGTGCAACATTTCAGCTTTTTAGGTCCAAGGGTTTGGGCTGGGCGTTGATGAGTCAGTGAGTGAGTCAGTACTTTTCTTTATATACGAGTACAGTGAATTTATTTTTCCGTTGATCGTTTATTTATGGGTTTCATTAATGTATCGAGAATCGTCTATTAATGGCCCTTATTAATGAATGATTTTTTATTAATAAACGATTTTTAAAAATCCGATTATGTTGGTGGCACTGTAAGTCTATGTCAAATTCGAGGTTAGCAGGTAATTTTTTGCGTCAGAGCCTGAGAGCTATAATGACGTTCAACGAATCTGTCAGCGTTGGCAAAACAGCGGCTGCCCAAATAATTCGACAGGGTGCAGAAGCAAGCCGGCATGCAGTCAATTGCCAAGGAAGCGAACGTTATTAATGCTCAAAGATTGATGGCAGACGCCGACGACAGTTTTACAGTTTTCCAACCGGCGAAGCTTTCTTGGAAAAATAGGCTAGCGCTGGTGAAAACCAAGGGAAAATCAGCTAAACGCGTAAGTTAAAGCCGGCAAAAATCCTCTCGGATGGGTTCTACGGTTGCCATACTTTCCTAACATTCCTCGAATGGCACACACAACGGCTTCAGAAAGCACACAAGAAATTCAACATGACAAATACAACAGGGCCTTGAGGCACGGCACACATAATTTGTAATTACTTTAAATTCAACGACTCTCCGCGAAAGCAAGGCCTCCACGGGGCTGAACAATCAAAAACCACTTGCAACTCGAGCCGGCAGACGAAATTAGCATGCAGAATGAGCGTAAATTTCTAACGGTTTAGCTGCGTCTCTCTCATGCATCCACACTTAGTTCCCCTATTTGACAAATTGCATTCGAATTTGGCAACGTGAGATCCATCTCGAGGCGGCCAGACAAGGTAGGACATGCTCGTAAGACCGGGACAATAAGGCGCCTGCGGAATTAATTCTATGTGTCGATCTCTGTAAGCGAGCAATCGAAACTCTTAAAGGGAATTAAACGATAAAGGAAATTAAACGAGTTGGGCAGTAAAACAGGGAACTTTATGTCTATAGAAGTCTACAACTAAACGACGGATAAAGCAAAAAGATGTCACTAATGGTTTGCATTTACATAAAATGTAGCCCAAGATATAATGAAATGCGCCTGGAAACGCCAATATTTGAAATGTAAAGAGCGGGAGTTTCGAAACGTAATTAAATTGTGAAACTGAACTTCACTGAGGGAACAAGCTAATATTCGAATATACAAATGCAGAAAAATGCGTAAGATCAAAACTCAGGTTGTCCTAACAAACGGTAGACTAGCATATGCATTACAACCCCAATTTTAAAAAATGGAGTTAAAAAGATTGCAGAACTTACAGAGGAATTATACTAATCACCACTGTAGCTAAAACATATGCAAAAATCTTAGAAAAAATATTATGGATGCATCTGAAAGAAATAATACGGGAGAGCCAGTTCGGATTCAGATCTAAGCGCGGTGTAAATTGTCTTCATTATCAATCAAATAGGAGAAAAGCAAGTAAAGAGGAATAAACTATACATTTATGCTTAATAGACCTACAGAAGGCATTCTATAGAATAAATAAAGTAGACCTCAAGACAGTGCTACAAAAGAGGCAGACATCACAAAATTTCAAAGGTAAGGAAATGCTTATTCAAAGAGACCATCAAGTACATAGGCGCAAAAGCCTGAACAAGCCTGAAGTGTTACCAACAATAAGAGGAGTAAGGCAGGGATGTATCTTTAACCCGTTAGTGTTTTCTCTAGTGTTGGATGAAGCGATAAACGAAGCTAAGACGGAAATTCAACCTACGAAATTGAACATTAAAAAATGGATAAGATATAGGTAACAGAAATATGTTACGCCGATGACATGGTTATAATAGCAGAAAACGAGAAGCTTAAATGAAAATGTGAAGATTTAGAAAAAACCATTAGAACGAATCAGCCATTGTTTTAAGAAAGTATACACAGCACCCGGTATAAGATGGAAGAATGAATGAAGATGCAAGGAAAAAATAGCAGCTGAAGGAAGATTATTTAATGGAATTGAGGTTGTTCATGTGAAAGGAGAAAATACGAAGAAAGATAAAAGTACACATATTTAACAAACTGGAGACGCCGTTAAAAACGTGCGGCACCGAAACAAGGGCTTTATTTTATTTTTTTTTATTTTTTATTTTATTTTATTTTGGTACTTAGCCAACAGCCGTTAGGCCAATTATAGGCATCATTGTACATTTTATGGGGACTTCCAACCCCACTAACGACTGTCATGATGTTATTATGACATCCGGGACCAACTATTTCCGTGATAGCCGTATCACGAGGCGCCGAGAGAAGCAGCCATGAAACTCCCATCCAAGTTCTGACCAGAAAGAGCGTTGCTTAACTCTGCTGATCGAAAGTGGACGCTTGTTCAAGCTACACCACCCGGGACCCTTTAGCTCAAAAGCAAAGAAATAAAATGGAAAAAAGTTGAGAAATAAACTAGAATGGATATAAAAAAATAGAGCACATAGAAAAAAGTTAGATCTGAAAGTAATAAACTTCCCCGCAGGTACACGTACGTTTAAAAAACGTTGAAAAGATGTTTACATAGTTAAAAAAACGTTATTTATTGAAAATGAAACGTTGAATTTTAGTCTAACAGTACATATCCTCAAACTGAATTACAGGTTGATTCTTAGTAATTCCTTTGACTGTTTACGTAATTATTCCATTTATTAAAACCGTTGGCTATGACGTTTATTGAGCAAGTTTATATGACATCGATATGTCGTTGATACTAACGGCTTTTTTACCAGCAGTTAATGTAAAACGTAGATTTTATGTTTATAAAAACACAAATATTTTACATTTTTCATATTACCTTAAACGCCTTTTAGATTGGTAGTAGACTCTTAACGTATATAAAACGTTGTTGCAACACCGCGTAAATAACATTTTTTATATTATGCTAAAATAACGTCCATATAAAGCCTTTTCGAGCAGAAAAAGGTAGAAACACATAATATTGAGATCGGCAACTTTATCCACCCCTTGGCTTACCCCCGTCAAGGTAAAACGGCGTAAGGATTAAATAAGTAAAGAAGTACTATTATCGGAGTAAACATTTTCAATCGGGTACGTGCTATTGCTGCCAAAACATTTTGGGCGGTTTGTTTGCCTCGTGTATGTATGGTTTTATCAAGTGGATTAAAATTACTCAATTGTCAGTTGTACAACTGACAATCGCCTTCAAAACTTAAAATGACGTTTATGTTCTAAGCGAGGCCGAAAATGGTTTTGCTATCACAAAACTAGAAGAGGGGTGGTTACTGCAACGTGTGGCCAATGAAGTTGCTTGCCGAAGAAACACCATTTCTCAACATAACCTAAATGCGCTAGTAATACGGTAAAAACCCTAAAATGTTGAAAATTATCAAATAGGTATATACACACTAAGCCAATGTGGACAAAACCAAGTAACTATGCGAAATTGTTTGGATGCGATGATACCTATGACTATTGTTGATAATGACATTAGAAGGTTGAAACAATAAAGAAGCCAACCTGCGATCGATTACTAATAATAATCAATGGTAGTATAATCGCAGATCAACCCCCTTATCATTTATACACCACGGTAGCTCTGAAATGTTCTTACTCACCGCAATGACCTAGCCAGCTTCAAATTCGATGGCCTTGGGTCGCAGATTTCTATCATCAGCTAAACTGCTGGAAGCTCTTTTAATAATAGTAAAAAACACAGGGCGCCAGATTTCGAGAAATAAATAAAATTACAGCAACAATTAGGTTTATTTAATTAATAATTAATAGTTGCTCGCAACATCGTAATTAGGTCTGTAAATTGTTTATCACAAGGTTTAAATACAGTATATAATACAGTATATCACTAATGCTGAAAATGCAGCACACACAAAAAATATGCGAACCTCTTTTGGGCTCTTGGATTGAATGTGATCACAACTCAATGAAGGAGTAAGCTTACCACTGTCATATGTTTTAACCGTTATCTCGGTAATGATAGTAAAATGGCGTGTGGGCATTTTTTACAAAATTCTTAATACGTATTCATTTAGCAAAACTCTAAATTTGTGAATTGTAAATTTGGGAACAATTAATACATTATGTTTTAAATTTGTAACGCATAGATTTATGAATAATTAATACATTACGTTTTAAATTTGTATAGCGTAGTTTAAATTTGCAAATTGTAAATCTGAAGCGTCGTTACAATCGATTCAGCCAACAATTCATAGGCGGACGTAGTTATCAACAAAAGTTGAAACAAGACCTGGGTGGTGATAAAAACGTTGCCGGCAGGCACTGAATTGGTCCAGGATTAGCTTAGCGTAAGCCGACAGCAACTTCGAACTCGTGGCCGAATTTGATAATGGAATAGACGCTTCTTGTACCACTTGGCAAGCTCAAGATGACATTCTAGAAAGGAGTTGCGGGTCCAAGTTATTGATTGGGGTGTTAATTAGGAAACCCAAATAAGGAGTCGTCTAAAAACGGCATCTAATAATGGCGTTTAAAAGTGACGTTGAAGAATATCGTCAAAGAGCTAATAGAAAACGGGAAATTACTAAAATGAATATCAAACAAGTAGCGTAGACATACCTGATTTTAGTCATCAGCTCACAAACGAAGTTAATTAAAAATTGGTGCGGTAGCACGCGGGAAAGCCTTCGTAGAAGCAAGTTACTTCAACCGAATGCAAAAATCAAATGCTCGCAGAACAATGGAATAGCTGCTCGCTGGCGCAAAGCGATAACAAGTGAATTTCGGAAAAACCAAATCCAGCACTTTTGCGCGGACAAGATTTGATATCGTTTGAAATATAGCGAATAATAATTCAAGTGGGAATATACAGGCTGGCCCGGAAAAGTATAAACGACGAAACAAATAGCCGGAGCTAAAGATTTGTTTCAAGGTTGATTGCTATTTTTGAGCTGTCAAAGTTGATTTATATTTTATAAATATAAATAGAATTATTTTTCCTACTACTTAATGTTGCATTCCTTGCATTTCCAAATTTTGACGTAAAACTGTATACCGTTTATTCTTCGTTGCAACAAATTAAAAACTTTGCTAACTCAGAATCAACGGTCAACTCTCAAATATCATTTAAACGATAGTTGATTGAAACTGATCGTGCGATATAAAAAACCATATGAGATTTTACTACATAGTGTGTTTTTACTTTTTGTTAATCAGTAGGTGTACTCTTGCTTGAGATATATCTTCCCTATCAAGAATGGTGTATGTTTTTGAGTTAAGTTCAGTAGTTTGTTTTTCTCTTTTAAATACCACCATTTTTAGTCACAATCGACGTTTGGCCGCCAGCGCCCGTGGACTTGGTGATTAGGACAAAGGGCCAGCGATGCGCGAGGTGGCAAACAGATAGCCACTGCGTATCTTTACCTGATTTCCCCCAGGAGATAACTAATCCAAATAGAGGGAGGTCCACAGTGGGTATAGGAAAACGATTCCAGCCCAGTTTAAGCAATTTGTGAGTCCAACTCTATTCGAAGGAACAGCTTAGCCGAGGAGGAACCAGAGGGCTATAGTCCAGATTTATCCCTAAAGCAACTAACTTTAAGCCCAAGGGTGTTTGAGGCTTAGAAATCTCCACCTAGAGCAGACTTTCGGGTCGTGGCTCACCTGCTCCGCTAAACCTGCAGAACCATCCTCGTCGCGCCGATTTTCGGTGGCGAAGCTATCCCCTAAACCTGCAGAAGCATATCATAAACCTGCACTACTATCCCCATCGCCGAGCACACTACTGGCATCGATCTGTTCGTTGTCCATAATCCAGCGTTGCAAACCGCTTGATCACGATGTTATAGGGGTAATTTGGTTGCAACCGCCGCCGTAATTAAACAAGAGTACAACTTACGTGTGAAGGAAACCCCGCTTAGTTAACGAAAAGGTTCTACGGCAAAATTCAGCAAAATTGCAGCTCGCCGAACATACCTGGGGGCCGCGGCTAAATCATTGTACTGCCACCGCTGCAAACCAAATCCCGACCAGAATCTCGCCACCATTTCGGACAGGAAGAACTGCACCTGCCAGGCAAAACTATTGTGAGGCGAATTTCAACCATATCAAAACTGACACATGCAAGATTTGGTTTCACGATTACATACTTCAAAAACACAGCACGTTCTTCGTATCACAAATGAAAACGCTAGCTGCCACTAATCATTTATTTGGCCGTAAAACCGGTGGTACTTACATCAGCCGTGAAGTGGGAACCTCTGGGCGACGTCATCATGCGCGCGGTCATCCAGTTTTGCTGACGTGAAATAAGAGTTGAGGAACCACCCAGGCTCTTGAGTTAAACTAGAAATACCTGCCTTATTTATTCGTTATATTGTATAAACGGTTTCTTGCATAGTGCTTTATTAAGTTTAGTTTTAATGACATGGTTGCATTTTCAATGTTGCACTTAAGCCTTTCAAGTAAATCATATAATCTGTTATTAACGATAGAACATTGTACGTTCACAATACGGCAGCCGGATCAAACCCTCTGTTAATTCAATATTCTTCTAAACACTGAGGGCTTCTTCTACCCTTCTCTTCATTTTCATCAAGGAAATTTTTGAACTGCTTGATCTAGACATTTTTCTAGGTAATAGAGCAGAATATACAAATAAAGGAAATACAAACATGTAGCATTTCACAGTCAGAGCTACTAAAATACAATAAATCTTAATTGTAACAAAACCTGAAAGTTAGACAACTTAAAGTACTTAGAAAAAATACAGGTTGCATAATCTTCATCTGGTATTTAATTTTAAATAGAGGACTAATTTGGGAATTTTAAAAAATAAAAGAGAAAATCCACTTTATGTTTTGAAAAAAAAAACAGATTGGGTCTTGATAGCGTCCAGCGACGAATAATTTAGAAGCTCATTCCCAGCTCAAAAGGATATTATAAAGTAATGGTTTTTCAGGCAAATACATTTAATTGATTGGGCAGATTATTAATAGAAAAAGCAGTTACAAATTAACCGGTAGGTACATACATCGGTGATCAGTATATACCCTAATAAAAGTGTCTTTGGTTTAGCTTTTTTGCTTCCCCTACAATTCTTTGTTGTCTTTGAGTACGGGACACTATGATTCGGTTGGATAAAGTCGCCCGGAGTCTCGACGAAACCTTTTGGAGTGCCTAATTCAAATAGACGATAATGTTAGACCAGCACTAAACCTCATTAAGAATTCCTCACCCCCAAAACCTGCTTCATTAGTCCGGCGATGAAAATGTTTCCTGTTAACTGGAGGTTCAACTCGATGGGCAAGGCAACAGTTTCTGGCTGCATAGGATCGGCTTTTTTAGTTAGGTCAGTCCTAAACCGCAGGAAAATTGCATGAAACTATACAGTTCATTCATAACCAAAAATATGTCAAAGTTTAAATGTACCTATGAAATTTAATCTACCGTCAATAACTTCAAAATAATGTAATAAGAAAATGTTATTATCTTTTCAGTAGCAATGCTAAGAGGAACCAAGTGGATAGCCACAAGATATATTTTGTAAATGTCAATTAGGGTTTAATGTTATACCGCAGGTATGTGTCAAATAATTGACATTTCTTATACTTTAAAAATGTGAATTGAGTTATCCGATAACCATTTAACAGCCATAATTGCTAGTAGAAATAGGTTAAGAGGGTATAAAGAGCTCTTTACATTTATCTTATTGAATGTGCAGAATTTCAGAAAAAGAAAGGAAACCTTTCTATAAAACTCATGATTAATTAAACAATTTAAATCAAATTGATATGAACTCTAATTCGATATTTCAGTATAAAGTGTCATTTATGAATTGCAATAGTATATGAACCTTTATTATATTAAACTCATAATTAATCAATTAACATAGCCCCTAAATTACATAATTGGATGTATATATAAATATTATAGAGAAAATTAACGATTTAATAAAGTTGTTGGCGCCCAATACTTCTTTCTGAATTAACCTAAAACTTTTATGCAAAAAACAAAAATCCCACATTTATCATACCCGTATAGCATCCGAGGATTGAGCTAGTTGTGTAAGCCTTCTAAGGTAGGTTGCAATAGTTGGTACAAACATACCATATTAGAGGCAGAAGAAAATACTAGTACAAATACGTTAATCGCATGAAGGGGAACAGATTAGTAAAAAGATTACACAGGACCGTCCAGTTCAAGGGAAAAGAGAAAAAGATAGACTTCCAAAAAGGTGGAGAGAATGTTGGTCATCTACATCTGAAGAAATAAAATAGACTTTGCACGTTGGTGTTTAAACTTTTTAAAAGAATAAGACGAAGAAGAACAAGAAAGTACAAACTGATAGTCCTCGACTGCTTTAATAGCGCAAGGGTCAGAAAATAACAAGCGTTAGTCAAAAAAGATCAAACAGAATAAACGTAATGTAAGGAATATACCTTAAGAAAGGTAGACAATAGAATCTAGATCCAGCTAGGGTATTTCGAGATTGCTAATTCCCTTATAAGCCGTAAGTTCCTGAGAATATATATTGCTACGTCTTCATTCATCTGTATTGATTCGGGTTCTTACTTCTTGTAACCTATTATTATATGTTTATGAATTATTAGTTTTTTTATCAATTTAAATTGCCCTGTTTATTATTTGAATGTTAATAATTATTCTTTGTGCTAGCTCCTGAAAATCAGGGGTGGATTTCTTTTATCTAAATTGCTTATTCTGAAATCTGATGTTCTGATTTTAATTTTACTACAAGTCAAAAATAACTTCTGTCAAATGATATGTCAAACAAATTTGAAAATTAAATGACAAATACCAGATCGTTTCATTAGTCACACAACAATATCAAACAGTAAGTAATTCTTTAATAATAAATCCACCTTTTAAGTCTTTATTTTCTTTTAGTGCTTACCCAAATATCTAAACAGACCCACCTTTAACTCGAACTTATCAATGTCATGGATGTCAACCAATCTGCCCCACTCTGCTTACTACCACAACCGTTTCAGTCCCCAAGCGCAGCAAACAGCTCCAATGACAGACAAGATGTGCAAACTGACCAGAATCAGGCACACAAACTTCTACACAGCATGGAACCAAATAGACCCTAGCTGCAGCCACCCAACTCCAACACTGCATCCGTCAAATACCTCAAACGTGCATCCTCTACCAATGGTACTTACTTGGAATTCTCTCCTAGCACCAACAGCTCGACGTAATCCAAATCAATCGATATACAATGTCAAATGTAATTCTCCAATAAACTTCACTTATTATTTTTCTCTTTTTATTCTCCTTTGTAGATTAGTTCTGCTCCCAGTTTGGTTTTTTACCACATACTTGCAAACTTCCTTAATTTTATGTGTTTCTTCTTCTTCAATTCAATTTCATTTTCATATCACCATGCAAATTTAGTTTGAAAAATAAGCCTTCTTAATCTCCAAACATTAATTTTAAAATAGGGTTTATTTTATACTTTTTTATTACACCAAATTAATTACAGCCACATTTTTTCGATGTTGTTATCTTAATAATCAAAGCAAAAAGTCCTTAACGATATCATTTTCTACTTTTAACACTCTATATCCTTCTTTTTGGTTTCTACCTACTATTTATAATAATTTATTTCGATTAAGTATTTGCCATTACCTTCAAACTTTAATATTTTAATATTACATTATATTTGAATCCATCTGTTTTTCAATTAGCTATATTTTATCCAATTATAAATTCTAATTGCATACTAATTATTCACATTCCCAATTCATATTTAAATTGATTCTGATTATATTTAACTACTAGAAGGCCCGTAGCCAGCCTGCGTCTGGCTGCGTGTGGCGGCGCCACGTGATTACGGTCGGCATGTGCGCTTACAGAAACCTGCGCTTATAGAAACCTATATAGCAAGCGCGCGTGTGGTAGTAGTATGCAGGCCCTTCATGCTGCGTGTGCCGGCGCCACTTGTGCTTACGGTCTGGACGGCCGCCGGCATCGGCTCTTATAATATAAGATTGTAACCCTGTAACGAACGTAATTACTGCTATATCATGAGTTGAATAGTAAAATCTCACTAATTTGCGAAAGTTTAATCATATTTTAAAATTGATTTCTATACACTTGTTTATATCATTACAATATATTCCTAAGCCTGTAGTTTATATACGGTTCATGGCCATAATTCGTCTGAATCAAAGTTTTACATTTCGAGCTTCTATTAGCGAATTTCAATGAAATATGTTATTCAGGACTCTTCTGTAATTTCGCAATTTTCTATCTTCTTCCATTTTTATTATTTTCAAATAATGCTCTTATTTGGCAATTTTTATAACCGCTAGTTGGGACGTTTATCATTTGGTATCTACTGTATCAAAAGTAAACCGTCCTGCATATATGGGAATAATTTTTCTGATTTTACTAACATTTTAAAATACGAGTGGATTAAACCCAGCTGCTATAATAAAGTAATATTTCTAGTTGTCTCTCCAAATCTCTTTCCCAGTTTTTTTACTGCAATAACCGTGGTGGGTGTATCACATGTCTGAATACGAAATCCAATGCGGATTATATTAAAATCTCGGGGGAATTATCCTCGTTTTCTGTGCTGCAGAAAGGTTTTAGCGAGGAAATTGTTCGCTAGCGGGAAAGCGGTTGGTACTTCTGGCAATTGCAATTATTACAACGCCGCAAAGTTTGAATAATCTGCTTACGAGAATCTTTCATTTTCCAGGATTAATACAGACGGCTTAATTATAAACTTGCCAGACTGCCTCCGGGAAAACAATCGGAAAGACTGGCGCAAGATTTTGAAGATCATTAATTATTAGTAAATTTCCTCTTTTATTACTACTAATAAGCAAAGCTACTGCTGGGTGAACTATTCGTTTGCTTTTATTAAAATGGAATTGCTTTTACACAGCATAAAAACTGTCCTTAAAAGAATAGCAAACATTTACTCACCGCTAGAAGCCATTAAAGGAGAAAAGATGTACTTTAGAAAATGTCCTGCATAATATTCGGGGGGAAAGTAATCCTCAGAATAAGTGCATGTAAATATTCCTTTCTCATATTTTACCATTATTTGGTTCTACACCAGCGCTACTTTATATTTTCTATGAGCTACCCTTAAATTTTACGATGAATGTATAAGTCAATGCTATCTGTTATTTGATATTCGGCGAATGCTATTCTGCTGTGTACCCACAGAAAAAAATCTTGTTTACTTGTTGCTAAAGATAGAGTGCGGTGTAATAATTTAGAAGAAATATATGCGAGATAGAAATACTCGTATTTTAGATGCACAATTTCACATTTTCAAGTTTAAACATAAATTTTTAAAATATTGGGAAATTTTACCTATATTTTTTATCGTTGCTAATATAGTGTGTTCCAAAAAAACTCATTTAGACCAGGCCTTGGGAAGAAAGATAAAGAATCTAGTCATGTCTTAGCTTAAGTCTGTAGGTGAAGGGCAGATTGCATTTTGTTTATGAAAACATTTGTCACTGTGACAGGCAATCTAGTCATGTCCTAACTTAAGTCTGTAGGTGAAGGTTACTTCTATCAACCAAAAAGGAAAATAAAATGGCATTTACACAACAACAACGAGTGTATTAATTATAACAGTCAATAACAATTGTTTTTATTAAGTGTTTTGTATTATTTTAAGAAAATAGTTCAAGATCAAGATGTAATTTAGTTCTCTCTGACGTATGGCAGTTCATTTGCTTCAAAGGGCATGTATCAAGGTATGGCAAACTTCAATTAGATCATGGCATGCTGCGAATGAGTTTTTTTAAACACGATACAATTACCAGATTAAATTGTTCAAAATTGGAAATAGATTACAGATTACAACATATCCCCGATACTAGCATTAAGCTATTTTATACCAATTGGGATTCTCAGGTTTCCTAGCTACTTACACTTTTAATGAAAGAATTGTTCTTACTACGAACGTAATTACTGCTATATTATGAGTTGAATAGTAAAATCTCACTAATTTGTGAAAGTTTAGAAAACTTCAATAAGTTTGTAATTGTGTCATTGATCTATAAACATATTGTAAACGACAGCGTCGATGCTCTTTAACATCTGACATTTTTTAGCATGTGGTATGAGACATAATGAAACTGTTTTCATAGAGAAACTGTACGTATAGAGAAATATCTTTTTGCTACTCACATGCAAGAAATAGTAGCTTCACACATCGATCACAGCACGTGTAGTCTGACTTTTACTAGCAATGCGTAAAATGCACTGCATTTCTTAAGGAGTTTATTTCACGCACGACGCCCATAAGAGCTCATATACTTTTTGGCACGGATAAAAAATTTAATAGATTGCTGTGTCGCTGCCTCTTTTACTTGCAGTGCTGTACTAAACTTGACTACGCTGTAGGCAGTCCTCTGTCACAATTTTGTTGAAATGTGAGCAGAACTATTTCGCCTATTTATTTGTCCATTATTACTTATATTGAAAGAATTACATTATACAGTTAAAATCAGGGTAAAAAATTTACAAGTTCACATGCAAATTGTGAGGACATTTTTAAATTGTACGAACGTACGGCTAATTAGCGTGTTTTCTAAATTACGGCCCGATTTGTATATTGGTTTTTCGTATTATTCCGCCTGAATTTGAGCATATCGAGTTATGTGCAAGCATTTATTGGCTTTTAGCGTACAAAGCTGTGTTGTGTGCTTGCCGCCGACGGTTCTGAAAGCACTCATTTAGCATAGCTTGTTTGCAATTCGTTGGCGCCCCAAGGTTATCCGTTGTTACAAATATCGATTCGTCTACCATTTGCTTTTAGGGGAACTTCTAACGTGAATTTAAGACACAACTGCCATGGGTGCGAGAGAGAAAGCTACAGCTCGGCTCTCCCGCGACTTTATCGATCGCGCGCTGTCTGTGTGCATTTCCAGTTCAGTTGGGTCCCGGTTTCCGCCAGCAACAGTTAGTTTTTGAAGTGGGTCTCTCGCAGCGTACGTTCTTCGGGGCTACGCTTGCGAGGGTGTTTGACGTCTTGTGCTGTTTGGTCTGTGTGCGAATACCGCTGTTTTAATTGTTATTAGGACTTCCGTCGCTTCAATGCGTTTGGCCGTGTATTACGCCTCCCATGAGGCATTGCTGTGTGGGTGTGAGTGACCGTTTGAGGTGTCGTTTGTCGATTACTGTAAGCCTTTTGAGTTTCCGTTTTTCCGTGGAGCAGCAGACTTCTATGTCTCGTTGATTAGACGGATTCCTTTGTGGGAACTCATTTGCAAGTGTTAAGTGTTCGCGACGCTGTCGCTTTACCGTTCTGCTTTTCCGTGAGAACTTCGCATTGCGTCTCGTATGCAGCCCGTTGAGATGTTGCAGTATTCCCTTCCGTTTCGTCACCTGCAGTATCTGGGACGGTAGCCGTCGCAGCCACATCCTTACAGGTATCGTTTAATGTGCAACTTAACCTATATACAGTGTGTTTCGTCGATTCATCGAACAGTTGTTGTAACGTCCCCGTTATTTAGCTTTTAGTTGTGCACCTGTCACTTACATTTCATTTGCCGTCAATTGACCTATTTGTGGATTAGCTTTATGCAGTAGCCTTTGTCATGTGTCACATCCGCTACTTAATATAGTTTAATGCCGCCCTTTAATAGGTAACGCTATTTTTTTAGAGTTTACTGTTCATATCGTTTTACAGAGTTAATGCCAAATTTACTTATTTATGTCAATAGAGTAAAGACGATGCGCAATTTACCGAACTGCCGTATATATATTTCATATTTGCATGTGCCTTTTTCTGCCTATTCAAATATTGTGGTCAATACATGTCATGTTAATTTAACTGTGGTTTTCTTTGCATGCGATTTGCGTGTTTATATTTTACACTTGTAAGAGGAGTTTGGCCAGTTGACCAAGTGGATTTTAAAAATGTAGATTCGATAGTGCTGAACCGGCCCGCTCACCAGATTACTGGCAAGTTTAAAGCTGAAAGGTAAATTCATATGCTTCCACTTTTCCACAGTGGGTTCACCCGTGCATATTTTTCTAATGTAGGAATTGTGGTGGCGCCTTATCATTTTAGATCTGTTTACCGTTTATTAGGCCGTTGCCTTTGTGTTATCTCGTGTTGAACCCCCCTCGCTCCACTGAAGTTAGTCGGCAACTCTTGTTATGGGCTGGCCAGCGGTTCTATGCGAGTTACATTCCCGACTTTGTAAGTTATTATACGCGCTAGTCGTCTAGCTTTATCGTAGTTTTTCATAAATATCGTTATGAGCTTGGGCGTTGTCGTAAATGTCATTTTAGGCTGTAACAATATACAATAATAGTTAATATTAAGTTTCTTCAAGTATCTTACTACTTAACTCTACTTTTGAATGAAATGTTACATTCTTGCAGATTTCCAGACGGTGCTATATACCAGGCTGTAAAGCTAATTATGACAGGTGATTAAAAGAAAATAACGGCGACATTAGCACATTTTTCCTATAAGGTAAAATTAAGAGCAAAGCATGGCTACGCGCTGTGCCTCGATGTGACTGAGTACCTTCAGCGTTATCCGCCGTGTATGTTTTACATTTTCTTGATAGACATAATTAAAGTTAAAAAATTAGAACTATAACCATTTAAATGTAACGTTGTAGAAAAGGTATAGTGTGCAACTGATTCGTGAAGACCTTTTTACACTTATGTGGTTGCGCCACTCGCCTGCCGCTCGTGTCGCAAACTCCGCACTCGTGTAAAAAGGTCATTTTCACCCACTTGTTCCACAATATACTATTGGTCTGCCGTGTTTGTTGGCGTAAGGAAAAAAGTGGCAGGTTTAATCCTCTTAATTGTCTTTACAAAATATAATTAGAATTGTAATTGGTATTATTACATTTTTGTCGTTTATTATTTATATAGCTACGTATGGAAGGTTATAATATTGTTTAAATTAATCCATAGAAGCATGTGCCAATTCAAATTGAAGAAAACGTTTTATAAAGCAAAGGTTTCGATTACAGCAAAAATATCTTAGAAATCAAGGGTTTAGCTGTATTTACACATTATGTAAGTGCGAGTTACCGAATCCTCTTAAGATACAGGATATCCTTAATTCAATTCTCTGGTACAGTTCTTCTAATTTCAAACTTTGATTGTTTTCTTGAGCTTGTAGGTATCTTTTTTGAGATCCATGATGGCGTAATAGTCACTATCTTCCTGTCTCTTCTTGCTTTTGACCTTTCTGTAGCTCCGTTATTACAACTACCATTAAGAACAGTGTAATGCAGATGGTTTTATATTGATATTTAAATAACTTCTACACTTAGTTACAATATACTGAATGCAAGGGATATTGAATGCGGCTCAATCAAGAATGGTGAAAAGTGGAACTGATCCGAATGGGATTGGGACTTGTAGTGGTGGTTGATGGTTGCAATACTAAGTGGACATTTTAATACCAGGTTCGGGGTAACATAAATTGACGGAAAATGTGTTGGCAAGTATGGAATCGGCGCTAGAAACAATAGAGGGTAAATTAATTACATTGAAAAAGAGAAATTGTTTTACATTAACACCGTCTTCAACAAAAAGTCCAGAAGTGAATGAATTTGGCAAAGCCTCAACGAAGACGCGGGAAGTGATATGTATTTCATAATAACATTAGCATATTGAATACATTTTAAACAGGAAGAGAGAGAGCAAATAGTTATATATACCAAATTTGAGAACACACATTTTGGTGTTTCTTCTTCATTTCTTGATTTATCCTATTTTCTAGATGTTTTTGTTGTCTCTGATGGCTGTTCGCCTGTTGTTCTTATATGTCGGCTATTTCCTCTGAATGTATGTGTTTTTACCTCCAAAATGTATTATCTCGGACCGGTTGTTCAACTATTTGACTCTTAGTCTACTTGTCTACTCGTTTTTCCGGATTAAGTTTCACCCTTATGTTGTGACCAACAACTAATTTCTTTATGTCCTTAGGGTTCTTTCGTACACCGTTTTATACTTTTCTTTTTCTGGTTGATTTTTTCTGGTACGTTTATTACTTGTGGTTTTAATAACTGTATTGATATAAGTAGTTCGGTATTGGTTCTTCTAGGCATTAGCGTTTGGACTGGGCTCTTGTTCATGCTTACAGTTAGTGCGTTTCTCCAGTTGAATATCGCTTTCAAGAAGTCTAATTTTGCTCTTTCCGTCTTCTTTACTTTTTACTGCTCATTCGGCTTTTCCATTAGATTGTTGGTGGTAAGCTGATGATGTGCAGTGTGTAAACCCCCAAACGTTGCTCAATTTTAGGAATACTTAACAATCCAACTGTATTCCACCATCAATACTTGCGGTATTCGGTGCACACTAAAGCATTTTTTGCACGTTTCTGCGACTGTTTCCGCTGTTGCATTTTGTAACAGTTCCGATTCTCAATAGTCCGAGTAGTAATCAACAATAACTATGTAATCATTTTTACTGTATTTAAATAAGTCTATTACAATTCTTTCCCAAGACCTTTCTGGAGCTTCACGCGTTACCACTGTTTGTTTCTGCTATGTTATTTACATCTCTCAGAGTTTGCTATCTTGGATTTAATATTATTGGTCATTGCTGGCCAGTAGATCAAATGATGAGTTTTTCTGATGCAAGCTGCTGCTCCCTTTGAATAATAAATCATTTTGTACACTCAGTTCCTCTCTAAATTGTCATTATTCTAGAATTTCCAATAAATCACGTCCCTACTTTTTGGTCATCCTCTTAGGATTGTTTCTGTTAGCTTCGTCTTTTGGCGTGTATTTGTTTTAGATGTTCTTTTTTTAAATTTAGATGTTCTGCCAATTTTTGGTATATTTGGTTTATTTCTTTTCGTTGTTTACCTTTACCAGTAGTTCTCTAAAAAAGATCCGCAACGTACAGTCGTGTTCATGAAAGTGTTGTACAGCATTTGTGCTTTGTGAATATAAATTAATTACATAAAGTTCAAAAAAGTGTTGTTTATACAAATATATTGAAAGCATACATCTGTGTCTACCTAGTTAATAGCGATAGCTTTTGTTGAGTAATAACACAACTACCAATAAACCTACAACTGCCCCCAACACATTTTTGAACACGTTTCTAGTCTTGTAGGTTACTTTTAGATCGTAGTTCTGCAGTCTTAACATCCTTTTCAAAGCTTATAACAGAGGTTTTCGAAAAATTATATCTAACGGTTAGTGATTCGATTCAACTGCTCTCGATTTTTGACTACAGAAGTATTTGTAAAAATGTCTTGCCATATACCCTTTTTTCTGAGTTCAATTTTGTTCCACTTTCGATAGAGTTTTTGCAGTAAATGCTACACAGTTTCCTTATTTCATAAGATAACACTATTGCATTAGCATCATATTGTATGGTTACTGGATAGTTTGTATAGTAGTATTTCAGCACTGGCGTTGCTGCTACCTCTTGTGCCTGCTGCCAAATCCACTCACTAACTTGGTGAATTAGTTTTTCAATCGGTTCTGACATTTTCGACAGTTGTGGTGGGAACCTGGATACATGATTCACCATCTCTCAAATCTGTTCTCTTTCGATTTTGTTTGTTTTGGTAGTGGTATATTTGTTATTGTTTCAACATTTTTTGGATCTACATGAATTCCACTTTCTGTTAGGGCATGCGTCATGTATTCTGTAGCCTTCAAAACTTAAAATTTGCTAAATTAAATCTTATATTTAGCTGTTTCGCTTTCACCATTAGTTGAATTAGGTTTCTATCATGATTTAAGATGCCTTATTTCTTTGAATTCCCACTCCTATAGACCGTAATGTCTAATGTCATATGCTATATGCCTTTAACGTCTCATGTAGTTTCTTCTACGTCTCATGTAGTTTCTTCTAAAACTGTTGAGGGGCTGTAGAGATTACAAATTTAATATTCTATTAACTTTATAGCTTTCGTATAGAATCCAAAACGTCGTAATTTTGCAGTTTTTCTTGTTTAATAAAAAAAACTGATTTTGAAAGCCATTTTTCCAAGATGGCGCAGGGAGCGAAGGCGCACCAAGGTCACAAATTTAGTATGTTATTTAGAATATAAAACTGTCTTAAATTACCAAACAGAAGCTGCTCTTAGAGATCTATTTAAAAATATTGCGAATCACTCTGTAAATTAGTAATGACCATATTCAAAACCCTGCGTTTCATATTTGAACTGTTCGTGCTTAACAATTTTTTTTGTTAAGGTGAAGTACAGATATTGTAGAGATATGGTGATAATAATTTATAATTAATAAATAATAAACTCACTACACATCCTATATGCTATTATTTAAATCAAATTCTTACTGATTAAAAGTAAATAGATAATTGTATAAATGGGTTCAGTGATTGTAGTGTTTTGCCCTTTATAGTAATTCGCACATCTGCAAGTGAAATAACTTATGGCTAGCTTTCAGTAGGCATGTAGGCTCAAAATCTGCAAGTTAGGTTCACTGATATGTTCATATTTAAACCCCGTGTTACGCCACTGGGCTGTGAAATTGAAAAACAGCAACGCGCAGACTCACTGCGCTGTAAAAATTTATCTATCAACAAATTGATCTTTCGTGCGGTTAGTTTCTGTGTGATTACAAGTTAATTCAAAAGCAAATGTATGAACAAATTATCAGGTAATTCGAATATCGCGCTTTATTAAGCGTCACTAATGGTGTTTTGTTTTTAGATCGTTGTTTCGTGACGTAAACCGACGCTGCTTGGGTTAATTCATTTTTTATTCGCTCCACTTAACCTCCCAATTCTAATTTGGGTTAATTATTGGCAAACTAATTGATCTGCAGACTTGGATATGCTTGCTGCTCACTCGAAATAGTAACGTCTTGCTGGTACATAAATTTCCTGCTCCTCAAGCTGTCAAGGAAGTTTTTATAGTACCTTAACCTTTTCAGGTGATGCTACGTTCTTCCGGACGGAGCCCCAAGCTGGATCTTCTCTGGAACTCGCTGCCCTCGATATCGATGATGCTGGCCTTGTTGCTACAGCTCCACACGATACCTCGCAGTCGTCAGCTCTAGTCTTGGACATCTGGTGTGATTAAACCAGATGTCCAAGACCAGACCCTCGTAAATTTGAGCTTACTGTGGTGCAATAACTTTTTGATTGGAAACACGTTGCCCACACTTTCACTTATGCTCCATAATTTGCTGATCACAATGGTATATTAATTTTTCCTTTATTTTAATTGTAAGTAGCTTAAAACGCAATTAATATGGAGACACAAATTACACTGGCATCAAATAATTTTATTTCAATTGTTTCTCTGTTTGTTGGTTAACAACAATTGCCTATCTGGCTTCATAAATGTGGATGTTAACTAAGTACAAATCAAATACTTATAAACTAAAATTTCAACATATATTATAAAAATGTACAAAATCTTAATTCTACAATTATTGTTTGTTCATGTTTGTAATTAAACTAGATTATAGCGCCACTCACTATGTTTTATTTGGACTGTCTGTTCACTTATGTCATTTCACTGACTCATTTTTATAAACACAAATCTCGTTCGTTTCCTGTGGTGTGAATTTCTTGCATTTTATAAAACTTGTCTGCTTTTCACCATTCTTCAAATATTACCGCTCCATTCCTTTTATAGCCTCATTTGATCTAGTATTGTGCTCTCTTTGCACTGTATTGAGAACATTCTGTCCTACTTACCTTTATTTAATAAGTTCATAGAACTGTAGTTATTCAATTAAACTGACATGTAAATTTATTTAACACGCATGTAATAAACCCTTTGGTGATAGATTTGTTGATTTTTTATTGGTTTTGCTTTGTAACAACCTCTTAATTTATGCTAATTGATATTTCTGTGACTCCAATTTATGAATTGAGTTCTGCCTTATTGCCATTTATTCTGAAGTAATTCTATTTAATATCGGCAATGCTTTACCAATGTAATTATGAATTATAATATCTGATGTAACTTCTTGCAGTTGCCTGCTTTACCCCAGCTCTGTGCTTTATTGACTTGCTTTAATTATTTATGTTGCAAGCAGAGTTGAGTAACGGGCTAAATACCATCTCAATATATAGCAGACGTGTATAGTATACAATACTAATTTGGTGAATGTTATATGCAATACTATTGATAAATACATGCGTTCGATTGGTTCTTTTATCAGTAGTTTTTTATATAGGAAGATGTACCACCATAAAGTCTGTATCACAGCATTTCAGATAAATATGATACAACTACTTTTTGTTAAATGGCGCAGCTTCAAACATTTCAGCTTTTCATATTCCAAGAAACCTCAATTTTATTGTTTGTGTACCGCTTAGTCTAATTATACTTATACCGACTTTTTTGAAATGCACTACCTTATGATGCAAGAATTTATTTAAAAAAATACATGGGTTACAGCAACGCAATACAGAGGGTACAGCGAAATGTGTGAACAAAGGGAAATATCTAATTTTATTAGTTTTAAATTTTTTGAGTTTTGTTATCCTGAGTGAAACTTTGAACCTTAAATTTAGCATCATAGGGCAAACACCCACTCTTTATTGTCCTTAGAAATGTGACCTATATTAAACCAAGGCGATTTAATAAATTAAGTTCGTAGTTATGACGAATTAAATGAATAACTTTAATCAGCACTATTGCAACATAAAATGAAATGCAATTTATCACACAACAATGTTCGATAAAGTATATAATATTTAGTTAGCTCATAGTTACTTTTCCAGGCTCTTTTATCTTTAGACTTGCTCTTTAAATGCATTGCTATTTTTACAAGTACCTGCAGATATAACAGCAAATACTAACATTTATGTATGTAAATATTACAATGTGGAGGTAAAAGATAAATGAAGAAATAAAGACAACGCTGTTGCTGGTGAAGCCTTAATTAAAGTTTTACTAATATCTGAATAAAAACATTAGTTATCGCAGATAACAGTGAACTTCCAAAGTCAAAGGTATAAATTGACGTACCTTTTGCTACGGGTAGTTTTCTGTTTCAAGTTTTCATCATTCGATTGATATTAATTAAAACGTTTTATTTTTACCGAAAGTAAACAGTAATAACTAATATTTGCTGAAAAGATACATTAAAATCAACTCCTTGTCGAAATTGTATATTTTCAACGTCGGGTGTGATATTGTAAGACAACTAAAACTGCCGTGCAATTGCACAAGGAGAATTAAATGATTGCACAGCATATTGCTGCTCAGCTGCACTTTTATAATTTGACTTTTGAAGCCCAACTAATGAAGCATTGTAAATCGAGTGAAGGGCGTAATTAATATGCAAGTAATTAACTCATTACCAGTATTTCGCTAGGCGTTTTATCGCATTTGTTCGCCTAAGAGTAGAACGAACAAATTGGCACTACAAGATAAGCGAAGTATATAGTTTTATAGTACTCTAAAGTAGCAAATTTAGAATAGTTGAAAATATATCAGAGATGAATTGCACATTTGAATTTTCTAACACTTGGTATGACGCATATTCAAAGCATCTGATATTACAGTAGTGCAGTAAATTATTTAATTAGCACTTCTATTGTTTTCAATCTTAACTTCGTATTCTCATTAATATGTAATAGTTGTGATTGTGACTGAATGCAATAATTCCCATTTTGGGAAAGTACCAGCTGAATCATTGCTTATTTTAAATAGATTGTAAGACAATGAGTTTTCTTTTTGTATTGGGAATAATAGTAAGTGGATACACATGATTGTCTGCATTGTATCTATGTATATTAAATAGTAGCATTTACATCTTGCATTTCTGATTATGATTCACACGCTATAGTCAACAGAGCTAGAAACCCTATGGGTGAATAATTTCTTTAAAGTGGAAATTTCTGGTTTTTAAGTATGTTTAAGAAACAATCGTAAAGCATAGTGAGCATTACAGTCTTTTTTAAGGGGAACAGATAAGTTAAAATGACAATATAAAGGCAAGAGCAAGCCCAAAATATTAAGTGCCCTAAAGAACGAAGGCACATACATTTCAAATAGTGTGTTTTGAAAATATTCTTCTCGTTTGGAATTTGTCATCGTTTCGATCTTAGGTTATTATCCTCTAACCCTTAATGTTGATTTTTTAGGTACTTTTTTAATGTTGTCAAGCTTTTACGCTTCGTTATGCTCTTCAGAGCATTTTAATCTTACAGCTTTTACGCGTCTTTAAATTTTTCATGTTTTTCATTTCATTTTATGGGTCCCAGTATTTTTCTTAGTATTTGGCACCATATCTGTCTGTGGAGCTTATACCAGTTTTCTAAACTTCTAGTTTTGTGTGTCTACTTATTTTTTTTTTTTAGTGTGATCAATAACGTGCTTTCGGTTAAGCCTTACTTAGCTAGTAAGATACTAGTTTACTGTAGGACATTAATATCCTAATGAAAACCTGAAACACGGTCGGTAGCGGACGGTTCCAAAATAGTGGGCACAATCCAACCAATAACCCAAACAAAAGTAATTTACCGTTTAAGGTCTTTCTCACTATTTTAACCTTAAAAACACCCAGTGCTACCCATAGGTTGAGTACAAGAACATATCATAAACAAGTTCAAGTACGAAAGCTTCCATGCAAACAATCCATCATTCTCAAACCCAGATTCCTGGGTTTTAACCGGAAATATAAAAATATAATGAAATTTAACATAACTGGCATATTATGTAAACAATCGTAGGGTTTGCAATGCCTTGTCCGAAGTCTTCTTAATTATTGTACTTTTAGGAAGTACTTCAGAAAATGTAGATTGTTGATTGATACGATCAGGTTCTTAGGTTTCGTAATTTACCGACGTGTTGGAACTTGTTGAAAGGATGAAAAGGTGGAGAGTGTATTAGTGAGCAGGGAAGCCACGCCAAACGTCTTTCGCAAGTGGAAGTTTTGAAACTAAACATATTTAAAATATAACCCTTTTTTTTCGTCTAGCGTAAAACCCTGAGCTATGTGCAAAATATTACTTTTATTTAACTAAAACAGTTCCTAAGTTATAGCAAAAATGAGTAACATTTTATTTTTTTAAGGGGCTCATCCTGTATGTATTTGCCCGGAAGTATATTCGGTTTCGAACTAAGGTAGACATATAACACCATGCAAAATATTGGCTTAATGCAACAAATAGATTTTGAGCTATACCGGCAACAGAGAGACGGACGGACAGACGGAAAGACCAGCGTACATAAATCAAACAAGTAGAGACACTCACTGTCGGTTCCTTTGATGTCAAAATACCGATTTTGATGACCTTGAACGGTTCCTGGGGGTACTTTTCGATGGAACCAATAGATGGCGCCACTACTTTATCACATATGATTGGTAGCAGAGCTCGTAACTGGCTCTGATTCGTAAAATGTTGTGCTGCCATCTGAGAGTCAAGCTTAGAAATACCCCCCGAGTTACTGTCCCAGGCACAGGTTTCAACATTTGGCATGAGTGTCTCTACTTGTTTGATATTGCAATGGTTAGTGACTTGTGGTTTGTAATATTATAATGAAGATGATATAACAAATAGCAGTTGACACTACCTGCAAATATTCTTTTATTTAAGTCAAATTTCGACTGACTAATAATACTCACTGGGTTCGTTAATTATTTATAAAGTAAACAGTATTGTGCCCTTTATTATATTTCATCCATCTGCAATTTAATCTTACAGAGGCTAGCTAGATAAAGCAAGATGACTCGTACCTCAGGGTTGGATTCACCGGTTCATTAATATTAACTTCGTGTGATACGCCACTGGAATATAAATTTAACTCGAGCGCGCAGACGCTATTGCTGTCAAAATGCTATTACAAATCGGTTTATTTTTGTTAGTGTTTCGTTTTTGTGATTTAAACTAATAAAAGGTGTTTCGTTATCGCGCTTTTAGCGTCACTGGTTCTCATCTGTTTACAGGCAAAAACCTCCACTTCGTTGTTACAACATTAATTTGTTTTTGGAGCGTCGCTCGCGGATCAACATAACCTCAAACTTGATTATGGCAATTACTGGATATTTGGTTTTTAAAGGATGCTTAACTCTACCTGGGTTTCGTTCATGAAGGTTTGGTCTAGTAGTCGAATTTCCGCTTACTAACACCGTTATTTTGGTTGAAACTAACCTGACTTCTTTGCAGGGCTGCGGGTTGCTCACTACTCGGACTGCATCTCCTGCTGAATTGTACCGGAGACGGGGTTCTGCCGTGCTGCTGGGGTGTGGGGGCCTCCTAAACGCTGTGCTGGTATGCTGCAGTCAAAATCCCGAGTTTCGGAACCTTATCTTGCCCGTGGCTGACGTTCATAAGCTGCACTGGTCCTGTCGGAGTCGTCGGAAGGTGACACGAAGAAAAATTATTTTCATGTGAGGGAAAATGTTCCCCACATTCTCACAGGTGCTTGTACAATTACTTAACACAATGGTGCACTTTTTATTTGTAAATTTAATGGTTTACTATGTAAAATAAGTAAATTTCAGGGAGCACATAAAACTGCCTGGCATTAATAATTTTTATTCAATTGTCTCTGATCCTGGTCGTTAATAACAATTGCCGATCTAGGTTATACAAAACGGAAATTGACCAAATACAATATAATAACTTCTTATCCCATTTTAATTTATAACTAAAATTACGTACAAAAATTCTTATCTCTAAAATATTGTTCTTTTTATTTTGGTTTTTAAATTGTCTCACAGCGCCACTAAACTTTGTTATTTAAGTTGTCTTTCACCCGCATAATTACACTGACTTGTTTTTTTAATTGTTCAGTTCCTGCACTAATTTGTTTCACATCCTGTTGTGTCCATTTCTTGTAACTTCTTAATTAACTGTTTGCTTTTCACCAAATTTTCAAATATTGCTGTTCCATATTATAATCGCCATGTTCTGCCTGGTTTATGCTCGTTGCAACGTATTACTATAATTCTGCTTCTATTACCTTTTATTTAAAATGCTCATAAAACATATATCATTTAATTATTCTGACATCTATGCTTCATTTAACACGCACATATTATAAACCTTTCTGTGACAGTTCTATTTATTTGGTTCGGCTTTAATTTTGCATAAACCTCTTATTTTTGGCTAATTTAGAATTATCGTCTCCAATCTATGAAAAACGAGCTCTGCCCCTTGCCTTTTCTATTCAAATAAACTCATTACTACCAGCATTTCTTTGCAAATGTAATTACGGATTGAAATTTATGTTCAAACTTGTAGTTGCATGAACTACCCCAACTCTGTGCTATCTGACTTGCTTTATTTGTTTGTTGTGCTGCAAGCAGGGTTGAATAGCGGGCTCAATACCATCTCAATATATGTACGCTGAAAAGACGGGCAGACAGATGGACAGACAGATAGACAGACAAATAGACGGGATTGAGAAAATTTGTCTTTTTCATAATCGAGGCACCCCGAGACGTGGAGATCTGAAGAAATCTCGGAAGGCAGTTTTTCACGAGTATAATACTCCCTTCCTCTTTTAGACGATGGCAGTCAAAACAACCAAATTAACTATGATTAAATATAGTTTCAACAGTCCTAATAAAGGAAGGTAAATCGACTGTAAATAGAGCTCCACAATGATGCTAATTTCAAAGAATATTAGTGTTTCTACACAAAAATATATCAATTTCAATCAAATACGACCGGAATAGGTAAACAATCATGGGTATTTAACTAAATAAATTCAAAATAGGAAGACATGCAAATAACACTGATATTATTATATTCAAAACAAAGTTGGAGAGCAAATTAACTGTTTAGCTTTAATAGTATTTAACATTACCAGCTTGGTACGACGGTTTTTACTGGCGAACGGAGGGATATGACTGGCGAGCCAAAGGCTAGCTGGTCACCTTCTGGAGTCAGTACAACCTGTTACCTTGCGTGTATTGTTGAATACTTTATTTGTTCCTTACTTGTAAATAACTACCATGAGATAAAAGAAATGATTCTGAGCAGCCCTTGATATGTGTTATACGTTTGGCAGTACTGAAGTGTATTGTCAGTCTATGTCAAATTCGAGATTTGCAGGTTAAGTTTTACGCCAGTCTGTGTCAAACAACAAACAAAACCTAACCTTTTAATCTCGAATTTGACATAGACTGACAATACACTTCAGTACTGCCAAACGTATAACACATATCAAGGCCTGCTCAGAATATTTTTTTTATCTCATGGTATAAATTTACCATTTATTCACAATCTCTAACTGAGAAGCAACTAAGTTCATTAATATGACACATATTAAGGAAAACAACTCTGGCTTTGCACGCTATCATTTATCTATGAGCACGCTTGTAAAATTTTAAAGGCTAGCCAGTAAAAAATTTACAGGCTAGCCAGTTAAGAAACATTTACAAGGTGAATACAGTGACTTGATAAATGGATGTTTACAAGTGAGGAACAAAATAAATTATTATTACACAATCAATACCAGGGCAAGGGCGATTAATGCAACGCCGGGTGAACGAAATGTTGAAAACATACCCCTGACTTGCACTGTTGACCAATTATTTAGAAAGAGAGTAGTCGTTCAGAACGAATGCGTACTACGAGGTGATTGTTATTAATATTGTTCTTCACCCGAATACGGGTATTAATGCAATCACATGTACAGTCGTGTGCAAATAAATCTGGGACAATGGTTTTTTCATATATAGGTTGAGTTGAGAATTGAAGAATATCTCCATGGATTTTCTGCTACCAGAAAGAGCTACATTTTCATTTACTTGTCAAAGTTTAATGTAACTCTTTCTGATAGCAGGAAATCCATGGAGATATGCTTCAAATCTTAACTCAATTTACATATGAAAAAAACCATTGTCCCAGATTTATTTGCACACGACTGTACATACACATACAGTGTGTCCCAGGATTGATGTTACAAGAGGTGAGATGGACTAAAACTTTTTGAATTTTATTTTAAGATTGTGGGATTAGGTCCTGTTTAGTCTGAAGAGAATTCTAAGAATATTTTTAGTTTTTGAAAAAATAAGTCGGCCTTGACAGTGAAGCGAAAACTATTTTCTTTTTGTTCATCATACGGCAAAATTTGACCAAAAAAAGTTGTTCAGTCTGGCGTCTTATAGCATTACATGTAGTAACTGTTCTCCAACGTTTCTCCGTCCTTTAACAAGCTCTCCGTACAGTATAAACTTTGGAAATATATTGTCGTCCATCGGATTACACGACCAGCCTACCTCAATTTCAATTTGGTAACTAGCACTTCTACACTGATGCATCGAGGTCTTCGCAAGACTTTGGCGTTACTTATCTTGTGATACCATTTAAATGAAGTGATATGGTTTTTCCAAATGTCTTTTTGTAGCCCAACAGATAGAGGTTACCAACGTACATCTCTTTAGATACTCGAAGATTTGCACTAACTTGAAGAATGTAAGGAGAGGCAAATTGTTCCGAAAAATAAACCGAGAAAATTTCAAACTATTTGAAGATATGTACGGACAATTTTTGCATTTAGGGCTTTCTGCAATGTACTGTAAAAATGAGAAAATCCCAATTAATAACTTATTTTAGGACTGTTACAAGCTTTTTGACAAAATTGTATGAACATTTGGATTCGCGCCAGTGGTACTGCATTATATGCTCTTTGGTACTACGTTTCTTATTACTAAGCACCAGGTACCTAGAGATTGATTGTCATATTTCCTAGTCCTGTTGTGAGACAAGCTGTACCTGCAAATTGGATTTATCCACTTTGATGTCACGATATGGTTATTATAACACTGAAAACAGCGTCACCATACAGCACTCTTTTGCATTGTTTTGGTCATATAAAAAACGTTGACACAGCCTACCTTTTTTCAGGCAACTGACAGATTGTCATATTTATGAAATGTTAAAATGTAAAGTTTTTTATTATTTTTATGCAAAGTGGATAAAACAGTAGATGGTAGTACTCGTTCAATAAGAGGCATTGTAACACTCGATTCATTAGAGCACTCGTGCTACAATAGGACTTAATATTAAACTAAAGTATGATCAAACCTTATTTTCATTTAGTATGGCTATGGAATAGTTCTTAATTTATGAATGCACCTTTTTTTATACTTCGATGTCAAACTTAACTTGATTTTTAAATAAGCTTATAGTTTCATTTATAAATTAGAAACTATTCTATAGCCATACTAGATGAAAATAATTTTTGATCATACTATAGTAAACTAATATACTATTATATTACTGCCAAAAAAGTATACGTCTGTTGGTATTTGGGACAAACCTCATTTAACTATCTAGTTTAATTTATTGGAGGAAAATTTAGACAACTTATTTAAACAATAACATTAAAATTATGAATATCACAATCTACAGCGTCTAAATAAGAACGAGATTACTTTAAGTCCACACGTTTTCTGTCATTTATATTTTCTACATTGTGTTATATTCAAATATATCTACGAAGAGGTAAAATTCAAAATAAAGTGCAGCTTTCACTCTCTAAATGAACAGCCGCAGCGTTTCTAATTTTCTGGTTAAAGTATATTTCGGAAAGCTTCAGCCCATTAATTCAAATTTGAGATTAACTGGACATTAACGATTAACTTTATGTAATGTGGGAGCCAATAAAATTAGAATCTAAGTTTTAGCACTTTTGCAAATAATTTATCGCCGTGGATAAAAGTTAATGAAAACCTATCCCACTCGGCAATCAAATTTCGTTGTGCCAATCTATAGGAGTCTGATATCATGATATTATATCCGCTGGGCTAAACCGGCTATAAACGTATTTCCGTAATAGTATTGCTATAAAAATAGAAACGTTATGAGACAATTAAATGACATTCCACCACTGTTGATTAACACTGCCATTGTTTATAGCTTAAATAATTCCAGGCAGAGCAATAATTTGGGCACCAAACATCTTGTTTATGGAGCAATATCGTTGCTCCTTTGCAGTTCCAATAGGATCTGATATATTTTATAGGCATCGTGACAAATACATCAATGAAAACAATCACATTTGATATTATTTCATTCTGCCTCACATATTTTCTACAGCACTATAATGTTTTTATCCATAAGAAAGTAGAACATGCAGGTCGGTTATGACGTATATAGTCTGCAGATATGCGTACAGATGCAGATGCACGACAACAGTAGCAATAAAGATCTTCAAGATCGTCCAAATAAGGATACTATGCAATGGAATTTAAAACTTAGATCTAAAACAAACAGTTGGAATACTTCGCATCGAATGATGGGTCAGAGAAAGACAAAGAAAACGAGAAAAATCATGAAAGAAGTAAAATGGACAATGAAGATGTTTCGTAGAACCATGGAATGAATGACGAGTTGCAACGAAAGAGGCTAATAAACCGTAACGCTGTTGGGGCAAATGGCATTTGCCACATCGCACTAAGTGGATTTATGCGCGAGAGTAGGCGTTGTTCGCACGATTTTGTTTTTGACTTAGCGTTGCACATTGATAATCACACTCCTATTTAAGGTGTATCTAAGCATCTAGGTTTAGCATTAAGCTCGCGGAAATTTCTAAGCTATTGTTGATAGCGTATATAACATTTCTATATTACCTGTGTGTATGCCTTTTATGTATTTTCATGCATGTATGATGTTTTCCAGGGTATATGTATTTTCATGTAAACTGTTTGGTTTTTATTTCTGGAAGGATTTGCATGTATGATTACAGAATTATAGGTGATAACACGCAGGCCGAAACGACCTATATTGATAAATACCTTTAGCCATACAGAGGTCAGAGCGGGTCTTGTGCTTCTACGACTGAGTTATCTAGCAAACAAAAGAGAATCTAAATTTATAGTAAAGTAGAGTATAGGGTACGGGAAAACGCCGCATTACTGAAGGAACCATCTTGAATGGAGTATGCAAATAATTGTTTGGTATACTGTGAAGAAAATATGCTTAATAATAGCTCAAACTTTTTTTTTATTAGCAGTCTAACAAAGCCCTGCTATCTAGAAAAAATTACGAAGAAAAAGCTTTTTCTAAAAGTACTTTTGCGAGCTTAAAACAGAGTCATTTTAAAGACTATTACATTTACTAGAAAATGTCTTCTTTCCAATTCTTTCAAAGAGAAACACTTAATATTTTAGAAACTAAACCAAATGTTCTGATATTATTATAAATTTGAATATATGATCCAGAATCTTATCTATGTCAAATTCAAAATTATGAGGCTTTTTTCAATTGCAGGGTAGCTAATAGATCAGGAGGTTTTGTATAGCAATTTACGTAAAAGCTACAATAGAAGTTGAAAAGTTGCCCGTGCTTACACATCAACCTGCTGAACATTGTGTTGAGAAGTGTTTTTGTGGTTCTGGTACAGTCAATAGCATTGAAATTTACAGATTAAATTACTTTTCAGTACCTATGTTTTAACATACTTACATGCTTATCTACAATTTAATGCATTCTGAAGATAGTTTATTGGTAGGGGACCTGAATATTGATTTTACTTGACGATAACGCAATACACAAAATTACTTAAATTTACTTTGAGAATTTGGATTTAAATAAATCACTAATTCTGTCACTAGACACCCGGCTTCGCCTTGGCTTGTACTTGCCTATCTTAAATGTTAACAGGTCCTTACATTCCTTGTTACTTGAATAGCTATTTGTGACACGGATAAAAAATGGTGTTTCTTATGTGAAAGTTATTTTATTTAATTAAAACTGACATACCTGGCCATTACCTTGTTTCCACTTTGTTTCAATTTGATCGCAAAAGCCCCTCTCTATAATGCTAGAGGTATTGTTAAACAATGAACGGCCTACTTTCAAGTAATGTTCAGTCAGTAAGTTTACTAACAATCTAATGTAGAAATATCTTGTAATTACTTCTTTTCGAATTACAAATTATCCTTTCAGTTGGTACTTATGAAACCCAAATATCTAAATAAAAAACCTCAAACCTTAGATTACCACTAGTCTTGGTAAATCTACAAGAATATAACATAAAATGCTCAAGTTGCTGAAAAGTCAACCATTCAACACATGATTGAAAAATAGGTATTTGAATTTCAATTGAGTGGCCTCCTAGCCTAAAGTTTAGAGAGAATAGATTGAACAGCAGAAAACAATGGAACTATAAATGAGGTGACTAACATAAAATCGAATAAAAAATCCTAAAGAGAGTAATAGGCGAAGATAGACTGGGGTAACTAGAGGTGCAAAAATTGCTGAACCATGAATAATTATTTTGCCACTGTTATAATGCTAATTATCGAAATACTCAACAGTTTCCTCTTCAAATTTTCTTTCGCACATTTGCAAGAATACAACTTCAAGGGACCAAACTCACATGTGATATCGAATCCCTTCAAAGAAACAAAAGTTGCAGATTGGACGGTATTGTCAGTACAACTCTAACGGAAAATGTAAACACATTTATGGGAGTACTAACATACATATTAATATGTCTGTAAACAACGATATTTTTCCTAGTAAGTTGAAGAAAGTAGTAATATCCCTAAATATCAAGGGTGAAAACGCTACGGAAATTCTTTGAAAAAATCATGCGTTGAAGGTTGTTCCAATTTTTAGTCTAACAAAATTATTTTTCTGAAAATCAATATCGGTTTCTGCAAAATAAAAGTACAGGGCGAGCTCTCTTTAAATGTACAAATTTATCTGTAAAATGTATTGACCAATATCTCTAGTACTTATGGAAAACTTGCACTCTGCTAAGTACTATACATAGACGGATGAATTAATTATTGACCAGCCATGAACAGTGAACCACAGTGGAAATTTCGTACAGTAATTTTAAGACGATTTCTCGTGGTATTTCCCAGGGCTCTCTTTTGGGCCCTATTTTATTTCTAGTTGCGATAAATGATCTTTGCTCAGTCCCGTTACATTTTACATTTGCAGACAATAATACACTAGTTTGTAAACCGAGATATTAATACAAATTACAGTGACACGGTAGACGACATAAGAATATTGTATAAATGGTTTAGTTGTAATAGAATGTCCATTAACATTAATAAAACAAAATATATACAGGGTGGCCAAGATAAAAGAGGTCCCGTGCCCTGTACCATACTGAAGGTGATATTGAGCGCTCGTGCGGGGTCACGTGATGTCCAGCGGCCATTTGTGTTAACTGTGTATTGCTCTCTCTTACGAAGATTGCAATTTATTAGGTAAAGGTTTTATTTTGTAAGAAAGTTGTTGCCAAAATATACCTATCTTGAGGATAATGTATCTAGCTCTAGTTGAACCTTTACTGAATTACTGGATTTTTATCACTTAGGGAGGGAGGGGGAAGGGGAGTCAAAAATACTTTAGTTCTCGGTCAAAAGTGGATATTTAATAAGTTCTATTCTTTTACAAAACGTACACACGGAGTTATTTTAACTACTTTGTAACGTTTCACCTCCTTACTGTAGGCGTTATAAATTTTTACCTCGGTTAGGTCAAATCGGAGACAGGATGCGCTCCAACTCAAAAAATCATATAATTACCAAAAATAATTTGTGGATAACTATTAGTACAAATTAAGCCGCAGTTTTAAATTAATTGAATGTAAGTATATTATTAACAAAAAAGCAACTTCTTCTGGGGGTCGTATTTCTTTTACTCCTGCTACACTGCAACCCATCTAGCAGGTCTGTACGGAAGACGGTTGCAACGGGGGTTGCACCAAGTGTAGCAGGTAATTACAGGAGGCGGATGCATCAGGTGATGGGTCAAGTATAGATTTTGGTCTGTAGAACGGATGCCCCAGCTCGTGACCTTACAGTCCAGCGGTTTGTTTACGTTTGCCAGGCTGCGAAGATCTGCATGAGTTAAGGAGATCTAACTGATACCTGGAGTTTCTGGAGCGTTAAGAGGTTGATGCGTCTTGGGGTTGTGTCTGGTGCAAACAGTGCGTTGCTCCCGGAGTGTCGGTATCGCAGATTAATTGTCCGAGTTGCATTCGATAATTTCAAGAGACGGCGATTCTGCGGTGAATTTATCGGTGTTCGGTCCCAAAGGCGGGCTGGATTTTCCGCCTTCTATTTAACGTTTTACAACGTCTAGGGCGTATCTTCCAGGTAAGTTTAACGAATGCTGTTATATGACTCAAGCCGCATTTTATGCCAAACGTGCAATAGGTGTCCTATAGACACATTTATTAATACATTTAAAAAATACATTTTGAACATTCTGGCGGCGTCGGGTCGTGAGATTCGGAATGCAAAAGGGAAATGTGTATTAGAATGGGTGCTAGCGAAGACGATAGGAGACAGGTTAACTTTGTCACATGGTATCATCTAGGTCGGGTTTTGTCATCGATGCTAAGAGACAGGCTAACCATATCACATGTTAACATCGATGTCAAGTTAGAGTGGCGATGCTAGGAGACAGACTAACCATGTCATATGCTAACATCAGAAGAGGATATAATGTAGGGAGGAAGTTCTGGACTGGACAAAATTAGGACTGGTGGACCCAAGTTGGAGAAATTTCAAGTAGGACTTTAACTGGTCGCGGAGCTTCTTATATATCCTTCTGTGGGCTTTGTAACTACAGCGGGTCTGGGAGAACATTAAAGGGGAAACGACGCTGTTTTTTATTCAGCGCGACTTTGCGCATAGCGGGAACCTTCTCGTTATCGGAAAACCAAGCGCCGGATAGATGTAACGCTCGATTATGCGATGCATACATTTAAATAGATTTTTAATGTTTAATAAAATTGATACAGGAGCCTGCGTTTCAATTAGCTAATATTTACAAGCGAAGTAAAACAAAGTAGACTATTTACAGAAAAATTGAAAAACTGTTCCATAAGGCGTTTTGAAATATCAAAACATCTACTCAGAAAAATTAGTAAAAGTAAATTTTGGGATGTGAATTACATTATTCTATTTCATTTTGGAACCTTCATCTTGTTTGTTGGCCCTCAATAGCGAGCCTAAAATGGCCTTTATAGCTCTAGGGCCTCAAACGTTACTACGCAGTATAACAAGCACCAACAATATAGTATAGAAACACCAAGAATATGCATAGTAACCATAGCACAACAAAAACTCACACCGTCAGCACAACTATGACGCAGTAGTATGTAAAGAACCAAAGTCAAATAAAACGTTGTATGTACCACGTGACTAATCAGGATTATATCTCTCAGGAATTTTAAAGCTCTCTACTTCGCGCAGTGCTTTAAACATTTGCTCGTGCTGTAATATAAATTGATTATGCCCTTAATACATAAATAACTATAATGTAACTATCGTAGATGTAGGTTTATTTATGTGTTGTTTTGCATTTCGTTTTTGAGTTTAATTTTGATTAATTCCAATTATGTAACACCAATAAAATAATAAGTTTCGTTAAAATTGCACTTGATCTAGCCATAATATTACCGTATAATTACAAAACACCGACTCTAAGCACAGCTTGAGGCTATGTGGAACGGTTTAATTATAAAAAAGTAAATTTAAATTTCGTGTAATAATTTCACCTTAACATTAAATGTTATGATACTATTATTTACCAAATCTCAAGAACAAGACATCTTTCTGTTTACTAGTGGCCAAAATGTTATTGTTTTTTTATGAAATGTAGTTAGTTTTTATATCTCCTTTCTTAATCTTTATCTCAGGGTTTCTTAACTCACAGTTTATGTTATGTTTTCAACATCTATTTTCTAAATAAATAAATGTATTATTATTACTTAGTTTAAATGGACATATAGTATCTATACCTCCTTATTAAGATAAAAATGTTTTATTTTAACTATAAACCTTGGATTAATTCAACATTGTAAACTGATTAGACTGTTATATCATAAGATTCTAATTAAAGAAAGTGTTCAAAATGGTCATTCTGAATCTGAATACAAACACTAAACAAATTTTAAAATTGTCGTTATACCCTATACATAGCTACTGTGTATCTTTGATGTGCCAAATTACAATCCAATAAGGAGCTCTATTTCCCTCCCTTTTATTGTGGTGAATAGTTTCCTAGCCCTGTTTCTATTACCGACACAGATGGAATTTTCGCATTTCCATTCATAGACACCACACCGATCGGTAATCTCGTTAGTAGTCCATTCTTTCGGCAATCAGCTGGATTGCGAACGCGTCCATTCATCAATAAATAGCGCCACCGCTTCCTGGCTTTGTCAGCAGGCCATGCCGTCGCCTAGCAACCGTTGTTGTACACAAAACGTGACGTTTTTGCGGCCACCGCATTGTTTCATTCCAGCCACTGGTCATTGTTGAAAGTGCGAAGGAAATGTCATACAGGGATGTTCGCAGTAAGTTCGCTTTGTGTGCAATTCGGTTTCACAATTTCCAGTTTCAGATGCCACCGAGATGCTGCGAGCTTTGGGCTACCCCAACTTGGTGTCGATGGAGAGCTTTCGCACGCCAAATTTTGCTCTGGTCGCTGATTTGTTGGTTTGGCTGGCAAGGAGATTCGACACGGATGCAGACATTCCCCTAGAAATCGAAAGTGAGCAGGAGAGAATTGCCCTAATCCGAACCGCAGCTCAATTTATGGTTAAGTTTTCTAGATTATTGATTTTCAACAGTCGTTTTTAAGCACTGATGGCTATAAAGCATTAATAGCGCTAATAGTAGTTGATTTGTTTATTGCGATTTTTTTTCATATTAGTGTAATATTCAAACATGCGTGTCGTATAAATCTTGTGTGATTTAAAATTCTTCATAGATCATAAAAAATTCTGTGAATGTGCCTACTGCCCGATTTTAAGCTAAAACCCGCATTGTTAAACTAAAGAAATAAGATCAGTCAAACACGTCATAACCGCGAAAATGACGTTAGGATAAGTATAAGTAGAGCAAGGATAGTTATGCACTATAAAATAAATAAATATGCATGCACTTATGCACGAAACATATATAAAATATGCACTTTGGTATGCACATTCACAATTATAATTTGCGGTAAATATTAATTTTTGTATTTGCGGTTACATAGTACACAAGAAAAAAACCACACTTAAGCTAAACATATATTTAATTATAAAAATCTAACTAAAACTAAGCAATCTACATAATTTAATGTAAACATTGTATAATTAAAATTTGCCTTGAATTTTTAAATAAAAATCCATGCCTTCTCTCGTTTAAAATATATTTATATTCCGAGAAAATACGTTCAACATCACAGGATGCTATTTGAGCAAATTTAAATTTTACAATTTCTGCATCATAGTTTTCCATTACAGAATTATTTGATTTTCTATTGTTATCATTTAAAATACAACATACTGGGTGTCCATTCTCAAAGTCGAACAGAGGGAATTAACATTAGTGCATTCACTCGTTCTTCATTGAAATAATTCATTTTTCTGTAGATAATTTTAACAGACATTGACAGAAAATACCTGATTTACACCAACTAATTACCATTTTTTTTGACAAATGCTATCGAGCTTGAGAAGCAAGGCATGGCATATTTAAAAATTCTCAAGTTGTAAATTAATATTTTAAAATAAAAATCTCATCTTGAATATTATTATTGGTATCACTTGATGCGTAATAATTTTATCTTTCCATTGATACCATTACCTTCCCTGTAGGTTGAATTGGCGAGCAGGAATCGGCAAAAACGTTCAATACAATGTTAATCGCCTATGTTCGACTTTGAGAACGGACACCCGGTATATCCGGAAGTTCCTTAAGCCCACTGTTTTATTGTAAAACGGAAGAAAGCCTAATCCTCTTTACCTGTTTGCAAGCAAATTATTCTAGGTAAAAACGAGAAATTCAAATCCTCTTATAACCTTCCTTTTGAGCAACTTGTTCTAGGTAAAAATGAGAAATATTTTGTGAATCATAATTTAAAAACGACGCTAACTAACTGTTTGTTAATAAGAGGAATGTATGCAAGTTCAATACTTGACCCTTTACAATCCACAAAATTACATAATCAAAAATTCCATGCAATATGCCATATTATGCTTATTTTTGCTAAATATGCACTCTACTTAAAACATGTCAAAAATATGCATTTATGCATGCAACATGCAAATGCATAACTATCCTTGCTCTAAGTATAAGTAATAGATTTATCGACTTAAATGATTGAATAGTATAGGCAACTCATTTTACGCATGTGTAAACATGTAACAAAATAACATCAAATAACGATACTATAATACTACATATCTATGACCATGCCACTCTCCAAGTTAAGATCACAGAAGAACAAGCAACAAATAAAATACAGCTAGAGAAGGGTGTCAGACAAGGAGATACGATCTCTCCAAAGCTGTTTACTCTCGCACTGGAGGACGTATTCAAGAGATTAGAATGGCGGAATAAAGGCATAAACATCAACGGCCGATACCTGAGTCATCTCCGCTTTGCGGACGACATTGTACTTGTCAGCAATAACATAACAGAGCTACAAGAAATGTTAACAGAACTTAAAACGGAATCAACAACAATAGGACTTGAAATGAACTTGGAAAAAACAAAAATTCTATCTCCTACCGAAGTAAACAGAATAGTAGTAGACGGAAACGCTCTCGAAAATGTTACAGAATACGTCTACTTAGGACACTTAATAAAATTAGGCAAAGAAAATCAAACCGCCGAAATAGACAGACGAATCCGCATGACCTGGGCAGCGGTAGGAAAACTAGGGAACGTACTAAAAGACTATGACATCCCTATTAACCTAAAAAGAAAAGTTTTTAATACCTGCATACTCCCGGTGATGACCTACGGCATGGAGACAACCTCGTTAACAGTGAAGTCCGCCAACAAGCTAAGAGTGACACAGCGAGCTATCGAAAGAACCATGCTAGGAATAAGCCTTAGAGACCGCATAGAAAATGCTGAAATAAGAAGAAAAACCAAAGTAGAAGATGTGATAGCAACCATAGCAGGCTCAAAATGGAAATGGTCAGGGCACATCGCCAGGCAAGAGGACGAAAGATGGACGAGACATGTAGTAATGTGGAGGCCAAGACAACATCGACGAAGCGTAGGAAGACCGAAAAGGCGCTGGATAGATGACATAAAAGAGAAGGCGGGAAGTAGATGGTACCAAAAAGCTCAATGCAGATCGGAATGGAAGATACTAGGGGAGGCCTATGTCCAGGAGTGGACGGAAAAAGGCTGCTGAAGAGAGAGAGAGAGAATACTGGGTGTCTTAAAAAGACGTCAGTTTTGCCACACACTGACGCAAAGCATAACCTGCTAGCCTCGAACTTGACATAGACTTACAGTCTTCAAGTAAAATTTTAGATTGCATTATGGGAAATTCAAAGCATACTAGATGTAATTCTTTTTAAGACAGCCGGTACAATTAACAATGACATTTAACAATAAAAGTGGTATAACAACACAACTAAATACAACAAATACTGCTAAAATCACTTGTCGTAGGTGTCAAACACAGAAAATGGGCTCAAAAGTAAGCTTAATAATGATCGATATAAACCCCATTCATTCCAATTGCCATTGAAAGCAGGCCTTGAATGTGAATATTTTTACCAGGGTATCCAATATTTAGTTAAAAAAAGTTACTGATATCAAATTTACATTGACATTTTCTAACTTATGTGAAGTATTCCTGTTATAGAACACGTACTCTTGGCATCTCGGTAGACTGAAGAGATTAGTTATGTTATTTCCAACAACTTTAAATTACTTGATGAATGGAGAATGGTGAACAGCCAAATTTTGCTTTTTAGTAACTTTTTTATTACCAGCTCTCTTACACCGTTAAAATAATGCACATGCAAAGCCTGCTCAAAATAGCAAATGGAGTGAACGAAGTATAGCTACAGTTATGCCAAGCAACAAACATTAAACTAAAAAAATGGCTGTGAAAAGGCTATATTTTTAACAATTTAATGAATTTCTTACTTTGATCGTATTATTCCGTTTCTAAAGCTGATAAAATTCATTGCTTTCACTTGCGTCATTGATAACGTGTTTATCTTTTGCTACCTGATTAAAAAAAACCAATACTGCACAAGTGCACATACAGCGTATGTCCATCTTTTTCTTCGCTGGTCCGGTTTTCCTTTTCCCAGTTCATTGCCGAAGGGTATTTTTTAAATCGAGAAATTACAATGTGTTAACCAACTTTTGTAGGTTATGTTGACGTTGGTTGACGTTTATCTGCCACCCCACCGCTTACAAAAAGTTGTAAAACAATAAATTAGGTACTTCATTGCTGATTGCTCGTACTTTAATGACGATTTTGAGGTTCTTCACTGCCGATTTCAAAAAGAATATGTATCATTGCAAAATATATAACTTAGGACACTATACTTCGTCCATCCAATCGAGTCAGTAAGATCGGTAACCCAAGTTACAAATATTTGCTATAACTAGGTCACTGACATGACTAGGCAGAAATTTGGATCAGAGAGACATGACCGTTTTGCTTTATGAATCCATAATCACTGTGTCATGTCTTTATATTAGAAACAATGATTGAAAGTTTTTTTCCTCGAAGCTTGATGCAGGCTGTCAGCATAATTTTAACAGCGTTGCATTTCTACAAAATCTAAGGTTAACATTTTCGTATAATTTCGTTTTACTAGGGTTTGTCAATTTTTTTTCATTTAACTTTGAAAGCATCGATAAATTGCTTGTTTTGTTTACTTCAATACTTTTTTCGCATTTTGTATTCAAGTTAATGATGTGACTGTGATAGTTTCAGTGTTAAATTATGCAGTGACAAACAAATTTAACCTGAAATTTTAAGGAAATGTCAAGTTTAGTTGGTAATTAAATTTGTACACTGTTTAAAAAAGCATTCTCACAGCCTACTCTGAATCGTGTGAAGATCAGACAGACTATATATATGTCCTCATTGTTATCATGCTAACCTCAAATTGTTGTATGTATGACAGAAGCTTGACAATATTATTGAACGCATTTTGAAGTTTTTTTGACGTTCAATATTTTCTGAATGAAGCTGCTACGCGACGTGATATTTTTTTGTTTTACGCAAATCATGGGTCAAATGAAGAGAAATAGTTTTGATCACCCTCTACCATGATGAAAAAGCCATCGGATCGCAGTTGCTGTGGAATTTGAAAATTATTTATGAAATTATTTACTTTGGTGTCATTGGCATTTATTTGACATCTGGCTAAAGTGAGCAGATTGTAATTCAAAATATTTAAAAAAGAACATATATTTTTAATTCCTTTTATGATAAAGTATTGGATTCACCCCAAAAATTCGAAATTGAGTTTTCAACAGATCTGCACGTTTTAGAGTCTCCTGAACCCAAAAAACATATTTTTGTTCAATAGTCTGTCTGTCTATCTGTCTGTCTGTCTGTCTGTCTGTCTGTCTGTGTGTCTGTATGTCTGTGTGTGAACAGAATATCTCAAAAACGAAAAGAGATATGGCGTTGAAACTTCATATATAAGTACTATCTAGATGCGACACCAAGCTTTTAAAGAAAATCGCTTAACCGGAAGTATGGTGTTTACTATTGTTATTTTTCAGTTTCTTTTCGACTTCTTCAAAAACGGCTCTAACGATGTTTTTCAAACTTTACATTTTTACTACATTTTCAATTTGTATTGATGTGAGATAGGTGATTATCAAGTTGAATACATTTAAAATGCGTTTCTCTTGTTTTTTTCTTTTTTTTTTATTAAATCCTACTTTAAATAGAACACACTATATTATTACGTTTTTGAATTCAGCTTAAAATTTTACAGAAAATTTGTCTCTTCAACTAACTCTCTGTAGAATTTGTAAATGTGAAAATGTTTGACAAATGGTTAAAAACTAAAAAACAAATTTTTGACAAATTATAAAAGAAAGTGGTGAGTGTGTATCACACCAGATTTTTTATGATCAAATGCTATTGCTGGAATGGAAATCGTGGTAATTAGATTGATTTTTTCTTGGAAAATTTACTCTTATTACAAGTTTGACAGCTGTGAATGACATATAATAATAGAATTACATAACTTCATAGATGACTTTTAAACTACAAAGCAACAGCGATCCAAAAAATCTCTCATAATCCTTTGACGATATGACCACAGCAGTCGGTGTTTACGGTACCTGATACTTCGCATGCCTGGACGTTGTCCATAACAAAAAAATCTGGTGTGATACACTCACACAACTTCCTTTTACAGTGTTCTTATAATTAGTCAAAAATTTCATTTTTAATTTTTAGCCATTTGTCAAAAATTTTCAAAAATTACAAATACTACAAAAACGGTACAAAATAGAGCGTTAGTTGAAGAGACAAATTTTCTCTAGAATTTTAAGGTGAATTCAAAAATGTAATAATATACCGGGTGTTTTATTTAAAATAGGAGTTAATAAAAAAAATAGAAAAAAAAACAAAAGAAACCCACTTTAGAAGTATTCAACTGGAAAATCACCTATCTCACATTAATACACATTAAAAATGTAAGAAAAATGTAAAGTTTAAAAAAAATCGTTAGAGCCGTTTTTGAAAAAATCGAAAAAAACTGAAAAATCACAAGAGTAAACACCTACTTCCGGTTATGAGATTTTCTTCAAAAGCTTGGTGTCTCATCTACATAGTACACAACACTTATATATGAAGTTTCAACGCCATACCTCTTTTGGTTTTTGAGATATTCCGTTCACAGACAGACAGACACACACACAGACACACAGACAGACACACAGACAGACAGACCAATGAAAAAAAATATGTTTTTTGGGATCAGGGGACTCTAAAACGTGAAGATCCGTTGAAAACTCAATTTCGAATTTTTGGGGTGAATCCAATACTTCCTTTATAGTAAAAGGAAGTAAAAACTACACATCAAGTACCATATTTTTTACCTTTGCCTTTAATCGGGGTTTTTAGGTGTTTATTCTCAGATTAGAATCAGCAGAGTTCTTTTAGCTAGGTAGGTATTATTTAGAAGGTATTTTATGCACTATTGCGGAATAGTTATTTTCATGACAAGCGTCGAAAGTAGCAAATATCGTGCGAGTGTTGATTAGACAAACGAGGGCGTAGCGAAGCGAAGCCCGAGTGGATCTAAAACATGAGCACAGATATTTGCACTTTCGGGCGAGTTATGAACACTATTTTTTAGACGACCACTTAAAGTAAATTCTATTTTTAAGAATTGTTTTTATTTCGTTTGCAAAATTGATCGTTATATTATTATTGGTACAATTATAAAAAATTAGAGCTTGTTGGAAGCAGAACAACGAATAAAGCAAAAGCGTCTGTATTATTTGAATCACGGTCAGATTAATTGTGTGACAGTGTGACAAACGTCAAAGTGACGTTTGTCACACAATTAAGCAGGCCGTGATGTGAATAACTTTGTGCCGTTACGATATGACTAGCACGATATAATATCGTGCTAGTGTATGAAATTGTCAACTTTCTGTAGTAGGCTGCTGTCGCGATAATGTTACTTTCATACGTGGTCGTCTAAAAAAAATATTTCGCACGGTTTGTTTGCCTTGTGTATGTATGGTTTTATCAACTGGACTAAAGTCACTGAATTATCAGTTGTACAACTGACATTTTGCCATCAAAGCTTAAATGCCGAATCGTTCTAAGCGAGGCCGAAAAAAGCTTTGCTATAGAAGAGTTCGTTGCGGAAGAAGCACCATTTCTTAACATAACCTGAAAAAGCTAGTAATACGACAATAACTCCAAAATGTGAAAAATGGCAAGTAGTTAGATACACACGAAGCCACTGTGGATAAAACCAAGTAACTAGATTAAGTATCGTGCGAAATATTTTTTTCCGTAATATATGTACAGTCGTGTGCAAATAAATCTGGGACAGTGTTTTTTTCACATGCAGATTCAGTTAAGATTTTGAAGAATATTTCCATGGATTTCCTCTTATCAGAGAGAGTTACGGGTTTCAGTACCTGTTAAAGTTTAATGTAACTCTTTCTGATAGCAGGAAATCCATGGAGATATTCTTCAATTCTTAACTGAATCTGCATGTGAAAAAAACACTGTCCCAGATTTATTTGCACACGACTGTACATCGAACATTTAAAAGTCGTATAAAAAAGGGGAATCCTTCAATTTGGAAGAAAATGTTAAGTTTAAGTACCTATTATAAAATAACGCTATACATGCTATACAACGCTGTCAACAAGTTTTATTGTTTTCAATGGCTTCCGCGATCAACCTTATTTTTGATCTCTCTGTATATCTTCAGAGGCGAAATATTTTAAAATCAATTAAAACCACGTCGGTCGTGTCAAATTTGCATGCAAAAATCTATTTGTGTATACTTGTCTGGTAGCAATATTGTCTACCAGCTTAACAAGTCCGGTAGGTACCGTTTTATGGCCTATGCGGTAGCACTTAGCAACGCCTGGTATACGTTTGGCACTACTGAAGTATATTGTTGCTGACACTGTCAGTGGATGTCAAATTCAATGTTAGCAAGTTTTTAGTCAGTCTTATACAATCTGACGCAGTTTGACATAAACAGTGTTACCAACAATATACTTCGGTATTACCTAACGTATAACAAGAATCACAGCATTTTAAAGCAAATAGTTGGGGATAATTATTTAATTAAATTTATTTTTTTTTGTTCCTGTTCAGTGTACAAAAAAAATCCGACGATCTCTCTATAAAATATGATTTTACAGATGCATTTACGGAGGAAAAATGTCATTTTTTGAACACCATCCGCAAACCTTGTTCGTCCGCAACAAGTCTTATAATCGCCGTTTAATTTTTTTCAAATTATGACGGTCGACGGAAAAATTTAATATACAATGCCTCCTAACACAATGTGTTTTTAAATTGTATAATTGGAATTGTATTACTTTAAACATCAGGTAAAACCCTTACCGGAGTTCGTTTTACTCTCTGTGAAACATCCCAATTTTAGATTTTTAGATGATCATACCTCAAAACATACAATTTCATCAACAAAGCTGTTTGGGCCTTGTGTAAATTGCAAATTTACAATAATAAATGGCGTTCTCAAACACTGCTACATAGATATAGTGGTACTTTTGTATGCATAATTCTGTACTCTGCTAGGTTTAATGGAACATTGGCTACAAGACGTGTTGGCTTACTTCTAGTGGTTTTAAACTAGGCTAACTTAAATGTCCGATAGGTGTTAGTCACTAAAATTTGTAAACTTGGCTAGGCTACAAGGTAGCCTTTGTACCGTGCGATTGGCTGCTGACAACAGAGAGTCGGAATGGTGATTAGTTGAGGACCTTATGCCTTGTTTGCTTGGTGATTCTATAAGCTATCGAACTGGTTGTATAGATCAAACACACGATAAATTGATTCTAAAAGTTTACCACAAAAAGTACTTAGAGGTTTCATTTCAATAAATTAAATTACGCGTTCTGAACCAGCTTTTGGTAACACACGAATCTGTAACATTAGTTTTAAGAAAATCTAGGTCACCGGAAGTGCTCCAGAAGTTACATAGGTTAACTACTATTTATCCACATACAGACATATTTTGTTGAATGTGTATTTTTCTGTAAAATTTTTATGATTTTCCCATTCCTGTCGATAATCGTAATAACCGTAAATACATATTTTAAATTTTAGTTTTTCATAAACTGCAAATTGATTTACTTATTCAAAAAAATTAAATTAATACTCTCTACTACGTGTAGTAGCAAAAGTCATTTTAGATTTTTTATTGACCTGTCCTGCAATGCTAACAATGCGAACCATAAGTAATTCTCTTCATTCTTATTATCCTCAATGGTCTACTGTCTGATACATAATGTACTTCTGTTGTTAAATATTTTTTGCCTTGTCCCATATTATTTGCAAATTACCCATTTATGTTATAATTTACAATATGCCCGAAATGGTAGATTCGTGTTAGTACAAAAAAGATAAATCCTTAAAATGTTTTAGACTTTTCTGGTTAGTTTCTTAGAAGTTAGCAAGTTAGTCTTCTATTTTCAACTGCAATGTATGTAACTTTAGTAGATTGGATATATATGGCGTAATTGTTTTCGCACACTATTTAACTTTTAGGCCCTGAACACACGGGATTCCGTATCCCAGATTCGGTATGCGGGATACAGAATCTGAGTCTGTTCAGACCATATATATAATACACATATATTGCTGGTAGGGCCTGGAAACTTCAGAAAACATTACGGCGCCGACATAGTCTCACTTAGAGTATAACGCGTCTCGTGCGCGTGCGTGAGAATTCGAACTCCGCCTTTAGAAGCGAATTTTAAACTTGACCACTTCCCCATTGGGCGGACGACGCCGCCGTGCTTGCGTACAGCTCACCGTATACATGATGGAGTTGGTTGTGTGTCTCACTTCATCGGTAAGTTTACCACTCATAGCCGCTAGCAATATAGTAAGTATTAGATATATGGTTCAGACACGGCGACTGAATCTCAGACGCGGGCCTTCAGTCACTTGCAGTGCCGTGCTGTTATGGACCTAGCATTGCTGTTCTTTGTTTCTGTCGAATTAGTCTAGAAGTGCTGTATTTAAAGTCAGGGATTGGGCTCTACTAAGCTAATACATTTTCCATTGTCAAATAATGTACATTCTATGATCGTTGTATAGTAAGGAACGCCTTGCTTATTCGATTTAAGTAGAAGTTGAAGAAAATCTGCTACGCCTATGACATGATATCATATGTTCTGGCTGGCAAAAGTAGGCGAGTCCAGGCCGTGGTACACGTGAACTCATATCCTCTATATGCTCCAATGGTAAATCGGTATCCGAGATACAGAATGTGTCGCCGGCGGCCGATTTTCCTTATCTCTCCATTTCGGCCGCCGGCGACAAATTCTGTATCTCGGATACCGATTTACCATTGGAGCATATAGAGGATATGAGTCCACGTGTACCACGGCCTGGACTCGCCTACTTTTGCCAGCCAGAACATATGATATCATATCATAGGCGTAGCAGATTTTATGCAACTTCTATTTAAATCGAATAAGCAAGGCGTTCCTTACTATACAACGATCATAGAGCGTACATTATTTGACAATGAAAAGTTTATTAGCTTTGTAGAGCCCAATCCCTGACTTTAAATACAGCACTTCTAGACTAATTCGACAGAAACAAAGAACAGCAATGCTAGGTCCATAACAGCACGGCACTGCAAGTGACTGAAGGCACGCGTCTGAGATTCAGTCGCCGTGTCTGAACAGACTCAGATTCTGTATCCCGCATACCGAATCTGGGAAACGGAATCCCGTGTGTTCAGGGCCTTAGTGTTGATGATTTAAGAGTAAATGTAATTATTTTTTCTATTTTTAGTCATTAAATCGAAATAAAGTGTAGTGTTAATAGTTAAAAGTGTTTCTATAAGGTTTTCGAATTTTGTTGCTTAGTGGTCAAACCTAACTATTCATAACACTTTCCCAAAAATCAAACATCTGAGAAAAACAGCTGCCTTTGATTGTAGTTATTAAGCAAGTGCTCATTTATTTCAATTTCAGGCGTTAAAAGCAAATATAAAGCTCAACACCAAAAGACTATACCAAGCAGATGGCTACGCTGTGAAGGAATTACTAAAAATAACAACGCTATTATACAACGCCCTGCAAGAGAATTCCCTGGAAAAGCCGACCGATTACGAGAATACGAACGGCGTCACTCTCCGGGATTTCGATATTTCAGACAAGGTTTGAAGTGCTAAATCTGCATCGCTTTGGGATTAAAATTTAATTTGGCTTAGGTTAACGATCTAAAACAATCCAGACAATTAGCGAGCGAAATAACATCTACAGGGGCGAGATTATACGATTTATTGGGGAAGGAAGTCGACCTGAGGGTTTGTATTTTCATCTGGAAGGGCTGTAGTTGTTTCTTATCGAACACTGTTCTAGGCCTTGCGGCATATAAGCGCTGGACGGCAGTATGAAGTTAATGAGGTGGAAGTGGGGATTAAACAGGCTGTCGAGGCCATAAAGAAGGAAATCGCAGAAACGAAACAACTGATTGAGAATGTAGCTTCTAATGAGGCCAGCTTGGACTCTAAAATTGAGCGGAGAAAGATTGAAATCGATCGATATGAGAAGAGGCTGCAAACGTTGAAGAAAGTTAGGTTAGTTACATTTTCATAAAGAGTTATGTTTTACCACATACACCTATGTATGTGTTAAAACTGAGCGATGGCCGCATTTCTGTGAGGAATTCTTATTAGTTTCTTTTTCATTTTTCGTTTAGAACAAACCCTTCACCTAGGTTTATAGTAAACACTTTTCACTCCTTTCTGTTCAGAGTGATGTGCATCGAGGACGTTTTGTTTCACTTGAGTTTATCCGTTAAAAGCATTATCTGTTTTTATATTCCAGCTTTTTATGCGTTATCTTTGTGATCTGTTTGGACAATTTAACGGTTTGAACACTCTATTCGAATTTTAATGTTTTCCGCAAAAAATCCATCCATTTACTCCCATTTCTGCATTTTGGTAAAATTTCTTGTGAATTTAAACTAGCGAAATTTTTTTGTTTCACCCCTCGTTTAGCTGTAGAGTTCCACAAAGATAAAGTTTTCTGCGTTACCGCTTCGTTTCGTATAGCTTCCTTTAAGTGTTCAGTTGTTCGCTCACAGCGGTACTACGTTGACGTTTGGAAATTAATTCGTCTGGCGCTTTATTGTCATTTTCTAATAGACATGTTGCAGCATCTTTGGTAGCGTCGTGGCGTATCCGTCGGTTTTCCATCACCTTGCCGCTACGTGATTGATCGCACGTATATCGTTGCGAAAGGTGATGGAATAAGTACTTGTGCTAGATTTTCCGTGGAAGTTTCGCCTGTTAAGTTGTTGGGCGTTTTCCACTCACCCTCTAGGGAAATAATATTGCGCAATTCCTTGGTGAATGAAAACTTTCCGGCCGTTGAGACGCTGTTCCCGCACCTCGTTAGTTATCTAACTAGTGTCTAGTGACCATTAGCGTCAGCAGGTTCGTTGAGCATAATGCAGTGGCTCCTGAACCCTTAAATGAAGGTATTGTGAAGTAGGTTATACATTGTGAGCTAATTATACAGTGGTGTTCCTTTACGAGCATATAATGACGTTGGTTGATTATTGCACCCGCTATATTTTTAGACTGTTGCGCGTGACCTAACTTCGGTTGAAACATATGGCTGGTTTTAGACGATATTGTTTAATGTAGTATTCTGTTCACCGCTGTTATTTTAAACATGGCGGGCGAGCCCCCTTGTTTTAAAATCAATTTAAGATATGCGTAATTAAGAATTCTAACCCTTTTCGTTTGATTCAATATTTGTTAATTTTTTACGTGCCTTTATTCAAACTAATAAATTTAATTTTAAACTAGTTATGCTCTTCTTTATTACATATAGGATGTTGCATGAGAGTCTGTATCTTGTGATGTGTTTCTATGTAAGGAGTTTAGCAGCTGAATATATTAAATAAAAGTAGGTCTACCGAAGGTGTACGCTGACTGTGGCCCCCAGTAGCGCCGGAGTCAAATTTGAAAGGTTTGTTCACCATTTCCACTTTTAATGGACGTTCCTGTCTTTTCCAATTTTAAAAGTGGTGGCGTCCAAATCAATGAACATCTTTATTTAGATTGACAGGTCGTTGCCCTAATTTCTAGTATTCTAATGCACCCTCCCTCCACTAAAGTTAGTCGGCAAACTTTGTTACAGTACATCGTAGCGATCCTTGTATTTTCTCGAATCATGTTGTTTTATCGCGTAACGAACTGTCTAGTGTCAGAGTTGAATTCTTGCTGTAACAGATCTTTACGTTTTCGTCTAGTACTCAACATTTTTGTATCTCAGTCAACTGTTTATAGGAATCTTATTTGACTGGAATGTTGTCGTTTTGGTTATCGCTATTATCATCGTCTTCTTCTTGATTTTCATAGTTCTGGTAAGGATATCTATGCTTAAATTGTCTTTTTTATTTGGCTGCAATTCTAAATCTTCCATCAATATAAAATCATGCATTACTGTTCAATTTTTGGGCGGGAAAGGACAATGTTGGAAAAATTTTCTTTGCAGGCTTATTTTGGAAAATTAACGTTTTGATTGGTTTACTACATTTGTTGACTGTGATTACTAAGGAAATCAAATATCTCTAAATTTGTACGAAGGAATAATGTTTGTTTGGTATGTGATTTTGCAATATTTAGGTAAAATTAAGAAGAAACGTTTAGTCTGCCTTTTCTAGATGTATTTTTGGTCTTCATTTAGAATATTCTTCCCCAAGCTTCCTCATAATATAGTCGGTATCTTCAAAATCTTGGTATATTACTACCTTATATGCGTAGTGTAGTGTATACAGTGTTCTATTACCTATTGAGAAACCAATTTCTTAAAATTTTCTTCTACGTTGTTTTAATGCATTATCTAAATATATATTGACGACTATTGGTGACATGCAGCAACCTTGTCTAAGCCCATTTGTCACTTTAAAATTAGCTGTTAAGCTTGTTTCAACTTTCACTTTAGCAGGTCTGTGTCTGTACAATTCTGTTGCAGCTTTTATAATAGTTTCGCTAATAGGTGATTCCCCTAGAATTTTAAATAGATTTTTAGTGGGTGTGTTATATGCTTTTGTAAGATCAGTGAATACAAAATGCACATTTAAATGAAGTTAGTAGTTAGTATTTGTTGTGGGGAGACTGATGACAAGCAAGTAGGCCTTCATATACCCTTTTTGCCAACCTTGTGGACAAGGTCTAGACATGCAGAGTACCTTAGTCCTACTTGGAATTTTGCCGAGAATAAGGAGTTCCAACCCTAGCAAGGGATCTTTTACATGCCAAACATCGTAGTAACATGGGACTCGCGGCTTCACATCACTTCCGAATGATAGCATTCTATAGTTTTCATCCGCACTTTTTATTTTTTAAAAACTTCACCGGGATTAGGGATCGAACTATCGACCGTTAGATCAGTGGCGAGAATGTTTAACCACTGAGCTATGGATCCCGGCCACATTTACATGAAATTGTCTAAAAATAAATTTCTATTTTGGCTGCCTAGTTTGCATATTTATCGTAATGAACCTTCATTATTATTTTTTTTTGGTAACATTGGGGATTACTTGATCCTCCCTTGCATTCCTAATTAGTTTTGTTTGGTGGCTATCCTCAGACTACCTAACATAGTCCATTTTTATAATGACCTTTTTCGGCAATTTTCTTCGTTAGCAATGATTTTGAGATCCCGCTGCATTAACCTTTTTAGTGAGATATTTTTTTATATAAATAGCATTGATTAGAGTTTACGTCTATTTTACATAATTGCTACTTGGTCTTCTTATTTTTACTTTTCTCGAATTATTCTAATCGCGAAAAAAATCACTTTCCGAAATTTCTTCGGACCTTCAGGTTTCAGGGTCACTAGATGGCGAAAAACAGATTTTTTCAATTTCGTCTGTGTGTTTGTTTGTTGTTGGTATCACTCAAAAACCATTTGTTGGAGGAAGATAATATTTTGCATGCGGATAATATGCTTTCCTGGCATGAAACTGAGAAAATGTCGGTAAAATATTGAAGGTGAGCACCTTAATAAATAAAATTTTGCTTATCTTTGTTATAACTCAAGAACTATTACTTAAATAAAAGTACAATTTTGCACATAGCTCAGGCTTTTACCCTTGCCAAAAAAAGCGAATATTTTGAACTCAATATATAAAAAAATATTTCTTCTTTATGAGAAATAGATAAAGATAATCATTTGCATGTAGCTTAGGCTTTACCCTTGACCAAAATGGGACCCAACAGATACAGGATAAATGTAAAAAGGGACAAAAAGTGGCAACGAATAGGAGCGGTGCCTTTAATGGCGCTGCATCGCAGAGATTCGAACGGTCCCGTATATCGAAGTTGGTCTAGCATTCAGTTCGCATTCATTTATTAATTGGAACAACATTTATAGGTTTTGAAATTTGAAGGCGTATTTTCCAATTATCTTAGCCGAGAGTTCTAGAATGTATGCCTTCAATTACTTTTCTCAGGATTATTTTTTTTATTTTTATTTTATTCCGCACTCCGCCAACAGCCGTTAGGCCAATTATAGGCGTCACTGTACATTTTATGGGGACCAACCCCACTAACGACTGTCATGATATTATTATGACAACCGGGACCAACTTTTTCCGTAGCAGCCGTACCACTAGTATTTTCTTGCAAGTATTTTTTTCTCTTTATCACACTCTCAATGATAGGCCTTGTACCGTCTTTATTACACAATGTCTAGTTCTATAAGCCTTCTTTGGGCGTAGTCCGAGCATCTTCCTAGATTAAATGGTTGTATTAAGGATCTTTAGCGGGTTAAGATTACCCAAGATGTTAATATAATAGCCGGAGAGCATAATGACAACTGTACGACGCGACGGCGAGGTCCGCGGTGCAATCTCATACGTTTTATCATTCGCTGCAAGCTCTACGTATTTCTTTTATTACATTCTAATTTGTCTTCAGTTAAAAATCTCGTTATTTATTTTCGCTTTATACAAGTCGATAAACTACTACATTGTTCTTTCTAGGCCAGCATTTTTAGAGGAATTTACAGAGTTGGAATCCGAACTAGAAAAGCTGTTCGTTCAATATGCCGTCCGTGTCCGCACTCTAAACTACTTGGAGCGGCTGGCCAATACTGCTGAAAAGGTGCACTTAGAACGACAGCAGATTGCAGCTTCACAAAGGGCGATCGAGACTGTTCCTCTGGATAGGACCGACCCTGTGGAGTTGTTAAATTTCGACGACACTTCCCCAGACTCCAATCAGGAGTCTCCACCGAAGCAGGAGAGGCCGAGGGCGCGAACCGGGGGTACGTATAATTTATCTTTAATGGTTTATGATGCCGATAAGGGGATTTTTAGGCCGCAGTCGCGCTGTACGTACTTCAAAGCCGCTTGGGGGGCTCAATCCTATTGGGTCACTTAGTGGATCTTCTGGCGATTTAAGCAGCGATACCGACACCGACGATTTGCTGCTTGATGGTGAGGAACCTGAGCTGCCTCAGTCTGACGATGATTCCTTGGGGTTGGAGCTGTCCGCTATGGACAGGCCGGCGCCATCTGGGAGGCAAACCAGCAGCAAGATACAAAGCAACAGTGACGACGATTTTTAATTTGAGACGTTTTTGTTCGGTTTAAGTAATTTTTGGTAGTAATTAGTTATTTGTTTTTAAGTAGGGTGAAGAAGGACAAGGAAGTAGATGTAATTTTATTTGGCAAGCAATATATTAGGTGTAGAATTTTGAAGTCGTACCTACATAAGCACTTATTTGCAAATATGTGTATCCATATTGGCGTCTTATATTTAATAAATGCAATAGATATTTCAATTTAGAAATCACTTTGAGAAAGCTGGACGTGTTCTTAATCATTTTGTCTTGTTGTTAGCAAAGTTAATTTTCTACATTATGTGAAGCATGCGTTCGCCATCATACTGGAACACATTTTTCGAAAATATGTCATTTACCATAAATCTTACTTGATAGAAATATTATCTCTTATTCCGTATATTTCTTATAACAGTAAAAACAATCATTAATACTGTACTATCAATACACGCCTGCGTCTGAGAGTACTAGAGAACGAGATATTCTGGCTGTTTGATTCACACAGATGCGTGCATCAAAACCTTTTTGATTATAATTAATCACGTAATTCAAGTCATAACTGTTTTATCTCATTCAAAGGTCGTGGTAAAGCCAAATTTGCATCTTGCCGTATTTGTTTGCCTCTGTTAATGTTGGAAAGGAATTTGTAAGCTTCCCTTAATGGCTTTAAAGCGGATGGATACATTTTCTACTAGAACTTAAGCCGACTTAGCATATTTGGGAATCATGGGTTTATGGATTTCGTTCAATTGCCTCATTGAGAGAGCTTAGCATTAAGGTTTCTTAGAATAAGCATTTTTCCTAAATAACGTGCGATGCTCCGATTGGCTACGCAGGATCGCCTCAGCCAATAGTGTTTGAGCTTGCCCCTCCTTGAATTGGCGAGTTCGTCTCGCTGTAAATTCAGAGTTAGTTAGATTCAGAGCCTCGAGGAAGCAAGTTCAGCTATGCTTTGTGCTAGTTTGCGTTTCGGTCTAACTCCCTGGTAAAGTCGTTTCCAGGTTGTTTTGTGTTACGGTTACGCGCAATTCGCTATTTTCGCGTGGCCAATCCAAGCGTGTCACAACAGTTGAAGCTTTTGTAAAAAACCATCGGTCCATCAGTGACGTTTGTAATCGTTGTTACTCAATATACTCGTGTTTGTTAAGTCTTGTTTCACTCCAACAACTAACTGAACCCAAGTTAGGGTTATTAAGTGGCAGTTCCCGGCAATCCCATTGAACCGGAACTCGCAGTGGATTAATTGGGGGCCCCATTCGTGGAAGCCTCTTATCAAGTTAATCGTACAAAAAACATTGGTCCTTCGAGCCGGATGTGGAAGAAGCTAAAAAACGCGAGTGTACAAGTTTCCAGTAGCTGGTGGATGCAATTGCTCCAACATCGTTTCGTCGGAGAGCGTCAAGAAGCTTCGCCAACACCAGGAAATTCAACCATCGAGAGCTTACACCGAGTCCAGGTCCCACGTCAAGCGGCAGCGATCGGCAGCGGGTTGGTTTTCTGTTCGTCAAGAAGTTACTACGTTCTCAAATCAAAAGTAAGTCCTTTTCCATTACACCTTCGTTTAGTGCTGTTTTTTGCTTGTGTCAGTCATGGTGGAAACTCGTTCGACATCAGCGGTCATGTCGGAAACTCGCACTTTAACCACTCGTTGCAAATTCATAAAAGCCCAAGTAGATCGTTTCAAAACTCTATTTCATAGAATTTCTTCGTCCAGCCCCGTGAAGGCTCACGAGGTCGGCAACTTGTCAGAAGAGTTTAGTTGTTTCCAAAATTTGTTGGATGAGTATAAGAAGTCAATGGAGGGCCTAATGGAGGCCGACGCTGAAAACTTTGATGAACTTTTCAATGAATTTGACTCTTTTATGACTCATTTTAGCGAGATTAGTAGCGCAGTAAAGGAATTCTTATCAAAAAATAAGATCAGTTCGGGTATAAAACCGAATGTAGGTCAAAATTCTTCGCAAAGTGGCCCTTCAGGAGAGCTCGCTGGATTAAGATTACCACCCTTAGATTTGCCTTCCTTTTCGGGGAAATTCGAGAATTGGGTTCAATTTCATGACTCCTTTACGTCGCTTATTCATAACAACGTTAATTTGACCAACGTTCAGAAATTTTACTATTTGATTTCTTCCCTTAAGGCAGAAGCTGCTAGTTCAATCTCGTCGTTAAAAGTTACCAACGATAACTATACCATTGCTTGGGACATTCTAGTCAAGCGATTTGAAACTAAGAAACTGATCGTAAAATCAAACATAAATGCGTTATTCAGTTTAGAGAACGTAAAAAAGGATTCACATTCGTCTGTTCAAAGGCTGCTCGATAGTGTAGTTAGAATTTTGGAAATTTTAAAGGCGTACGGGGAACCCACAGTCGACACCATACTAATACATATCATAGTTTCGAAGCTCAGCTCAGCAATGCAGACTGACTGGGAATTATGCAAACATGCCGGACAATTTCCTACTTTGCGAGAGTTGTTAGATTTTTTAGAGAGCAAAAGTCACTTATTAGGTTCGCTGGAAGCTGCGAAAATAGGTTCGAGTTTGGGAAATCAGGGATCCGAGCAAAAAAGTCATGCACGCGCTCATGTAGCCAGAGAGCAAGGTAATCACTCTTGTGATTTTTGCAAAAATAGTAATCATTCGATTAGCGCTTGCGAATCATTCTCAAAATTGTCGGTAAACGCTCGTATCGAAGAGGCGCGTCGTTTGAAATTATGCAACAATTGTCTCAAGCCCGGACATTTTGTGGTAAAATGCACATCGTCGAGATGCCGCGTATGCAGAAAAAAGCACCATACTTTACTGTGTTTGCGTCCAAAGCGCGACGCGCACGAAAATACTTCGTCGCCGCGTCCTGGACCGCCAGAATCCAGCAGTGACGCACGGGAGGTCGGGGCCGTCTCCCCGAGCGAGGCACCCGTCGCATCCGTTTCAGCAGCTTGTAGCCGTCCTGCAATCGCGGCGCCAGCGCAAGTTTTATTGTCCACGGTTAGCGTATTCGTAGAAGGATCCTCCGGGTCATTTTCCCGGGCAAAAGCTCTTTTGGACCCCGGATCCCAACTTAACTTAGTTAGCGCCGACTTGTGTCAAAATTTGAAAATTGAGAAACGAGGTAATATCACCTCACTGTCGGGTGTTGGTGCCAGGGCTCTGAACGCTGAATTCAGAGCAAACGTTCGAATCCGCTCCCGTAACGGGAAATACGAGGACATTTTGAGCTGTATTGTGTTAGACAAAATTACGGACCCTCTGCCGGCCCTTTCTTTCTCGTTGAGGGATTTGAAGATCCCACCAAACATTGTGCTAGCCGATTCAGATTGTAATACACCGGGAAAGATTGATCTTTTATTAGGCGCGAATGTCTTTTGGCAAGTGCTCTGTCAGGGACAGGTGAAATTGGGCCCAGAGAAGCCATTCTTAACAAAAACTCTTTTTGGTTGGGTTTTAGGCGGAAACATGAACATCGAAAATCGAGCGCTCATGCTTTCAAATAGAGTTCATTTAAGTGTAGCCGGCATCGAGCACGGCATTCAGAGATTTTGGGAAATCGAGGGGGCTTACGGTTCATCAGGCCGACTCTCTGCTGATGACAAATTTTGCGAAGACCATTTTCAATCGACTACGAAACGGGCGTCGTCGGAGCCGCGTAGGTTCATCGTGAGCATACCTTTCAGGAAAGATGCTCCATCGCTGGGAGACTCGCGCGGTATAGCGTTAAAGCGTTTCTATTCATTAGAAAACAAATTGTCAAAAAATCCCGAGTTGAAAACCGCGTATTCCGCATTTCTCAAAGAATACGAGTCGCTTGGTCACTTGAGCAAGGTGGACGACGAAGCGAGCCTTCCTCATCCTAGGTTTTATTTACCACATTTGCCAGTCATAAAGGAGGACAGTTCAACGACCAAACATCGCGTTGTTTTTGACGGCAGTTGTGCGTCCTCCTCCGGAGTATCGCTTAACGACCTTCAACATAAGGGCCCAGTGGTCCAGCAGTCGTTGTTTGCAATTCTTTGTCGCTTTAGGCAATTCAAGTACGTGCTGAAAGCAGATTGCGCCAAAATGTATAGGCAAATTCTCGTGGACCCCTCGCAGACGCAATACCAATTAATTTTATGGCGTGACGACAAAACCTCAGCGGTAAAATGCTTCAAATTATTAACGGTCACCTACGGTACTAAATCAGCCTCGTACCTAGCAACTAGGTGCTTGATACAAATCGCCCAGGAAATCGAAGCATCGCTTCCAGAGGCCTCATTAAGAATTAGCCGGGATTTTTATGTAGATGACCTACTGACTGGTTTTGAAAATAGGGCGGAAGCCATAAAAACGCAATTCGAAATTAGTAACGCTTTGTCGGGGTACGGGTTTGAATTGCGAAAGTGGGCATCCAACGACAGTGAAGTAGCTAGCGCCATTGGTGTAGATCGCGGCAGCATGGAGCCCATTTCTTTGACGGAAGACGCCACGGAGAAAACTCTCGGCATTTTTTGGGATACTCGGCGGGACGTGCTAAGTTACAGAGTAAACCCTAGCTGTTGCAAATCAGTTACCAAGCGGGCTATACTCTCTAGTATGGCTCAAATATTCGATCCCTTGGGACTACTTGGTCCAAGCGTTCTAACTTTGAAACTTCTCGTGCAACGGCTTTGGCAGTTGAAGTTGTCATGGGACGAAACGGTGCCCATGGAGATGCGCTCCAGATACGACGAACTCCATTCTTCATTACGCTCTTTGGGCTCGTTGGCAATTCCGAGACGGGTAATTTGCGATGACATAAATTCGATAGATCTCCACGGATTTGCGGACGCGAGTTCTGTAGCCTACGGGTGCGCCGTGTATATACGTTGCGTTGACGCGCGCGGTAATGTCACCACCAATTTGCTTTGTGCTAAGTCAAGGGTCGCTCCATTAAAAAATATCCTGTCAGGCTCTAGTGAGCAATGCATAAGGGAAGAATTGTCGAAACATAACATTAAGTGGAATTTTATTCCGGCACGCTCTCCGCACTTTGGCGGCATTTGGGAAGCGGGGGTAAAGTCATTGAAATATTATTTAAGGCGAATATCTTGCAATGCAAAGTTAACTTTCGTTGAGTATTACACCATGCTGACTCAAGTGGAGGCGATACTAAATTCCCGTCCACTCTGTGTTCTCCCTACCGACGCCTCATTCCCCGAAGTCCTTACTCCTGCCCACTTCTTGATCGGTCGGAAGCTGACTTCGTTTCCGGAAGCCCAACTCCAGGGCATACCGGAAAATCGTCTCAGCCGCTATGGGCTGGTCCAGCGGCTGTCCCAGCAGTTTTGGGATCGCTGGTCCCGGGACTACCTCCACCTCCTGCAGCGCCGGCCTAAGTGGAAGTCCTCCAGCATGTCTCTAGCCCCCCAGGTGGGCGACGTGGTACTCGTCCACGACGAGGCATCTCCAAGCTACCGTTGGCCACTGGCAATCATTTCGGCCACATATCCAGGAGCGGATGGTGTTGTGCGTGTGGTGCAAGTGCGCGATTCCCGAGGGAATCTCCTGAAACGCTCGGTGCGTAAAGTGTACATCCTACCCAAAGACGATCATTGCGATCAAGGGCAATAAACATTGACTTTGCTCTTAGTTGGTAGTTTTCGCTAATTGAACATTTTGCTAGGTTTAGTTGTTTCTTTGCTTGTATTCATGCTAGTTGTAAGTTATCTGTAAGACTCTTGGATTATCATCTGTCATTAGTTCTTGTTATGCATTTGATTATTTTGTAGTGTTAGATTTCAGTTTAATTTTGGGATTTAATCACGTCGTGCCATAGTCGGCACTTCGGGGGCGGCATGTTTGATTCACACAGATGCGTGCATCAAAACCTTTTTGATTATAATTAATCACGTAATTCAAGTCATAACTGTTTTATCTCATTCAAAGGTCGTGGTAAAGCCAAATTTGCATCTTGCCGTATTTGTTTGCCTCTGTTAATGTTGGAAAGGAATTTGTAAGCTTCCCTTAATGGCTTTAAAGCGGATGGATACATTTTCTACTAGAACTTAAGCCGACTTAGCATATTTGGGAATCATGGGTTTATGGATTTCGTTCAATTGCCTCATTGAGAGAGCTTAGCATTAAGGTTTCTTAGAATAAGCATTTTTCCTAAATAACGTGCGATGCTCCGATTGGCTACGCAGGATCGCCTCAGCCAATAGTGTTTGAGCTTGCCCCTCCTTGAATTGGCGAGTTCGTCTCGCTGTAAATTCAGAGTTAGTTAGATTCAGAGCCTCGAGGAAGCAAGTTCAGCTATGCTTTGTGCTAGTTTGCGTTTCGGTCTAACTCCCTGGTAAAGTCGTTTCCAGGTTGTTTTGTGTTACGGTTACGCGCAATTCGCTATTTTCGCGTGGCCAATCCAAGCGTGTCACAACAGTTGAAGCTTTTGTAAAAAACCATCGGTCCATCAGTGACGTTTGTAATCGTTGTTACTCAATATACTCGTGTTTGTTAAGTCTTGTTTCACTCCAACAACTAACTGAACCCAAGTTAGGGTTATTAAGTGGCAGTTCCCGGCAATCCCATTGAACCGGAACTCGCAGTGGATTAATTGGGGGCCCCATTCGTGGAAGCCTCTTATCAAGTTAATCGTACAAAAAACACTGGCTATATTGAAATAAGATTCAACTGCCATCAAACCGACCAATTTGCATGTTGATCGGTAAAATCTATAAAAGCCAAATTCTAACATCATCCAGAAAATGGTCAGAACAAGTTAGCCAAGTATGCTGAACTGGATTATAAAATTAAATCCTCCCAATAGTAATATCCACAATTGCTGTTGCATACCGCTTTCACCCTGAACCTCTCACATCTTTTAATCAGAGAAGCAGCTGAACATAATATTAATAATAAAAAGGTTACACCAAACTATTCAACACGAGATAATATATAGACTTTACATATCGTAATAGTTATTTGTCTACCAAGTGTGGAAATGAATGTTATTATAGCACAAGATAAATGAAATCGTCTTGTGGTGTGATAACCGAGTTTACACAAGTGGCAGATACAATATTTTTTTGAAAAAGTCAATTTTGTATATGAATAAGCGCTTAATATCTAATTTTTTTACTGTTTTTGAAAACAGAAAATCTACATTTATTATTTTAAAAAAGGCGTGGAAAAGTCATTTCCCAACTAAAATTGATGTAAATTAATATGGAAAATTTGAACTTTTACTAAAAAATGTGAAAGAATACTTTATTTTATTTTTTTTTTAAATTTATAAATATAATTACTAATTTTACTCTTAAGTGTTTTTGACGTGTTAAAATTTATTTAAGCCGTTCCAGTAAGATTACTGTTATTTATAAAAAACGGGAGTAACAATACTGTGTTTACATGTAGGTATCGTTATTTTATTTTTATATCCAACAGCATCTTGTTGTCGAGTATATCGCGTGGTTTTACGTGGTCTCTCCTTTAGAATTAATTCAACTATTTTTCCTCTTTTGGAAGTTAAGGAAACATATATCTTCTCTATAGTTCTTCGATATCAGCTTCTTCAATTTCATTCGCTAGTAACATTTCTGTTTTGTTGATCTCTTTGAACATAAAGTGTTCTGATTCTGCATCGATTTGTTCATGGTAATTTGTGATTTCATTTACGATTCAGATGTTGCTGCACGATTATCTTCTGAAATTGCAGCAAATCGTATAGCATCCGACATCAAGTTTCCTACAGCTGCATCATGCTCTTCCGCCTTTCGAAAATTTGTAGTATAAGATCTTCAGGAGCGTATGTGGAGCTGGATGTTTGGTAGTTGAAAGCAGTCTGTTGTTTGACGTTTTTCAATCCCAGTCTTGCTAACTCTTGTCGTTTCCATCATCAGTTTATTCGATTGTCATCCATTGCAAGAAACTGGCCTCTCCTAATTGCTTCCACTCTTTTCTGCTCTGCACATTATTTAACCAATCATGGCCCATATTTCTCTTTATGTCATCTTATCACCGTTTGGTGGACGTCTTGGTGGTTGTTTTGGAATTAGTTTCCATTGTAACAATTTTCGGGTGCATCTTTCATCTGACATTCTTGCGAAGTGTCCTGCCCAACTCTAGTTAAACTCACAAACGACTTCCGGGATTGGACCGTGTCATTATTGAGGTCAAAGAACTCAAAATTTTGCCCATTTGCGTAAGGAACTTCATCAGGAGGAAAAGAAAACGAGCACAGTAACTCAACGTCTAAACCACGCCAGAGGCGAAACTCTTTTGCAAGGAGAGGGATGGAAAAGCACGGTAACTCAAAGAGTAAACCATGCCAGAAGAGTTTGGCCTCTGGCGTGCCTTACACCACATCCAGTGGTAAGTCATCAAGCACACATCCATTAACTCAGTAGTCAAAAAATGTAAAAACCTTTCTGCATTTAGCGTATCAAAAAATAAATACGGGTCAATGATTCGTGTGTTTAAAATTCCGCACCACACATTAACTTTCTGTGAATATTGTCTTTTATAGTTGATAATCCAATTTGGGTTTTCTGCTGCCCAGTATCTACAGCTCTGGGATGAAACTACACCGTTAGTAGTGAAGGTAGCTTCATGTATGTATGTATAATCTGTAACCTCATTTACCTTGCGGTGTAGAGGCAGGTGATTTATGCGCTGGCATCTGGCGGTACAATGCTCAACTTGCCCCGGATTCGGGATAAAGAGTTGGAGCGCGCCTTTGGTGCTTGCTCACCAGCCATTGTGTGAGTTGTGTGTCTTGGTGATGTGTTGACCTTGTTTCTCTATATCTCTTAGGTCTGTGGTTCTGACTAGAGCACAGTTAATTTGGTGCCCAACTGTGAATGGTCTCACTGAGCCCGATTCTAATCGCCAAGGATTCCGGAAAAATTCCGACCCCAGCGGGATTCGAACCGAGGACTTGCTTACTGCAAGCCTGGCGCTTACCCATCTGCGCTACGCAAGGTAGCTTCATCACTAAACATAATTTTTTCAAAAATTCGCTGTCATTTAGAAAATTGCGGAGCCCATAAACGATATTCCATTCGTATGTGGAGATCTGCTTCTTCAAGAGTGTGTAAATATTTTGGCTTATACGATTTAAATTTGTGACGACGGGGATATCTCCAAATTTTAGAATAAGAAATATTTAAATTTCTAGTCATATGTCGTAAACTCGTGTGAGGATTTATACGATATGCTGATAATATTACTACATCTAAATGATGATTTCGGTTGTTTAATTCTCGTGGACGTAGTTTAGCAACATTTCCAGGAGCGTTGAAAATGTTATTCCAGTATGCAACAGTTCGATGACGGATGGGTGGACGTTCAGAGTGTCTCGCGTTAAACTCTCTAGTAGCCTCTTGGGTAGAAGGTACATTGTCAGCATCGAGTGGAATAATATCTACTTTTTCAGCAAATGTTTATCGGCAATTGCTCAGCAAAGATCAATACTTGCAGCTGACGTTTCTGCGCTTCAAACAATTTGCGAATTGTTCTCTTGTTTCATGGCACTATTATTATTGCAATAACAAATTATTATCTACTGACGGTATAAATATTTAAACATGAGAATTTTTCAGCGGTGTTTGGGTTTTTGAGTGATTTGTAACAACTTTTCTTAATACTTTTTTGGTCTATCTAAATCGCTACTATGACTTGTCTTGAAACACTGCTTTTTATTTTAATCATAGTTGGCTAGATTTTGACTTTATAAAAACTATTCATCCAAAAATATGCATTGTCGTGGCCTACACAATCGATAAAAATTTGATATGGATTGCTTTCAAAATAATAAAGTTATTTAGAAGTCTTTATGAAAAGTGAAACACACTGTATAGTTGTATACACATGGAGCACCTTAAAATAATAATATTTTGTTTATTTTTGCTTTAACTGAGAAATAGATAAAAGTAATCATTTGCATATAGCTTAGGCTTTATCATTGGTGAAAATGAGATCTAACAGATACCTACAGGATGAACTTCACAAATGGAACAGAATAGTATGGTGTCTTTATAACGCAGACCATATGGGGTCATGTGTGGCGCGATACAGTTTTCGAAGGCTTTAATCCCCGCCGTTCTGCTCACGCTGTGTTTTTATGCCTCAAACTTGATTTACGACGACATTCACTGCGGAAAACCCACTATGCCTGGCGGCAATCGGGAATTGTGCTTAGTTACTGTAGCACGAAAAATTCACTTAACACAGTCACGGTTGGAAACTGAGGCTTATTTCCTTTCTTTAACTTGCATTGTGGGGGGCTGAAACGGGGGGGAGGGGATTTGGGTTTTTAGCCATTTAACTCTCCACGCTGGGCAGGTCGGTTTGGTGCGTAAGAGATAATACTTCCTAGCTAGAACTTGGCTGCCGTCATTGATTTAATAATTGGCGACACTTTTCCGCCGCCTATGCCTAAGATATCACCCCTCTTTGATAATATTTGAGAGTTAGCCACTCCTCTGAAGTACAGACTCTAATTTAGTACCAGTTTGTCCTTGGGGGATATTTAGTTTCTTTCCTATTATTCATATCTGAAGGCCGTTTTCCGAACCGACACCTACGGACACGTTCTCTAGGAGTTAAGGTTCCTCCGAGCGGTCGTTTCCAGATCCTATTTAAATTTGGCCGTGTTTACGAAACGAATGCTGAGGTGCAGCCGGCTCTTTAAGAGTAGAGACGCAAGGCTAAAACACTTTATTAATGACATCGTCAACAGCTGAAGTTCTAGATTGCCCAGTGGGTGCTTCGTAAAAGGCGGAGATAAATGTCAGTGCGATTTAGATCGTTAAAAATTGCACGACTTGCTGCAATTCTTCGTTTTTATTCAGCAACTGAACAAATATTAGTTTAACCTACCTCAAAAAGGAGGAAGTGGTATCGCAACCACTAAAAGCGTGCGAGAATAAAATATTCTCCTTTACTTTATTCAGTAAATTGAAGCTGCCGGAACAGTACACTCTTATGCCGCTTGTTGTTTTGCGCGGTTTCACGAAATAAATGTTTAGAGAGATTGTGCCAATGCTATTTCGTTTATTTATTTGTTTAGCGTAGGACTTGTACTTGTACTACAAAATAGAGTAGCATTAGAGATCAATGTCTTCGCCAACCTTTGTTACATTTTTGTAATCGCTTGACATGTCTCTTGCGATATGATTTATGAAAACGTCAGCATTTTAGTCAGCGTGCGAATCCCTCACCTTCGAGTTTCTTAAGCAATAAGGGGATGAGCCGATCTTCATTCTCATTTTTTAATATGATATTGTCTAAAGACTGCTTTCAGCAACAAATTTAGAGAATAATATAATTACGGCAGTGTGTATCGTTAATCGCCGAACAAGCTCTGCGAATATTGTACTTTTGACAACTATATCATCAGAATATGCATCGAAAGCTATGCTGCTCTTTGCTTTGTAGTACTCTTTTTGAGATTAGAATTTACGGCAAACACATAGACATAGGTGGGCCGTATAATTTAAACAGCCTCTTATCTTTCTGAAGTATAAACTGTAAGTTTTTAATACCATTATACCAATATTGATGTCCTTAACTTAATATATTATATAATAGACGTTAACAAAAATTATTCGATATGGGAATATATAAGGACGAGAAACCTAACCATGTGTATTGCGCTATTCACTAAGATTTCGCCACTATAGATTCGATGTTGTTCGTCATAGGAAAATTGAATTTATGAATTTATTTACAGAGAATTTAAATCTGCTGTTAAATTAACGGTAAGAGTGATGGTTGCCAAAAAAAAAAAACTAATGCTTCATCAAAACATTTACACTCAAGCGAATTACGAATCATCCAAAACTGCAAATACTATACAATGGGATTTTAGAACAAGGGCAATTAAATATCTATGAGTGTATATGGACACAAGATTAATCTGGAGTCTGTACGTAAATAATTAATAAAATCTAGGGTATTCAAGACTTACACATGTATTCCCTTTTATTAATATTAACATACTAAAACACTTCTTAAACCAATACCAACATACGCTTACCTTGTATGGATTACAAAATTAAAGGTAGAATACCCAGGAGCAAGTGTAGCGTAACCATTGCTGTTAGCTAGTGGTATAATATAGATGCCTTCAGCTCCATAGCTTCTCCCTGCTAAAGACCGTCGTACGTGGTGAAGAGCCACATCCTACTTGAGTTTGATAAAAAAATCCTTCCCTGGCAACCTATTAAGACTAAGACCAGTAAAAGAAGAAATCTTTGAATGTAATGTGCTGACATACATGTATTTTATAGATATGACGAAGGCTTTTGATAAAGTTCAGCTCCACCATGTTATAAACACATTAAATTAAAATAGTGCCTGTTAAAATCGTGAATATAATAGAAAAACTCAACACAGGGAACACAACAAGAATAAGGGTGAACAAAGAAGTTACAGAACATCTACCAATAACAAAAGGTATTCGACAAGGAAACAGTCTCAGCCTTATGCTCTTTCATCTCATTATGGACAGGATAGTCGAAGAAGTAAAAAGCGTAGGAAGTGAATGCCGAATGAGCACACATGCAATTAAAATCGTATGATATGCAGACGATGCTGCAATCATGGCATAAACGGTGGAAGATCTCCAGATAATGTTATTTAAGTGCCCATCAGTATAAAATGCAAATAAACATGGAAAAAACAAAATTGCTCAAAATATCCAAAAAGAACCTATTCGGTGTAAATTAATTATAAACGACAAACCGATAGAACAAGTAATGAAGTTTACCTACATGGAAGTAGAGGTTTCAAGTTAATGCGATCTCTATGCGGAAGTAGTGAAACAAACTACCAAATCAGCTTCGGCATCTGGTTGCTTACGAGATTTGATCTAGATAAACAAATACATAAGCGCAGACGGAAAAGTAAAAATATATAAAACAAGCGTACAACCTATTATGACGTACGCTATCAAAACTAGAGCGCAAAAAACTAAACAACTTCTACGTGCCAACGAAATGAAACGCCGAAATTCGAGAAATAGACGAAAGATATACAAAGATGGGGGTGGAACCGAAGACTACTGTCGTGCAAACATGTAGTGCATGAGCCAAACATCACACTGAAGGAGACAACTAGGAAGATCACCGAAACGCTGGCGAGACTGCCGGACATCATCGTCACAGGAACATGGCTAGCCAAAAACAAACAGGTCAATGACCTAATTAAAGAACAACAAGAATAAAAACAAAGATGGAAATACTGCAACTTGATTGCGCCATTTTAAATCACAAATGACGCTCGACCTCCCGCGGGCGGAAATTTTTTATTAGAGAAACGGTTCAGCTATGAGTGCCTCCGCGAGCAGAGAGTGAGAGGTCCAAAAGAGTATAAGAAGACGATGCCGGTTAGATCGAGACTTTTCAATCCAGCTTCACACGTAGGAGTAACCAGCCCTCAACCCTCCTGGGGCTGAAGCCCAGCAACCTGCAGTCAAAGCAAACTTTCCAGTCGATATCGTCCATCCCGAAGCCGCCGCCAGGTTGACTTGACCCTGCAAAGCCAGTAGCCGCCAAAGCGGACACCTGAAGCCTCATTTCCTCCAGCAAAACGGGCCAATGGACCAGATCCGGACTTTGCCTTATCCTTCAAAGCGAGCCATCGCCGCCGGCCCGGGACACTTGAGTCCAGAGACCAGCCGGAAGAAGCTATCCACAGCTTTAAACTCCCTCTTAAACTCCTAAGCCCGAATCCATCTTCCAGGCCGCCATTTTCATTATCTCTAACCCCCCCCTGTAGGCTGCCGTGTTCGGTACCGGAGTATATCCCACTTTTCCTTGCAACCAAACGGCTCAAAGCTATTTAAATACGCCTTTGAAAGGAAAGCTTCAGGCGCTATTGGGGTGTTCCACAATTAATCTGATCGCCGCGTAATAACTAACACAACCACCACCGTAATTAATCTAAGGCATAATTTACATGGTGACTAACAGATCCCAACTATATGCCATGGAAATGGATTTTTGGAGGAGGTCAGCTAGAGTTGCAAGAACACAACACATCAAGAATGAAACAATTCTAGAGACTATGGGAGTACAGGAAACCATAGTGGACACCATCGAAACGAAAAGCCTCTTCTGATATGGTCACTTAAAACGTATGCCAGAAAATAGATGGCCCAAGAAAATTTGGGACTGGCAACCTCCAGAGAGAAGTAAACGTGGGAGACCACCGAGAAGCTGGTATCAAGATGTGCTAGAGGCAATGGAAGCACGAGGCCTGAGAGATGATGAGTGGAATGACAGACGGGCCTGGCGAATGGGAAGCGAAAGACGTTGTCAACCGTAACAGAGCTCGCATTATATATACATAATTTATTTGTTCAGAGACTTCGTCCCAGCCGTCAGGATCATCCTACGAGGTCTCCTGGTGAAATTATAGGTCGTAAAAGAAGCATAAGCAACGGCCCGTCCAAAATTTATGACAGTGCCCGGAATATTTTCAGGTGCATTTTGTCCAGCACAGAACGTCTAGCCAGGCTCAAATTGATATTATAACCTTAGCTTCTGCAGCAAATTGTAATTAAGCATTAAAAATGATTACATTTCTACATCGCATAATCGAGCGTTACATCTATCCGACGCTCGGTTTTACGATAACACGAAGGCACCGGCTATGCGCGAAGTCCCGCTAAATAAACGACGGCGTCGTTTCCCACTCCATAGGAACCCAGAGCCGCTGTACAGATAAAGCCGCCCGGACAGTATATAGGCAGGTTTCTCGAAAATTTAAAGCCACTTGAGTCTACCGGGCCCGACCAGCAGTCCGACTTGATTTTCTGGACTTACCTTCCTCCACCTCTTCACTGCCTTAGCATGTGACTCGCGTCCTCGGGGTTCTAAGGCATTTACTACTACCGACCTGTACCATAGCATGTTGCTAGCGTTTTCGGTCTCCTAAGGTACTTCCTGTTAATTGAAAACCGCAGGTTTCGACATTACCATAGGCGACGAGAATATTATAATGTATTCATAACCAGACCTGTAGGAACCAGTTTGTACGTTCTGCCTGAATGCGGTCCGAACAAAATAACCACATTAATTAATTTACCTGGAGGGACAGCAATATACGTCCCACGACGTCTTCCTGTAGCCCGGAAGGCGAAATAAGCCACTTGAGCCCGAACTTGGAGGTTCTTGCTGCACGCAAAGACCGGAACTGTAAATTGCATTTGCCCGCTAAAATAGGCCAACTTCAGCAGGGACGAATTTACGAAGCAGCTTCTCCAGGAACAACGCCTGGCCATCCTGAGATAACAGAACAACCCGCACCAGCCCTTACACACTCCTGGAACCGCAGGTATCCCCTAGTTTTGGCAATTTATACGTATGTTTGCAGCACACCAATGGTAAACAAAACCGCTGCTATCAACGAAGCCGCGTTTTGGACATCCGACATACAGGGCCGAACTACACTCCAGGTCAAATACTGCTACCACCTTCGCCAGAAAACAGAAGAAACGCAGCCCCCGTGAAAATTATAAATTTTATTAATGTACAAAGCATTTCTATAAAATTACAATTAGTTTGTATAGACTGGTTAAAAACATTATACAGTTGGTTTTGTAAATTGTGTTTTCCTGATCTTATATATATATATTTGAGTTTGAGTGAACATATCTCCGATTTGAGCTCACCGACGTAGAAATAAATAAATCAAGAGAGCTCTTCGCATACACGAAAATTGTTGCTAAGATTGCAAATTACGCCTACCTAATGTTGTTAGTTTCAAACTTGGTCCCGAGGCAGTGTAGCCGCGCGCAGCCTAAGCAGAGATCGCCGACCACCGCAACTTATTCCACCTACTTAAGCATTTAGCATCCAGCCGTCGTATATTAAATTGATTTATTTTCGTATTGAATTGTACTCACATTTGTCTACATTGGGTTGAGTGTTAAGAATGGCATGCAATAATCGAGACAATACACATAACTTATTAGAGGTGTTCTTAGTCTAATTGATCGAAGCAAAATAACGAGCCCTTGGCTAATTGAGCTACCGAACGAAGCACATGCAGACGGAAAGCCAATTTAGAGACTGTGTTCTGGCGTTACAATAGATCTTTTTCTTCTTTTTGGTCGTAATTTAGGCCTTAAAGGCCTGTAATTTCCAGCACTTTATTCTTGAGATGTGGATTGCCAGCTTTCTTTCCACCGCTTTATTGGTCGTCCAGGTAGTCTTCTTCCTCCGACCTTTCCATCTCTTGCTATTCTTGCTATTCTGTTGTTGTCCATTCGGCTTACGTGTTCGTCCCAATTTCGCCTGCGTTGTCTATTCCATCTCACAATGTCTTGAACTTTACATGTTTCTCTGATGGTTTCGTTTCTGATTCTGTCTCGCAGGGTTTTCCCTGTTATTGTTCGTAATATCCTCATTTCAGTTTTTCGTAGTAGATGTTTTGTTTTACTGGTGTCTGCTCTTGTCTCTGCTGCGTAGGTCATGATGGATCTTATGCATGATTTGTATATGCGCACTTTGCTATCTATGTTAAGGAACTCATTTCTCAATATTACGTCTTTTAAACATCCTGCTACTGAATTGGCTTTAATGGTTTGGCTAGTTACTTCTTTTGTTAAATTTCCATAGCTAGATATTTCTACACCTAAGTATGTAAATGTCATTACTTGTTCAATTGTTTTATTGTTAACCATTAATTTACATCTTTGGGGTTCTTTTGCTATTACCATGCTTTTTGTTTTTTCTACCGATATTGTCATATTGTATTTCTCAGCCTCTGTTTTGAATTTTTGTAGTAATCGCTGGAGATTGTCTTCATTTTCTGCTATAATTATTGCGTCGTCTGCATAACATACAATTGAGATCTCGCCTGTGCTGAGTTTATACCCTAGATTCAGGTTCTTTGTTGCTGCGATAATTTTATCCATTATAAGATTAAATATTAGCGGACTTAGACTATCTCCTTGTCGGATTCCTGTACGAACATGTACGTCTTCAGAGTATTTTCCTTGTAATCGTAGTTTAGTCGTATTGTTCGTGTTTAGGTTTTTTATTACTCTTATTAAATCCTGGGGTATTCCCTTTTCTTGGCATATTTGAAGCACATCTTTTAACAGTACGCAATCGAATGCTTTCGTTAGATCTATAAAGCATATGTACATCGGTTTATTAAACTCAAGCGATTTCTCAACTAGTAGTCGGATAATAAATATTGCATCGGTAGTCGATCTGTTTTTACGAAATCCTTGCTGTTCCTCCTTTATGCCTACTATTTTGTTTATTTCGTCGCCAATCAATCTGGTGAATAATTTAGTTATTGTATTTAACAGCGATATGGTTCTATAATTTGAGGGATCGTTCTTGTTTCCCCTTTTATATAGTGGAATTGTAATACTATGTCGCCATTCGTCTGTTACTGTGGATTTATCTATTATATTTTTAAAGAAGATCCTTAATTCTTTGGCTAATGTTGTTCCGCCATATTTAATCAGTTCATTAGGTATAGTATCGGGCCCGGAAGCTTTTCTATTTTTCAGTTTCTTTATAGATTCAGTTATTTCATTTTGGAGGAATGTTGTTTGATTTATTGTTTGGTTGTTTTCCACATTCTGGGGAAGATCATTGTCAACGTTGCTTACCTCACTATATAGGGTACCTAGGTATTTTGCCCATTGTTCTTCGCTTAAGTTTTGAATTTGTATACATTCATTAATGCTGTTTTTTTGTCGTTTAATAATTCCCCAAATTTTCCTTTGTGCACCGTATAGATCATGTTCGATCTCTTTTGTAAATGCCATCCAGTATTCTCGTTTTAGGGTTCTTATTTGTGTATTTACTCTGTTTCTGACTTCTACGTAGTTCTGATGTTCCTCTTCTGTTTTGTTTGATCTGTATATGAGATAAGCTTCTCTTTTCTCTTGCGCCAATTGTTTCACCTCTTTTGTGAACCAGGGCTTTGTTTTCCCTCGTGTCGGTATTTTTACTTTTCTTTTACCAATGGCTTGTTCGGCCGCACTTAATATGTTGTATTTTAGTTTGCGCCAGCTCTCGTTGATATCTTCTTCATCTTCAATTGCATTATCAGTTATCATATTCTGCAGTCTCATTTCATATAAATTTCTAGTACTTTCATCTTGTAACGACTCTATATTCAGTTTCTCTGTAGTTCTACATTCAAGTTTTTTATTGTTTTGTGCTATCATTCTTATTTTGCAAAGTATTAGACGATGGTCAGAACCAATGTTTGCAGATGTTAGGGCCCTTACGTCTAAGATTTGTGTAGGATGTATTGTTCTGTTAGATAATATATAGTCAATAGTTGATCGTTGACCTCTTGAGTTTTCCCAAGTGTATTTGTGTTGTTGCTTGTGTGGGAAGAAAGTGTTGTTGATACGTAGCTCATTGTATGCACAAAATTCGATGAGATGTTCCCCATTTTCATTAATTGTGTCTTCGTTAAATTTTTGTTTTACACCCTGGATAACTTGGCTTCCTATCCTGGCATTTAAGTCACCTACTATGAGCACTTTATCAATAGGTTGTATTTTATCTAGTAGCATTTGTAGGTCTGCAAAGAAACTTTCTACTTCTTCTTTTGGCTTGCTGATATCCGGTGCGTACACAGATATGAAATGAATTATCGTATTACCAAAGTTGACTGTGATTTTTAATATTCTGTGGTTTACGTAATTGACTTCAGCAATGTTTTGTTCATATTTCTGATGTATTAATAAGCCGACTCCAGATGATGCCCATTCAGATTTTTGTTTTCCGCTATAAATTAATAGGTAATCGTCATATCTGCTTATCCCACATCCTTTCTTTTTTGTCTCTGCTAGGGCGCATATATCTATTTTGTGGTGTTTCAATTCCATTATAAAAGGCACATTAAGCCAGAAAATGCTGGGTATTCATATACAAATACTACGCGGTCTAAGTCGAAATTCTATGCTAAGGAGAATAACTCGAGTAACCGCGAAAGCCTCAAACAGTACATAATATGTATGCACTTTTTTATTAACAATTCAGTTTAATTTTGTAAATTTTACTTTATTACTAACAATTCAGTTTATTTTTTGTAAATTTGTACTTTTTTATTAACAATTCAGTTTACTTTTTGTAAATACATGGGTACTTTGTTTTAACAATTGAATCTAGCTTTAATAGATTTTTATGCACTTCTTTATTAACAATTCAGTATATGTGTGGTAAATACATGTGCACTTTTTTTATAAACAATTGAATCTAGTTTTAATAAATTTTTATGCATTTCTTTATTAACAATTCAGTTACTTTATGTAAATGCATGGGTACTTTTTCATAAACAACTTAATTTATTTTTTGTAGTTTTTTTTTATTTATTTATTTATTTATTTATTCCACGGGAAAACCCCATTACACAATATAATAGAAACAAGAAGTAATAACAGTAGTAAACACCTAAACTGAAAAATAACAATGATAAATGTTAAATGATTGGCAACACAGTATAAACAAACTTATAAACAGACAACATATTATATAAATACAGCTGAATGAAGCTTACATTATTACGTATATACATAGTGTATCACAGATATATAATAAAATCACAACCATCTAGATCACAAATATATCAGTACAATTCAATGACCTTAAAGTAATTTTAAGTTACATTTGAATTGGTTTAAAGAGTCCTTAAACAAATCTAGATTATTTCTATTAATCACTTCCAGAGACCGGTCAATGGGTGAATGTCTGCCATAATTAGTGCGATGAAATTTAACATAAAATAAGTTGTTTTCCCTTAAGACACGGTTTGGAACTTTAAAACTAATCAAGGCAAGTAGATCAGGACAATCAATATAAGAGTTAATTAACTTATACATGGAACATAAATCTGATATCATTCTACGATGTTCTAATGATGTTAAACAAACTTCGGCTCGAATTACTTCATAGTTATGGTCAATTACAGGATTACCTACTTTAAAGGCACAAAATCTTAAAAATCTTTTCTGAACATTTTCAAGAGTATTAATATGAATCTGATACTGTGGAGACCATATCATTGAAGCATATTCCAGCTGTGAACGAACCAAGGCACAAAAAACATCTTTAATAGATGGTACAGACAATTCTTTACAGTTCCTTAATACGAAGCCAAGTAGCTTTGACGACTTAATGGAAAGAGTGTTTAAATGTTCGGTGAAGTTCAACTGATTATCAAAGATCACTCCCAAATCTTTAATAGAATCAACAGACTTAAGTGCACTGTTACCAATAAAATAAGAGGTATCAAATTTTTTATTAATTTTATAAAAGCTTATTGCGTAACACTTGTCAGTATTTAAGTAGAGGAGGTTCTCGTTACAGCAATCCATCAAATTATTGAGATCATCCTGAACTAAGGCTGAATCAGCATAGGATGTTATTTTTTTATACAACTTAAGGTCATCTGCAAAAAGCAGAAAACTACAGTGATTTATAACATGACTGATATCATTGACGAATAGATTAAATAAGAGGGGTGCACAGTGGGATCTTTGTGGGACGCCTGATAATACTGCAATTTCTTTAGAGCAATAATTGCCAAACTTCACTTTTTGTTTGCGACAGCTGAGGAAACTTTGAATCCAGTGTATTAGTCCCTCATCAAAGCCTATCAGACTCAGTTTTTCAGTTAGGATTTCATGATTAACCCTATCGAACGCCTTGGAAAAGTCTGTGTAAACAGAATCCATTTGACACAGATTCTCCAAGGCGTCCGATATAGAGTTCTGATAAAGTAGTAAATTGGTTACTGTAGATCTACCATGAGTAAAACCATGCTGTTCATTAATTATTAAACTTTTGCAAGACCAGCTTAGCTGGTCGTACACTAGACTGTCAAATAGTTTGGGGATGGAGGACTGGATACATACACTGCGATAGTTCCTTACATTCTCTCTTTCACCTGACTTAAAAATTGGCATAATATAAGTATCTTTCCACATGGTAGGAAATACACCAAACTTCAATGAATTATTAAATAGAACCGTTAAAGGCACCGTTAATGAATGTATACATTTTATAAGTAATATATTGGGAATACCATCAGGTCCCATAGTGAGTCTATTCGGTAGATGTGCAATTTTATTATAAACATCAGTAATTGACAGCTTAGGACATGAGATATGAATGTTGTTAGCCACATTATGTGCCACAGGACGATTGGATGCATGATGATTCGAATAAACTGTAGCAAAATGGTCTGCAAAAAGATTAACAATATCTTCTCCGTTTGAACTAGTGACGTCATCAAGAAACATACTCTTGGGTAAACTACTTGGTAGAGATTTCTTACTATTTACAAATTTCCAAAACATTCTAGGATCGGCTTTCAGAGAATCGTCTACTTTATTAATATAGTTGTTGTAGCACAACTTCGACAATACTTTACACCTTGATCTTAGATTTGCAAATAGCAAATAATCAGCATCATTTTTCGTAGTTACATAAAGTTTGTGAGCTACCTTTTTTCAAATACTAACTTTTTAAATTCTGTATTAAAATATTTCGGAAAAGTGGATAATTTGAAGCGCTTGAGTGGAGTAAATAGGGCTATACCTATGTTTAAAATTTCATAAAATTCACAAATTACTTGATCAAGATCGGTACCATTAAGGACAGTATTCCATTGAACAGTATTTAGATAATTATTAAGCGCCTCATAATTAGTGTTTCTAAAATCATAATAATATTCATCTAACCTCAAGTTATTATTATTGTTATGATCACTGTTATCCACGACAAAAACAACATCATAAGCCAAGTGGTGCTGGCTATTTGGAAAAATAGGATCAGCTGAGTTCGAAATATCAATAACCTTAAAGTTACTAAAAGCTAGGTCTAAAAATACATTTCTATTATTAGGAATGGCATTAACTTGACACATTTGAAAGAATCCAAAGCACTGACCTAGAACCATGGCGGATGAACCTTGAGGACATGTTACATTGATGCCATATTCGTCGTTTGACCAGGTGGCTTCTGGGAGGTTGTAGTCACCAATGATTAGTAGTTTATGAGAAGGGTAATTTTGAAATATTCCTTCGATTGAATCACAGTGGAGCGAGTAAGTTGCAGCATTTGATTGTGGTGGTATATAATATACTCCACCTATAATAAACGCATCATTCCCGTATTTGCAAAGTACGAACAGCTGTTCTATGCTGACTTCATTTATTTTTATAAGACTACCTTCTAAATTACTTCTTATGGCTATGACTATGCCACCTCCTCCTGATTTGGTGCTTGTAAGGTTATTGCGATCCATACGAAACACAGTATAATTAGTTAGATTGAGTTCGCAGTCATTAATTGCATCTGATAGCCAGCTTTCTACCAGTACAATAATATCATAATTACCGCATGCCACATTGTTGAGGTTATCTAGTTTAGTGCGAATGCCTCCGACGTTTTGGTAGTAGAGTAGTAATGGGGTTAATGGTGGTTTTTTTGTTTACTTTCATTTGAGACAATTTTTGGAATGCCAAGAATAAATTTTATTGTGAGATTGACTTCACCCTGATCTTGTCTGAGTTTTAGCTCATCTCTAAGTTTTTTCATCTGTTCCTGTTGTAACTTTGTTTGGTCGGCAGTTATTCTATAATTGGTGTCGTACAGCCTCGATTTATTTTTGAGAGCAGATTTCACAACTTGAGGGCTTATACATATGACTTTAATTGGTCGAACTTTCTGTGGAACAGAACGACCGATACGAACCACTTTAACAACATTGCTCATATCATTATCAATCACTAATTTATTCAACACCGATTTAACTATACATGTTTTGCACTTTTTTATATTTAATACATTTAGCACTGTTTGAAAGTTTAGTTACAAATAGAGTATATTTTCTTTCTCCCCTACACACTCCTGCATCTCCCTTATACATTTTCTAACAAAAATAGTCGAATATCAACTGTGAAGGAAATAGTTATATTGCTAATAATTTATTTATAATATAATGTATGTGAATTCAAATTTAATTGCCTTGTTAATTTGCATTTTTCTAGTTTTCGCAATTTCTTTATCGAAATAATCTGCTTCTAAAGGGTGGTATAATCGACCCAAAGCGTTGCAGCATCCCTCCTCTATAACTAGCTCTAGAAGCGGTAGTTCAAAATTGGAGCCGAAAAACAGCAGGATTACCACAGTTTTGTGTTGGACGTGATAATTATACTATTTAGACAATTCTCATAAAACATCTATAAAATAATGCTCTTTAGATGTGCGAGACTATCGACAGGGCCGTATCAAAGCTAGAAACAAATAGTAATTTTTATTAAATGTAATATTACAGGGTGACTTAAAATGAATTACATCTAGTATGCTTTGAATTTTCCATAATGCAATCTAATATTTTACTCGAAATTGGCAAGACTGTAAGTCTACTTCAAATTCGAGGTCAGCAGGTTAGGTGTTGCGTCAATTTGTGTCCCTATTATTTCAACATAAGCCAAACGGCAGCCTTAAATGTGATGTAGTGATGTGGGCGCTGATTGCAGCCAAAGGAATTGCGGAACGCACACATTGACGGAAGGACATTCTGTGGCTGAACGTCAACGCGTGCGGTGCGAGTATGTAACAATAACTATAATTAATGTATGTAACAATAATGTAACTGGAGTGTTATTTGAAATAAAGAACGTAACATAAGTGATGTTTTATGTTTAACGACAAACATAATATTGGCGACGAGGAAAACGGATTCAAAAGGTGAATCGAGAAGACGCGAGTTTGTTACGGCACCAGAACGAAGCGACAGTCATGGCGGCCGGCATTATTGGTCAAATATCGGAGTTCAGGGAAGATTCGCCACGGCGGAAAGGAGAACCAGACTCATTCAAAGGAGCCAGCAAATGGCAAAAACAACCAACTGGTGGCAAAGTGTAAACATTGTGGGAAAGGTAACCATAATAGTAAGGGCTGCAGGTACGCTAGTTATAAGTGTAATGTATGCAACGTAACAGGGCATTTAGCGGCTATATGTAGAAATAAAACATCATGTAATAATTATGTTAGGGTTGAAGTGGAAAAAGATTTATTTTATAGCAGTAATGATGCAAAAAAGAATAATCCATTTTCAATCGAGGTAGTGATCAAGGGTCAATCATTTAAAATGGAGATCGATTCGGGAGCAGCCTTAAGCTTAATAAGTAACGAAACTTACGAATAGTATTTTTTAGAATTGAAGAGCTACACAGGCGAGTGTATAAAACCCGAAGGTTATGTGTATTTGAACGTAGAGTATAAGAATGCATGTAAGCCAGTTAAATTCTATGTAGTCAAAAATGGGGGTACTTTATTGTTAGGTAGAGATTGGATAGAATCATTTAATGTTGAGTTTAAAATGGTAAATCAGATGGAAAAAGTTCCAGAAATCGACAGAATTATCGAGAAATTCCCAAACGTATTTAGCAATAAGTTAGGTTATTTTAAACACACCAAAATTTCATTTGATCTAAAACCTGATTCTAAACCTGTCTTCTGTAAGCCTAGGCCGATTCCGTTAGCTTTTCGAGAGCAGATGGATGAGGAGTTGGAACGACTCGAAAGAGATGGCATCATCTCCCAAATAGAAACGAGCCAGTGGGGGACGTCTTTGTTTCCGGTCCAGAAAAATGATGGAAAATTGCGACTGTGTGGGAACTACAAGACAACCGTCAAATGTTTGGTGGAGGTGAGATACCGGCTGCCTAGGATCGAGGATATATTTCCAAAGCTACACGAAGGCGAGCATTTCACAAAGATCGACCTCAATCAGGCATATATACAGTTTGAACTGGATGATGAAGCAAGGAAGACATTGGCGTGGAGCACCCACAGGGGAATATTCGCCGTAAACCGAATGCCTTTTGGAATATGGCCAGCAAGCGCAACGTTTCAAAAATTTACAGAACAACTTTTCCAGGGGATGAGAAATGTTGTTAACTTTTTAGATGATATCTTGGTCATGGGAAGAATAGGCAGGAGCATCTAGAGACGTTAGAACAGGTTTTAGGGAAGCTAGATGAATCTGGTTTAACGGTCAGAAAAAGAAAATGCAGTTTTTTCAGAAGGAGGTTGAATATATGGGCCACGTCATCAGTAAAGATGGATTAAGGAAAACGGAAAACAAGATCAGAGCTATCGGGGAAGCCCAACGTCCAACCATGACCACGCAGGTAAGATCCTTTTGTGGCATGGTAAATTATTATTCAAGATTTGTCCCAGATTTAGCCAGTATCTTAAAGCTTATTTATGAATTATTATCTAAAAATGTCACATTCAAATGGAACAAATCATGTGAAATGTCGTTTGTAAAAATTAAGAAAATCCTCTCATCGGATGGATATATGTTTGGTACATTTTAACCCGAACTTAGATATAGTTCTGACGACTGCTGCATCTAACGTGGGCATATCTGCGGTGTTAAGCCACTTAATGACTAACGGTGAAGAAAGGATGGTAGGATGTGTATCACGTACACTTATGCCTGCGAAAAAGAATTACTCAGTAATACATCGCGAAGCTTTAGCTATTTATTATGGAGCTACAAAATTCCATCAATATTTATATGGGCATAAATTTACGCTGAGGTCTGACCACAAACCGTTATTGGCACTATTTGGTGAAAACAAAGGTATACCGTTAATGTACACTAGCAGGTTACAAAAATGGGCAGCATATCTGTCGAGTTTTAATTACAAGATAGAATATTTAAAGGAAAAAAACAACGTAGTAGCCGATTGGTTGTCCAGAATGCCAATTGAGACAAAAACCATTTCAGAGGAATACCAAGATAAAAGAAAATTTTTATATTTTACAGCGTCTTCCAAAGACTGGCCCGTGGACAACAGGAAAATTGCAGAAAAAGGCAAGGATGACGCACTCATAATGGAAGTCATAGGTTATGTAGAAAACGGATGGCCAGCGGAGGTAAAAGAAGAGTTGAAACCTTATTTCCACAGAAGAAATGAGCTAACGGTCGACAGTGGGTTACTGCTGTGGGGGTTTAGGGTGGTGATTCCCCAAGCCTTGAGGAAAAGATTACTGGAGGAGCTTCATTGGTCACATTTTGGAATGGCCAGAATGAAATCGCAGGCAAGGTCGTACCTGTGGTGGCCGGTGCTAGACGCAGATATTGAATAGTTGTGCAAATCGTGCACACCTTGTTTGCAGAATAGACCCGATCCTCCAAGAGCGAAGATTACACCATGGCCAATAGCTAAAGGACCATGGAGTAGAGTCCATATGGATTATTTAGAACCGATTAAAGGCAAAATGTATCTCATTCTAACCGATGCTTATTCAAAATGGCCAGAAGTTTATGAGGTAAACTCAATGGCAGCTGACGAGCTGGAGTTGAAGCTAAGGGATGCGTTTGCAAGCTTTGGGTTGCCAGAAACAGTTGTAAGCGACAATGGTGGACAATTGGTTTCACACCAAATCGAACAATTTTATAGAGGGAATAAAGTCGAGCATATTACAGCATTTCCGTACAATCCAGCAAGTAACGGCGCTGCCGAGAACGCAGTCAGGACATTCAAGACCAAGATTAAAACAGCGATGCAAGATCTCAAGAATAAAACTGAGAAAACGAGTACCATAATATCAAGATTTCTTATTAGCTATAGAAACACCAAACATAGTTCGACCTTGGAAACGCCAGCAAAACTGATGCTGGGCAGAACGCTTAGAACCACTTTAAGTTTAATCAAGGAAGGAGGAGAAGTGATCGTTGACGATGTTCGAACAAGGGAAGCGACGCTGGAAAACTTAGAGAAAGCAAAGGAGGCTCAGAGTAAGCATAACGACAGGAGCCGGAAGAAGTTTGCGGTAGGAGATAAAGTGATGATACGTGACTACCGGATCCAAAATACTAAAACGTGGACAAAAGCAATTGTAAGCCGGAAGATTGGTAGTTCAACTTACATATGCGAATTGGAGACGGGACAATTCTGGAAGAGGCATGTAAATCAAATGATACCGAGGAAAGGTGAGGAAGAATCGGAGGGTCATAAGGCAAAATCGGATATAGGGGCAAGAATCCAGGTTACGGGTAAAGGTTCAGGTATTAGTAATGCGAATAGAAGTAGAGTAGCAGGCAATATTGTATTACCTAAGTACACTGGGAAATTGTCAGATAATCCTATTCCAGAAAGTAGCACAATAACAATGATGGTACTACCCCACAATCATCAGAACCTCTTGTAGAATTGGAGCAAAGTAGGTTAGGCACAAGTAATAGTCCGAACACATCTATTGCTAAGCGAACTCCACGAAAAAGGGGGCAGCTAAAACATTTAATAGTATATTATGAGACAAGTGGCTGAAATAAAATTTCAACGTTGAGAGTGGAGAGTAACTCGATACGTTGAAATTTTATCAGCCTCGAGTTACATATACTATTTTTTCTACGAATTTTCACTCATTTTAACAAATTAATGCACTTTAGAAAAAATTAAACATAAAGTGACATTTCTCTTGTCACCAATTGAATGTCAAACAGTTTGAAATCCCGGTAGTCTGAGCATTTCAATCTCTAGTGGTTGAAATGCAATTTCAACCACCGGAATTAGTGTCAAAATGACTGATTTCAATGTCATGAGTAGGAAAAAGATTTTATACTAGAGTAATGCATGTGTAGGAGCTATTCACTTAGTTAAGATAGTTTTAATCTAAGTGTAAGGGTGTGATGTAGTGATGTGGGCGCTGATTGCAGCCAAAGGAATTGCGGAACGCACACATTGACGGAAGAACATTCTGCGGGGAACGTCAAGGCGTGCGGTGCGAGTATGTAACAATAACTATAATTAATGTATGTAACAATAATGTAACTTAAGTGTTAGTTGAAATAAAGAACGTAACATAAGTGATGTTTCATGTTTAACGACAAACATAATAACTATCACTACTTAAACTAGAGTCACTTGAGTCGTTGCCAACATTAATGATTACTTCATCAACAGTTACATCTAAAATCCTTTCACGCTCATACCAAGTCCCTAATTTTTTCTTCAGTGTGATGTACACAATTACTCCACACATCTTTGGTATATTGTTCTAATGCTTCCTTCCACATTGCAAGAACTCGATCATCACCATAACCATCCCTGCCGATGTGATCATTGTAATATTGTTTTTCATGTGCCCATATTAATTCAATGGCATTGGCAACACAATGTTATGGTGGTAGATGTAAAACATCATGACCATAACTTCATAACTTCATAAACCAAATAGAAGTAGAAATGAAACAAAACCGACCAAATACTCACAATTCTGACTCCGAATACTAACTGTACACTTACATACCTAAATATATTACAATGACTAATACGACTCAAACATATTTACTACAGTGGAATTGCAACGGGTTTTACAAACGTCTAGACCATATTCAACGTCTAATCAAGTATTACCAACCGAAATGCTTGTGTATTCAGGAAACACGTCTGAAAAATACCCAAAAAGGAACTCTAAACAACTACATTACTTATCGAAAAGATCGTCAAACGGGCGGAAACGCTAGCGGAGGAGTCGCTATTCTAGTAGATAATGCTTATCATTCCGAAGAAATCACAATCCAAACTAACCTGGAAGTAATAGCAGTCAAACTATTTTCACCCTTCAAATTTATTGTATGTAATATATACATACCAAACCAAAATATCACCTATCAGGATTTAAAAAACATAACAAATCAACTACCATCACCATTCATAGTAACTGTGACTTCAATGGACATAATCAGCTGTGGGGCTGTACAAATACCGACCGAACAGGAAGAATAATAGAAAACCTCATAGATCAAGAAAACATTCTACTATTAAACAACGGTGATGCCACACATTTTGACTCAGGAACTGGTACCTTTTCCGCAATAGATCTTACCTTTTGCGATCCAAAAATCCGACCAAATATAACCTGGGAAGTCATAGAAGACCTACACGACAGTGACCATTTTCCAATAAAAATAACATTGAAGCACAATAGGACACATACAAACCTCACACCACAACCACAGAGATGGAACTTTAAGAATGCCAATTGGGATCTTTATCGATCTTTATCCACACCCAGTGAAACAGAAATAAGCCAATCACAAGACATAGATACAATAATAAACAACTTTACTACACTAATATACAACGCCGCAGAATCTGCAATAGGAAAAACATCTAACACACTGAATAGGAAAACTGTACCATGGTGGAATCAAAATTGTAAAAAAGCGACAAAGGCCTACAAACATGCCTTAAACAGATACAAGAAGCACAAAACAGTAGAAAATCTAACGAATTTAAAGAACTCCGAGCTATAGCCAGAAGAACAATCAAAACAACAAAGAAACAATCATGGGATAAATATGTATCTTCTATAAACTGCAATAGTACCCCAAAAGAAATGTGGAGAAAAATTAAAGCAATAAAAGGTACCAATACACAATTCAAAATAAAGAACTAATAGATAACGATAACGTAATAACATCACCCGTAGAAATAGCGAACAAACTAGCCAAGACATTTGAATATAACTCTAGCAACCACCAATACGACTCCGAATTTCTGAAATACAAAATTAACAAAGAAACGGAAAACATTAATTTAGATGAACAACACAAGCACACAATCAACCTACCATTCACCAACTGGGAACTCGAAGAAGCCTTAGCATCTTGCAAAGACAAAAGCCCAGGCCCTGATGAAATTCCATTCCAACTAATAAAAAACTTAGCCGAAAACTCAAAACATTATCTACTACAAATGTACAACTTCTTATGGGAAACACACAGCTTTCCAAATATATGGCGAACGTCAATAATAATACCAATCCTAAAACCAAACAAACAGGGAAACCAATCATCGAGTTATCGTCCAGTTGCTCTAACTTGCTGCCTTAGTAAACTCCTGGAAAAAAGATAAACAAACGACTGATATGGTATCTTGAACACAACAATATCATCGACCCTTCACAGACAGGTTTCAGAAAAGGACACTCTACCATAGACAATTTAGTATCGTTAGAAACTGAAATACGAGCAGCATATAACAACAAACAATTCCTAATAGCAACATTCTTCGACCTTGAAAAAGCATACGATACCACCTGGAAACATAACATCTTAACAACCGCAGTACAACACAGGTTATTAGGAAATATAGCTTACTTTATCAAGAACTTTCTCCAAGAAAGAAAATTTAAAGTTAGAATAGAAGGAGTGTATTCAAACAGTCATACACAAATGAACGGTGTCCCCCAAGGATCTGTAATCAGTGCCACCTTATTTCTGTTAGCAGTCAACGACGTAGGAAAAAGAATTTGCCTACCAACTAGAAAATCTATTTACGTAGATGACATAGCAATATTCAGCAGAGGGAAAAACATCACCAATGTGCAAAGCCATATACAAGATTCGATAAAAGATTAGAAGAATGGACGGAGACAACCGATTCAAGTTTTCAACTTCTAAGACCAAGTGTATGCTCTTCACTAAAAGACAAACGTACAATATTCCAGAAATCACACTCAGTAATATTAAGCTGGCGTATGTGAACTCGATAACATTTCTAGGCTTAACGTTTGACAATAAACTAACGTGGAGGGAACACATCCAGAATCTAAAAATAAACTGTAAACAAAGATTAAACCTGCTGAAAACCTTAAACCGACACCAATGGGGGGCCAACAGAGAAAACTTACTTCGGATCTATAAATCACTAATAAGATCGAAAATCGACTACGGAAGCCAAATTTATATCTCAGCAAGCAAAACTTTATTAAAAACTCTAGACAGCATACACCACACAGCAATGAGGATAGTAGGAGGTGCTTTTAAAACTAGTCCTACAAATAGCATACTATGTGAGATAGGAGAACCACCACTACAACTAAGAAGACAACAATTAACACTCTCATATGCGACAAATAGAATCACAACCCTTGTTTCAAACATAACATCCCGACCCGTATAACAACTGACATTCCAAAAACATCAGCAGACTTTAATCTTAGAACACAAAATATCCTTGAGCACGTCAACCTAAATATCCCAAAATTAACCCACACCAAGCAGAGCAAAACCCCTCCTTGGACAAACAAAAAACCAAACACTATTCTCACCCTGACCCAATACAACAAAGACAACACGCTTCCTATAATTTTTAAACAAAAGTTTGCAGAACTCAAAGATAAATTTATAAACTGTACCGATATATATACCGACGCGTCAAAAAGTGTAAATGGAGTGGGTGCAGCTTTCATTGTAAATGGGCAAGACTACCGGTTCAGACTACATCCACTAGCAAGTATTCATACGGCAGAGCTATATGGTATACTAGAGAGTGTAAAGTTCATCGCAACCTACAAGAACAATAATAAATTTGTAATCTACAGTGACTCACTTAGTGCCATCAACAGTATAACAAACGCATACTCCAAAAACCCTATTGTCCAAAACGTTCATGAAGTATTAAACAACATTATACTGCAAAATAAAGATGTGACACTGTTTTGGGTACCCTCACACATGGGCTTTCAAGGCAACGAAGAAGCAGACAAGGCTGCAAAAATAGCGACAACAAGCACTGATACTAAGATGTACGAAGCTATACTACCCCATGATTTTAAACGAGAAATAAAAAACAAAATTCACGAAAAATGGCAAGAAATATGGACAGAAACAACCAACAACAAACTGAGAGAACTGAAACCGACAACACGACCATGGGACATCCACACCAATAACAGAAAAGAACAGCAGTGCATTACCAGACTTAGAATAGGCCACACGAAAATTACCCACCAATTTCTTTTTGCCAGGCCAACAACGGGTCCAGACATCTGTGATAGCTGCAATGAGCCAATAACCGTCAAACATATAATCATTGACTGCCAGAAATATGATGACACGCGAAGCAACCTCCACCTTCCACAACATCTATCGGAGGCTCTACACTTTGGCAAATCCAACGAAAAGAAGATGATAAACTTCCTGAAAGTGACTAAGTTAATAAACGAAATATAAGTAGCAATAATAATCTATATACTGTTAAAATAACGAGACGCAATGAAATGTAAATTACCAAAAGTTCTGGCGCAAATAACCTAACAGGTGGATGCGCCGAAACAATTAAATAAATAAAAAATAAAATAACTTCTCAGTAATTCATCTACTTCATAGCGCTTTTCTTTTCTGTGAGATTTGGCTAGTACGAGTAATTCAGTTTTAAATGAATTTGGATCGTGATTAATGGAATTTGTATTCAACCATTCTATGATATCGGCTTCTTCCAGGAAGTTGAGGGATTTCTTTCTATTAAAACAGAATGGTAAGGAGCATTGTCCAATATTATCAATGAAAGCTAATTCAAATTATTAATTAAATGTTTGATGAGCCATTTTTTACAGGTATCTGAATTCATCGCCCCACGATAGTCTTCTTTTAAAGATTTTGTTGCAAATAATAGGGATGCGTTTTCGACAAACCCTAATTTAAACCCAGAATTAACCATAATAAAACGTTTTCCTTCATAACCTTCGGGTTTTTTAACACTGCGAATATTTGAATCTTGCCAGGACTTTCCAGGATTTCCTTTAGAATAAATCCACGTTTCGTCCATAAAGACTATTTGCAGTGGATGAGGTGAATTTAGATTCTCCATGAAACGTTTTAAAAACTGTAGTCGCATAATAGCAATATTTTCTTTTTCAGTTAGTGCTCTACGGTTATCATCTTTCTTGAATTTAAAACCGATATCAGGTAGAACTCGATTTAAGCTGGTATTACTGAGTAAAATATGACTTTCTTTTACTTCAGTATTCAGGGAATTGATGGTAATGTGCTTTTTTTTCGAATACATCGTGTATATGGTGTCCCTTATAACCATTTTCGAGGAATTCGGTAAATCAGTAGATTTTAACTTTTTACGTGGTCTTTTCTTGCCAGGGCTACATAAAACTGGATACATACTAGAACAACTCTTAACTCTTTTCACAGTAGAAACACTAATGCCTAGAGCAGGGTTGGCGAACCAATGGCACGCGTGCCATTGATGGCACGCGACAAAATAATTTGGGCACGGCATTAATTAAGGAATTTAGGTACCTAATCGAAACAATTTATATTTAACAATGAATAGAACATGAAGCTTCAAGGCGCAAATAAAACAATTATTGTTATGATAGATCTTATTCGTGCTTTCGAGTCTAAACTGCAAGTTTTCAGTAACGATATTGTTCCCAAAAACTACAAGTATTTCCAGAACTTGAAAAAAATCACCAGAGATTTGGATTTACACGAAGAACCAGACCAAGCAAAAGTCACTTAAGAGTTTAATTGGCAATTAATTTTCAATCAAAGAATTTTCATCGAGATTTTCTCAGTTCAAAGAATTATCAGTAACACTCAAGTTTATTATGTATCCTGATGTGACTTCACTTGATAAACTGAACTTGGCCAAATTTGATTGGTTGGAAATTGAAGAAATTGAAATGCAGCTGACTGATTTCCAGTCTAGTTCAATATGGATTCAAAAATTTATCGAAACAAGTAAAGAGTTGGAATTCCATGAAATAGAAAGACTATCTGTATCAGGTAATATGAGTAAAATGCCAATATCAAATTTATGGAAACGTGGAATTCAATTCCAAACACATTTAGCTGTCTGAAGAAGCTGGCTTTTGCTATCTTAACAATATTTTCATCTACTTATGCCTGCGAGTCATTATTTTCAGAAATTAAGTTGTGAAAATTGACATTTAGAAATTTAACTTTATAGTTTATGGAGATAAATTATGTCAATAAAATTTTGAAAATGTGTGTTATATTATTAATGCATGCTTTTCACTATTGGAATAACAAAAAATCAATAAGTCGTAACATGTTTAATATTTAAAACTTTTAAAAGTTACAAAACGTTTCGCAACTTATGGTTGCATCATCAGTTGTTATTAAAAATATACGAGCCCCGTCCCGCTTCAGTTGGCCCACACACAAAATTTGCAGTGTTGTTGGAATTTATCGCTCAAGGAGCAAAACTAGCAGATACAATGTACCATCTAAGACAACATATGCTATTTAGAGGAATATAGAAGAGATTTGGGTTCAATGGAGAGTGTATTAAATCGAAAATATTGAAAAAAATAGTTTTCTTGCATTCCATTACCTAACTATTGCTAACGATGAGGATTAAGGTGGCTATGGAAACAACGCTTTTTTTGACGGAAATGACAGTGACAGATGTTTCGATTTAAAACAAGTGATGTTACTCAGTGGTAGAATGCGCTATATCATATAGCTGAAAATCAAAAATTTCGTTTTATTTTCATTTTTTTAGTCCTAATCAGTTCCAAATGTTGTAATTGGTTCCGTTATTTTTGGGAAATATATTTTCAAAATAAAAATGGATAATTATACCTCTACTAGTTTAAATGATCTTCAATACACGCCACTAATTGAAATTTTATCGGGTGGGCCAACTGAAGCGGGACGGGGCTCGTATAGTTTAAAAATTGGGTTTACATTTATAACGATATTATATAGTTGAAATTGGACATTGTGTTGAATTAATTACGACTTTTTTCTAATTATAAAGTTTTTATTTTTGTTTTTATGTTAAAGTTGAAAAATTTTATATGGGTAACATGTTGATTAATTTAATTTATTTTAATAAATGACCGAAAAGGAAGTGCTTCAATGACAGTTGAGATTGAAAAAGCTACCAATAAATACGACAGTACACAATAGATTGTACGTGTAAGCCATGGAGGCTGGAAAAAAGGCGAAACGAGATGCGTCGATGTCATAATGAAATGGCACTATTGTGTTTTTTATTTCCTAGTCACCAATTTCCCACTAGAGGCACAAGTGTTGCACTCTGGGCTTGATTTAGCCGCGAATACAATGGAAACAGGAGCAATTTTTATTAAATTGATGAGGAAAATGCTAAAATTTTTCAGTTATACGTTTATATTTATCATAAGCCCAGTCTTATGTATAATGAACATTACTGACTGGTTTAATTCTTGTAAATCGAGTTTTCTGCTAGTATATACAGGGTGATTAATTCTCAAATTAGCCAGAGGTTCAAGCTGTTTAAGTATTGACAGCTCTGGCTAGTTTGAGGACAATAAGAAATATAGCGTTATAAACAAAGGCAACTAGATGTAGCTCTTTTTAAACCACTCTGTGCATATTAATGCAATGCATTCAAGGGATTTCAGTTATAAAAGTCTCGCCTGATGAGTAAACTCAGAATTATGTACAAATTCTGGGATGCAGTCCAGTTTGAAGTATTTTCAAAGTAATATAAAATGTCTGGAAATGCACTCCTGAATGGTGTTACACGTATGGAGACGAGAAATGTTTTGGGTTTCAAACATTCCAGTACCGCACTGTAAAAGAATCGGCTGAGACATTTCGATTCACGTATAACCATTTATGTAGGGATTTGTCCGCTCTCCTAATAGCAATTTCCCAATTTCTAATCGTTACGTTCTTCAACAAAGAATGCAGATATTGTAGTTACTTTAATAACGGTTATAAATTCCAAGCAAAGCATTTAAAATCCGATAATGTGAGGTTGAAATAAACTAGGATTTTTCTGTCCATCTTTCATATTTCACGCTTTCATATTACCAGTTTTGCAAGCAGGCACAAAATAATTCTACGACATTACAATAGATTTGCTAACCGTAATATTGAAAAATTGTTAAATTTAAACTTTATCAACACAATAGGTATACGATTTTCAGCCACAACTGAAACACTTACGCCGCATTTATGTACTATACAACTTATGACATGAAAAACTGCCACTTTTGTAGCAGTTTGTTTGGTCTCCTCTTCTCTAGCCTCCATGGTGTACGCATAAGAATGAGCTAGGTAAATACAGCAATAATATTCTTTCGGTTCAAAGAAAAACAAGATTTGGAAATCGTCAACGTTCTAGACAAATTACTGACCGGTAAAAACAGTGCTAAATGTGAAGAATCATTAAGCTATAACTAATAATTACAAGCTCCTTACATTCTTGAAGTGAAAATGAGAAAAATACCAGTTCAAGAAATCAAAAACTCAAACACCACAAATTGATAGCTTCCACACACGTTAATTCGAAAAACTATCATTAAAGAGTACACTTTTAATAACAGTTGTAGGAAAAATTTGCGACTTATAAAAGCTCAATATAGCAAAGTAATGTGCTCTATCTAATACAAATCATCATATAATCAAACTATATAAAATGAAGCGACAGGTCTGCAGTAACATTGACTCCAATCTAAACAGTGCAATCAAATTAATTGAAGAGCTTAAACCTTCTTTGGCATACCCTTGATCGCCACATACACCAAGCCTGCATCCTAACCTATAGGTACTCACCCACACATCGCGCAGGTATCTGGATCAGCCAAAAGCGCACCCTCCACGGGACTACTACTGCAGCTCTCGACTCCATCGAGGAAATCCTGTTCCCTCTCGATCAGTTCTTGCTGAATGTTTACATCCATGTTGACCAGCGGATGACAAGCTGTTTATAAACTCTCTTGAAAAATAGGCCTCTGTCTCACGAAATCAATTTCGTGGAAACTTTATCTGCAAGCAAATAAACGTTTGACAGCCAATAAAAACTTCAATATAGCGTCCCCAGTCACACACATATACGTGAATCTTTTCGTCTGGGAGCTATAATTTTAGGTTAGCTGCAGTTTAAGATTTGTGTGTACGTGGTACACGATGTTTTATCATTTGACTGCTTTTCGGGAGTTTTCTGCGCTTGCGCGGTAAACGTCAAACCCAGTGGGGACGCTATACTGAAGTTTTCCCGTATTCGCTTCTGCCTCCGTGGGCCCCCGCCTAAATGTTAGTTTATAGACTGTGCGGAGAAGGTAAAGTGTCAGAAAGGAGTGTTTGGGCTTATGCTATGAACATCATATACCTATTTAGGTATATGATGAACATATACGTGCGACGGAAGTCGCCATTTTGGACAACCACATTATTCGGGTGGGGTCGTGCAACTCGTGCGTCATTCGTTCCAAATCGCCCGTTGTTTATGGTTGTATTCAAATCGGAGATCGAAAGTTGTTTATTTGTGTTTTCGTGGAAAAAAACAAAGTAATGGTTAGTTGTGCAGCCTGTGGTTGTTCCAAAACCCCAAGGAATAAAATTGCCAACGTTACTTTCCATTCGTGAGTATTTTATTTGCATATAATTTAGGGTTAGAAATTCCAACCATAGGCGTAACACGTGTGTTACCAATTGTGTTCTTATTTTTAATGCAATGATATTTTTTTTTAGTTTTCCCAAAGATGGCTATAGAAGGGAAATATGGAGTGCCTTCTTGAAAAAGCCAGGATGGATTCCCAAACGCACCAGTGTTCTGTGTTCACGTCATTTTGGTAATCAGTGCTTTGACCGCTCGTCTCAGTTAATTGTGAGACTACATTCAAACGCGATTCCTACAATTGAAGTGAAGCGATTGAAATATGTACGTATTATTTTATTTATTTTATTACACCTACAGCCAGTCTTATAAAGATCACTAATCTCAGGTTAAAAAATTTGTTTACTAATGAATGAAATGTCGTAAGCATTAACGTTTTATGTGCTTTTGTTTATTTTAACAGCGAATTAAAGTTAACCTCAGATTAGTGGCCTTTATAAGACTGGCTGTTAGTAATATTATCTTTGTTCAAAGAAATGTTCTTCAATCCAAGAATACCTTAGTTTCATATATACGCAAATAATATATAATGAATGGAAAATTAATTAAGCAAGAAAACATGATATTATATTGTAGTAATATTAAACGTATTACAATCCCAACAATGTTACTATAACAACCATAACAAAATCATGGCTCTAGATTGAAGATTTTTAATTGTTGGTCCCAGCAAAAAACCAAAACGGTTATATTATGTTGTCAAACGTATAATCCTTGATCTATATATCGTAACTATGATAAATAGGAATTTTCTATTGGCTTACTATGTAATGCATTATATAATCTCTGTTAAAAAAATATATATTCTTAAATAGTGTACAAAATTGTATTAAGTCAAAATACGGTACGATTAAAAGAAAACGATAATTTTGAAACGTTAACTGAATAATATTTTAACCAGAGAGTCTGAACAAACTATCTGCACCTGCGGGAAAACGTGGATAAGTGTGTATTTTATAAATATTTCAAGAACACTTTGAATTAGAGCAAAAAATTTTAATTTCTTACAAGAACTATTTTTGGAAGGTGTATAAGTAGTATATATTTTACAAATCGCCATGATTATGTTTTTAACAATGGAATGTTTTATAGGGAAGGACTTCCAGTACAGTGCATGAAGTGCCTGCTGATGCGCCTCTGGAAAATGTTGACAAACCCGTCCATTTGTCTGTGGATGATGTAGGTTTACCTGTCGATATGGTTGCGGAAAATGTTGATCAACCTGTCAACATACCTGTGCAAAATATTGATGAAACTATCTATTTACCTGTACAAAATGCTGCTATGTCTTTTGAAAATGTTGCCGATGATGAACCACCATTGAAGTCACAAAAATCAAATGACGGTGATTGTGCACTAATGGCACCTGAAGCCTCTTTACCACGGCGTTCTTCTGTAACTTCTAGTTTGAAACCAGTGTTAGAAGATACTCAAGATAATCCTCGCAAGAAGATTTTGAAGAAAAAAACTCGTGAATTGTCTGAAAGAGATCGTTTGAAAAGTCACAAAATACGGTACCTGCAAAACACTGTGTGGCGCCAGAAAAGAAAAATTTCATCTCTGAAGACTGTTACTAATGAGTTGAAGAAGAAAAATGTATTGTTGCTAGAACATGAAAACGTTTTTCTTACACATTTTGGCGAAAATTAGGACATTATTCACAGACTTTTCCAAAAAACTCAAAAAAGAAGTGTGAGTAAAAAATTTGAGCCCTCAGTAAGAGCTTTTGCTGTCACTCTGCATTTATTTTTGCCCACAGCTTATAATTATGTTAGACAAAAATTTCAGAACAGCTTACCTCATGAGAAAACTTTGTCAAAATGGTACTCATCAGTAAACGCTAAACCGGGATTCACTCCAGAGGCTTTAGAATTTTTAAAGGCAAAAGCCGCACATACTGCTAAAGACACTTTATTGTGCTCTGTGGGGTTCGATGAAATAGCTATTCGGAAACATTAACGCCCGTATTCATAGTCGTTCGCCAGCGGATCGCCGGCGACTCGCCAGAGTTTCGTTATGAATAGTATGTTGGCGGCACTGTACGTCTATGTCAAATTCGAGGTTAGCAGGTTAGATTTTGTGTCAGTTTCTGTCAAAACTGACTGAAAACCTAACCTGATCACCTCGAAGTTGACATAGACGTACAGTGCCGCCAACATACTATTCATAACGAAACTCCGGCGAGTCGCCGGCGATTCGCTGGCGAACGACTATGAATACGGGTGTAATTAGAGTACAGTGGTGATCAGTACTACGGCTATGTGGATTTTGGTGATGGCGTGCAAGATGATAGCAAGGGGCTAGCTAAGGAGGCATAAGTGTACATGCTTGTGTGTATCAACGAACCTTGGAAAATACCTATAGTTTATTTTTTCATTGCACATTGGTATTGTGGTTTCTAATGTTACGTTTGACGGATGCGCTGCTAATTTTAGTATGTGTAATTTATTAGGGTGTTCTTTCAATAAGAACAATGTAAAGTCACATTTTATATGTGACAATACAAAATACTTCCTTTTGCCCGATCCAGTTCATATGATAAAATTAATCCGAAATTGTTTTGGCGAGAAAAAAATATTACAAGATATCAATAGTGGATATATCGATTTCAATTTCTTAGTAAAATTAAACAATTTACAAGGAGAAGGGCTTCATGTGGGTAACAAGATTAGAAGGCAACATATTCAATTTTTCAAGCAAAAGATGAAAGTCAAACTAGCTACTCAGTTGTTAAGCAGGTCAGTCTCAGAAGCCTTACTTTATTGTAGAGACCAACTAAATTTGAGGGATTTTAAAAACTGTGGCCCAACAGCTCAATTTATTTTGTTATTAAATAACGCTTTTGACATTTTAAACTCCCATAAACTTAGCCATTTTGCTTTTCAGCAAGCTGCATGCTCCCTTAATATAAATGATATTAGGTCATTTTATAGCACATTCAGGGATTATATAATGAATTTAAAATTCCAAGAGGGCACTGTTGTTTTAGATTCACAACGAAAGTCAGGGTTTGTCGGAATATTGATGGGGTTTCAAAGTTTGTTAGGGATATATGATCAGTATGTGGCAAGTGGGGTTTTAAAATTTATTCCGACATATAAACTTAATCAAGACCACCTTGAGCTATTTTTTGGGACCATCCGATCGCAAGGAGGGCATAATAATAACCAGACTTGTAGGCAATTTACAGCAGCCTATAAAAAAATTCTTATACATGCCGAAGTACGAGAACATGGCACTGGGAATTGCATTCCATTATAAGAAATGATTATCCTAAATGTAAGTTCGGTAAAGAAACATCCCGAAGAAATTATTAATGCATCTGTACTGAATCGTTTAGATGTTGAGGAAAACATCAACGATTCTGATTTTTTTCAATGTGTCAACGAGCATGACTATGCACTTCAATATAATTCTTTGTCCCCTTACAGCTCCGAAGTTGTTACATTGCAGGGTTTGTTAGCTATAAACTGGGGAAAAAAATTCAATGTGAGTACTGTATTTCGGAGCTCTATGGGGACAAAGAAGATTTTTTGACTTCTCTAATTAGTCACAAATCAAAAGGAAAACTCTGTTTTCCAAGTAAGGACGTCATATCAATTTGTATGTTATGCGAAAAAATTTTAAAGGCGGAGCAAATTAAAAACAGCAAGTTAAAAATAGACAAAAGTCGCTTGTGCTTGAAAGTTTGCAAATATTTCATCGATAGAGAAATATTTTCAAGTATGATCCTGCATGACATAAAGCCGCTCGAAAGTCATAAAGTACTATTATTGAAAAGTGTCTGTAATGTTTATTTGAGTACGAGAATTCATTTTATATGTAAGAATGCCATTGTCGACGAAAATGTTAGAAATATGTACACAAAGCTAATATTATTTAAAGGAAAATAAATAAATCATATTGATTATTATTCCTGTAATTTTATTCTACCATTTTGAAGTGAAGCTTCAACTTTAAATGTTATAAGAGACGAACATTGTTAAAAAAGGTAAGTGCACCCGTTTGTTTACTTTTCTGAAGCGAAGCATGGAATTTAGTTCTTTGTAATGGATTTAGCGACGTTTACAATTTTTTGTTATCGCTGTTTTTATTGCAAATTCAATTCTTAGGAAATTTTTGTGTTCCCCGGGACTGGTGGTACATTTATTCAAGACAATAATATTGTTTATTAATATAGTGACAGCAGCAATGAAGAATTTCTTAAAATTAAAGGCTATAAATTTGAAGCAGTCCAGAACCTTAAATATTTGGGGATAACAATTTATAATAAAAAATATAAGACCAGTGAAAAAACAAAACAAAAAATACAGATGGGACACAGCATATTATGCAAACAAAACATTCTTAAACTCTAAATACCTAAGTAAAAAAGCAAAACTACAACTATATAAAACCATTATTAGACCAGTAGTATAGACCTTAACTAAAAAAGAAGAAGATCTAAAAGTGTTTGAAAGAAAAATATTACGAAGAATAATGGGCCCAGTACGAACAGAAGAAGACGAATTTAGACCAAAAATGAACTTTGAACTGAGGGAGCAAATGAAAGGGGAAGATATTGTTACATATATAAAATCTCAGAGAATAAAATGGTTAGGCCACGTAATGAGGGCAGATAAAAAAAGAGCAATACGAGTAATAACAGAATGGACACCAACCGAAAAAAGAAGAAGAGGTAGACTTAGTCTGAGATGGCTCGATGATGTAGAAGAAGACCTAAAGAAGCTAGGAATAAAGAACTGGAAAGAGAAGTGTAAAAAGAGGAAGGAATGGGCAAACATAGCAGAAGAAGCAAGAACGAGCAAAAAACTCACAGATTAAAAATTAAAACAATAAAAACGATATAAAAAACAACAGAAGAAATGGGAATTAATCCGACCCAAATCAGGATTTGGAAAACTTTGAAAAAAGTAGCCATAACTGCTTGCGGTTAAAGAGCTGATTATATATAACTATTTATTTTGATTAAAAATTAAACCCTCTAAGCAGCAATGAAAATTAATTTCCAAAGAAGATAATATGCATGCATAAATATGTGCAACATCAAATCAATAAGTAATCCAACCCAGCAATAATTATCCAACAGTTAAAAAAGCACATTAATTACTACCTGCAATATCTCTAGTGCTCTGAGTATTACCTACCAATATTTTTTTCAAGTTTACAAATGCTCTTGCAAAACGCATGAATGATTAACGAGAAAAAATGATCTGGATTTGGTAAAAATATTGCCCTATGTACTATTTACTCAAGAAATTTTACAAAAGTTTGGCGTTTTTCCAATGTCACGAGGAAATTTGTCAAAGTTAGTTTGACGAGTGACTTTGCCAAAAAACACCATGACTCTTTAATAAAAAAAAAATCCGAGCAAAATCATTACCCAGAAATATATTTTGTGGACTGCCTCAAATATCGGTTCATTTTGTATCGTTACACAATAAATATGACATTTATACTGACGCACAATGACAACTTAATGGCGGCTTTGAAAAACAACATATTTGGTGGTTGCCATGGCTACGAGTAATGACATGGCATTTGATCGGATAATATGGGACGCGAGAAATAGTAGCTAAAATTGCACTAGCGCAATATAATCAAAATCAAAATTATTCATATGCTTACTTGAGGCCTGTGACGTAAATCTGCAGAATTAGATAAGACACCCCATCACTATTGTGTCACCTGCTACACTTGCGAGTTTTGCTGTGGTTATGAAAGAAGAGAATATTCTTATTACAAATGCTTTTGTCACTTGCTTGCTGAAATATAGACATTTACAAATATTGCTAACGGTAGGTACACACTGCTCACCCAAAATAACTGTTCGGGTAAAATGCACAAAAAAGAGACACAAAGACTATCTACCTGTACAAAACTTATTACAAGCAGGACCCACATATAGAAACAGAACTGCTGTTTACCGTACAGATGCTTCATTAGAATGAGTACGCACTGCCGTTACTACAATTGTCCACTGCATATACATTTCTCACCTGCAGTTATTTTCGGTGAGCTCTACTATACATACCAAACTGGGTAAACACAAGCGGTTGGTATCTACACCTAGAAGGTTTACAAATTGTACCGAATTTGTCAGATGCATGTATTGCACCCGATGTATAAGTTGATAACAGACGAATCACTTCAGTAAACGCGAAGTTTTGCACATTTTAGTTTATATTCCAGATATACTCTTAAATCATTTAATCAAATTTCTGTAACGACACATCATCTCAACCGTTAATAGTAGATATCCTATGGTGCAATTTTCATAAATATGTAATATCAACAACTGTATTACAACAACGATGTCAACAAATACCTATTCCTAATTCTTAAATGCAAATAATGTCGCCATATTGAATCAATTATTGCCGTATTGACCTACTCCAGTGCAAAGAACCTACTCTGTAAAATTTAGAAGAAAAAGGGAAACGTGCATGACCGTTAACACTTCTTAATATTTTAAGAATTACATAAGCGGGTAAATTAGCAAAGTTGGGCTTGGGCATAGTTTCTAGAGGAACTTAATTGACCCACACCTTTATTTTTTTAAATATTCGGAAAAGTAAAAACGGGCGATTACGTTAAATTTAAATAACCCCATAACCATTAGTGTTCGAAGAAAAAATAAAAGACGATTTCTGAAGATAATTTTCCGCACAATAAAAAAAAAGATATCGAAAAGATCATGATTTTTGATTTATGAACCAAATTTGCATTTTTTAAATTGGCAACTCTTGTCACTTGCAGAAACTGATATTCCCAGCAAAATATGTTTCAATCACAAATCTTACCTTGTACAGCAGTTGGTAATATACTCGTTAGATATTTAATAATATATTGGTAGCGTGGTCGTAGATTAGTACAAAATTTTACTTTTTTTAATTTGGAAAATAAAGTAATCATGATTTTTTCGAACTCGAGATTTTTGCAGAAATATCCGTTTCGTGTATTCTGATTCAGAAAAAGTTGTTTTCGAAGTGATGTCTGTCTGTGAGTCTGTCAGTCTGTAAGTTGTGTCCTCTCTACAGCCCAGACGGTTTAATGGATCGGCCTCAAAATTTACATCTTTATTTTTAGTATAAATTCGAAGAAAATTGTAGCAGTAACTTTTGGTTGAAATCGGATAACCGGAAGTGGTACTTTATTTTTTTCCGTTTTCAACTGGTGCTGAGGAAGGCAAATCTGTGTTGTACCTTAAAAATAGAAGTTTATTCGTGCACACGTTGTTAAAATAGCAAACGTTGCAGAAAGTTGGCTGTTATCCCACTAGCCATAGGAGAGTATAGGTATATTATACTTATAAAGTGCGTTAAAAACTGTTATTAAGTTGACTTCTGTCAAACATTAATTATTGAAAGTCATGTAACTATGGTTTTCACAAAGAAAATAATACGTAAACTCAAAATTATGCAAAGAGCAATGGAGAGAAAGTAACCAACAGAAGAATAAGAGAACTAACGAGAGTGACAGATGTAGCAAAGAAGGCAGCACAACTGAAATGGAATTAGATAGAGCACGTGTCAAGAGGAGGATATGAGAGGTGGTCAAGAAGATTGTTAGACTGGAAACCAAGAACAGGAAGGAGCAGTGTGAGGCACCCAATATTTAGATGGGCGGATAATATAGTAAAAACGGCAGACAATAAATGAAGAAAGACAGCAAAAGACCGCGAAGATTGGAAATTACTAAGGGAGGATTATATCCAAACATGGATAAGTGTCTGAAAGGAATAAGAATATGATGCCGTAACTTATTTTATGGATTGTCTGTGCACACAACCTTACTTTGACCACTGACAACTCAAGTGACCGAGCCCGTCGAATTCTGGGTAGAGCGGTTTTACAATACAGAAATATAGGAATGTAATGCACAAAGATTATTCTCCAAGTATATTGGTTGCGGTACCGGGTTCAATTCCCGGCTACTACACAGGGATTTTAAATATTGTGCGCTCTCCCGCTACCACGCTAACATCTGTGGTAGTCGTTAACCTCTAAAAAACGAACTATTCCGCAGTTGGAACGGACAAGACTAGGCTGCTACCCGTCTTACAAGTAAATAGGGCTCATAGAACCATGACATGGTTAAGACAGGCCAGTGGACTAAAATAAGAGGAAGAACAAATATATCTTTAATTCTGAGTTCTATACTGCCCCATCTGAGCATGAGTGTACGATGATCGGCGAAAGAAAAGGATACTGGCGAGTTTTGTGGAAGCTTTTCAGTTAGTTCGAATATGAGCACAAGCATTAATAGACCGAGTACGATACAAATATGTTGCTCAAGATAAACAAGTATATAGTGCACGGCCACTCGCGAATGCCGTTATTTGTGCTTATTCATATGCGGTAGTGGGGAAGCATTGCTCTATAATCCCGGCAGAGAATAGGTTTCCCTCAATGATGCGACCCTGCATACACGAGCTATGATTTATCCCCTACTTCCTATAACTAGGGAAAATCATGTCCTTTACCCAAATCCTACCCATACCTTTAATATCCGTCCCCTATCCCCATCTTCAGCTCACCAATACGCTCGGCAAGCGCGGTGTTTTAATACCAAAACCCCCAAACATAAAAACGTCAAATGTCAATATCACGAAAAAAAAATACCTCAGGTGGGTAGAATTCACTTCATAACCCCACATTGTTGGCCAGCTAGCAGTCAGCCCCAGATGAGATTCTGACGGGGGCAAGAGATTGACATGCGGTAAAGAAAAGCTTCTAGTAGCGACATACAACATGCAGACAATGAGAACAAATAAACATTTGGCTGAACTGGAAGAAGAATTGAGCCATATCGCTGACAAAACATCAAGTGAATGGGTGAGTCGCATTGCGAGATGGCGACCAAGAACAACCAAAAGAAGCGCCGGGCGACCACAAAAAAGGTGGCTTGACATCAAAAAAGTCGCTGCAAAGAAGATATGCCTTAAATTTATATACAGTGCACAATTAGGTTTTGACTTTCCTTCTATTCTGTGCCCTGCATAAGATGCATTCAGTGACGTCTTTACTGATTTATAATTCTAACTAGAACATAAATACAATTTTGCTCTAATACTATGTCGGATGGAGACTTAGATGGAGAGGTGTTTGCAGAAAAGTTTGTAACTACGAAAATCATAACAATTTCTTGAACAAAAGACACTTATCTTATTCTAGGGTTTTCTCTAGTATATCTTTATATGTTTAACTAAAGTAAGTTTTTCTGCAGCTTTATATTTGCACATAGAAATTAATAAGGTCTCTCTCCTTAACGAGTTCTTATATGTCCAACTAACCTAACTTTGTTTTCCGCTTTGTATGTGCAAATGTAACAGAAATATAGTTAATTTCCTGTATGTTTTTTTATATGTACTTGATCTCTCTTTACTGCTTTATAATAATACTAACAATAATAATAATAATGTGAGGTTGGCGGGAGATGAGTGTTGAACTGAACAGACAGTTGGCGCGCGAAGGCAGTACAATAATGATATACACTAAGATGGACGCTAGGAGTAAAGACGTGTTTGTGTGGATATTGTTTTCTTTTGTTATTTGTAACTAAGTGTTCGCTTAAGCCATTAAAGTTATTAAAGACTATTTGCTGAAGTGTGTGTTGTGTTCGTTTATCGCAATCCTACAATTTTGGGGGCTCGTCCGGAATTTGGAAACGACGTCGTATTGCATCATTCTGGAAGCTATCAAGGTGGTTGGCTAACCGATCGATGATTTAAGAAGCAGACGGTTGAAGCTCCTTTCTTGGACGAGCAGCAGTGCCAATAAAGGGGTCCAGCCTCAAAGCCGTTGAAGGGGTAGCCTAACCAAACGAGGGCCCAGGCGTGCAGCACGTTTAAGTGGTGCATGGACGCCAACCAATACAATCGACACTTTCGGAATTGGTGAGTTCGTTCCGTATTATTTCCGTTTAAATGCATGTTAAATCATTCGTAGCGATCGCTAATCGTTATAAATAGTTAAATAATTTATTTTGATAACTGATAATTAAAGCGATGGAAAACTTAAGTCAAATTCCGCATATTGCACGTAATATTGATACAGCAACAACTAAATCGATTAAACTACTTCACGGATTAGTTTTTGAAGAAGATGGCGTTAGAAAAAACAGGAGGAGAATTTTGCGGTTTTAATTTCAGTGCCGAGTCAGAAGCGTATAAAGCAAAATTAAATTAGTAGACATATTTTTGATTGTTTGTCATTGGTGACATTCAACTGACATTAAACTTGTCAAAGTTAGCAAATACAAGCAGTTCGTAATCAATTTGTAAAATAAGTGGAGAAATTTGAGTTTTTTTCGCACATAATTTTGTTATTCATGTAATTTTTCAATTTTCTTTTTCCCTTGACCTATTTTTAATAATTTCGTTTTAGCCTGACTGGTTGCTCTGTCCGCAGTTGCAAGAACCGTTCTGAAATGGTGTCTACTTAGATAGTGTTCCAAAAGAAGGTTTGAGAAACAGAATTTGGCTAAACAAGATCAGCAAGGAAAATTGTAGTTACAAAAGACTAAGAATTTGTGAAAAGCATTTCGGCAATGATCAGTGGGAGGTTAGCGAAAATGGAATAAAAATGTGAAAAAAACCGCTATACCGACAATCATGTTGGGTAAAATTACAATTCATGAAGCCAACGACAACATTTTGCCTCAATGTGATTGTGATTACAAAAAAATGCATGAATCTCTGGTAGTACAACACATTAAATTCCGACCAAATAACAGAAAATTAATCCGACTTCTTTGCGAGACCAAAAGAAAGAATAACTGTTTTAAACAAAAATTAAAGAAGACTTCTACCAATGATCAAATTCAAGCATCAACAACTATCAAAAATAAATATAACAAATGCTTCAATGAAACCTTAGAAAAGTCATTAAGGCTGAGATTTTCATGTGGAGAAAGTGAGTATAATAATTTTAGGAAAACAGATCTTCCATTTCCATCTATTCGCACATTAAATTTCCATTTGCAGTATTTAAATTTTCGACCTGGCATTTTAACAGATGTCTTTATTAAAGATTAAAATTGCAAACTATAACACAGTTTTCGAAAAATACCGTATGCTTACTTTAGATGAAATGGAAATAAGAAAGAGTATAGACTTTTGTGTGGCCACGAATTCTTTTATGAGAAATGTAAAATTGCTAAATCAGGACAATCGTTTAGCTTCTAAAGCTTTAGTAGCCGTGTTAGGTTAATAAAATATTAGAACAATTTTAGGTTTTTAATATTCACTGTTTTATTATCTGTAGGTGGTATCACAACTAGATGGAAGCAAATGGTGGCTTACTACTTTACGTCAGAAAGCACTAACAGCTCAATAGTCGCGGGCATTCTAATTAAAATCGTAGAACATACTACAAACATAGGTTTAAATATTGTTTCGGTAACATAAGATATGGGCGCTTGCAATCAAGGCATGTGGAGAAATTTAGCAATTATTGCCGGAAAATGTTGCAAAATAGTCAATTTCATTCACAATCCATTCAAAGAAGAACAAAACTTATATTTTTTAGCAGATGCTCCACATGTTTGTCTGTATTTTCTATTATTTGCATTTTCTAATACCTACGTAACACATGCAGTTTCGTAAATTACTCATTTATATATCATGTTTTTATCATTTCATCTCTTTAGCGTATTAAGTGGCATATTATAATTAATGTAAGTGTTCCAACAAAAGTCCTAACTGTAGTTTAAATTTGAATAATAGTAATTTACTAGCAACCAGTGAGACAAATGTCTCATTTAATAAAACAAAAAAGACCGTTTTTCAAATAGAACAGCGTCCCGGACGGACCAGCGTCCCGGACGGACGGAAATCACTTGATTTCCCGAAAACCGAAAGTGTCACGTGACTGAAATTCGGTTCCTGACCGGACATGACCATTCCAAACATATAACTTTCATAACTTGTTTCTCTATCTCTTACGGTTTGGCTGCTGAAACAGCGTCCCGGACAGGCAAAACAGCGTCCCGGACAGACAAGTCTATTAGATAAAGGATTATACAAGACGATAAAGTTAAATTTTATCCACGAGTGAATCGTTTAACGTCGAGACGAAGTCGAGACGTTAATGATTCAAGAGTGGATAGAAATAACTTTATCGCCGTGTATAATACAATATTTTTTTTCTATAGCAAGAACTTTAACAATGTCAAAAGAAAATAATGACAGTCAATCACATTTCAAAATGTCAGTAGTTAGATTGGGTTGCTACGATAATACGAAGCTGTCATATTTAATTTAAACAAAAGTTAGAAAATTAAATATCTTTATCTATCCTTGATGTTAAAGTGCTACTTTATCTGCTCTTGCTGTTAAAGTAAAACTTGACCTTTTGTTTTGAGTTGACAAAAGCACACTTTAACATGTGCTATAGAAAAAACAACAGAAAATACCTAATAGATTATTTTATATGACTTAAATTGTATAAATTTTGCTTATGTTGTATCAATACATTTCATAAAAGGAGAACTGTAATCAATGAATGTGCAACTACTGTTTTATATTCTATTAATGAATTACTCCAGTTTATAATTATACTGGCCGCCTTAAGTAAATGAACACACAGTAAACGTTGGACAATTTGCATGAAATTTTCAGAAAAGATGTATTTTATTCATACTAAGAAACGATGAAAATTACATCATGATCCAATTATTGCAACAATTTTGAAACACTAATAATGCGTTGATCCTCCTGCGTTTCCTACACATTCAGCTAGTCTATTAGACATACTTGAAATAAGCGAATCAATAGTAGCTTGTGGTACTGAATCCCAAGCTTCTAAAATCCGTTGTTGGAGAACATCTAGACTGTTTGAGGGTGGTTGTAAATCATTGATCCTGCATCCTAGCATATCCCACACATGTTCGATTGGTGATAAGTCTGCCGAAAGAGAAGGCCATGGAAGACGATCAACATTAGCATTTTCCAGAAACTCTGTAGTCACCCTAGCGGTATGTGGCAGCGCATTATCTTGCTGAAAAACGGAATTTACTAGTTGCTGAAGATATGGAACTAACACTGGTTTCAGCACGTTATTGATGTAACCAATTGCATTTAGCGTTCCTGGAATAATTACTAGAGGAGATCTACTTATATGGCAAATATTCCCCCATACCATCACACCTTGAGTAAGAGCGGTATGTCGTTCTACAGAAAACTGCATGTCTCTCCTTTCTCCAGCATGTCTTCTGACCATTCTGCGACCATCATGGGCCCATAAACAGAATCGAGATTCGTCACTAAAAACTACTCGATTCCATTCCTTATTCCATTGCAACCTTTCATTACACCACTCTAGTCGTGCAGTTTTATGACGTGGAGTTAGAGGTAAACAAAGAAATGGTCGGTACGACGTAAGCCCAAAAGATCTAATTCTTCGATAAACAGATCGTATGGAGATTTGCTGGTTAATTAAACCTCTCCATCTATCACCAGTTTCCCTGGTCGACGAGAAACGGTCCTGAAAAGCCACAAGCCGAAGAGCACGATCTTTACGATTAGTGGTGCATCCGGGACGACCAGGTCGTAAACGTCTTCCTTCCTCTTATTTTCTGTCCATCTTCTCCAGCATAGGGAGATTGTAGCAACACTACGTCCTACACGACCAGCAATATCACGAATGGATAATCCAGCTTCCCGTAGACCGATTATTCAACCACGTTCGAACTCCGATAATTGATGAAAATTCGCATATTGCCGAACAGAAGGCATCTTTTTACACTCTAACAAGACTAACTAAACTTTCAAGTACGCTTTATAATGACAACTAAGTAAATAATGTTAACATAAAAACAAAAAGATTTTTTATTTTTTTGCCTTGCGGTAACTTGATCAATTGATTGTATCTTGCTGAAATTTTCATCGTTTCTTAGTACGAATAAAATACATCTTTTCTAAAAATTTCATTCAAATTTGCCAACGTTTACTGGGTGTTCATTTACATATGGCGGCCAGTATATTTATTCGTTGTAACATTCTAGATACATGTAATGCCGGTAACCACATCTGCCGTGTCTAGTCGCCCGGCCAAGACCCTTTTACATCCTTATATTTCAACTACACAATAACAAAGTAACGTAGTTAACTATGGTATTTCCGACAAACTTTATTTTTTTAAATCCCTAAATGTCATCGTTTGCCTTACTCTTATCTTATATAGGTACTCTAGATGACCTGAACCGCTATCCTGTATTCGTTATCAAATAATCACTGGTTGTCATTCTGTCATGTCAGCACAATTCTGGTTCGCAGTGTGACAACTAAATTTGAAATATTCTAGGAGCCGACATTATCTGTCGCGAGCCTGAAGTATTTTTACAAATTCCCCGAAATTAATCCGATCTCCGTACCTGCGAAATTCCCACGTTTCTTCGATCCCTGAGAGAGAATTTGTACGTAGCCTAGGAAAGCCAGCAAATAGCCTGATTTCCCCGTGTTATAAATAATTTAATCCGCAGATATTCCTGGTTAAGAAGTCGCCGCCGTCCGTGAGAACTTCAGAGGACATCGCTCTCCGCACAAAAGATCGAAATTCGACGCGAAGAGCACCTGCTAATTGGCCCACGGCCCCAGCTGGTCATTTATCGTATCGCCGGCTCCGCTGATAACGCAGTTCAAGTCATTTACGGAACATTGGAAACCGCTTACTCGCCCGAGGTCCGTTTACACCTGTTCCGATATCGCACCTACCTGAAGGAGCAAGAAGTCCCTGGACTATCGTCTGCTGCGCATTAATAAAGCTATCTCCAGGTAATATAAACACTCTTATTAACCTAGCCTAGTTCACAGTAAAGACGCTTCGACGAGAATTACGGAGCTGTCGGGCCCAGTCGAAGCAACGGCGTTCATTAGCTGGAAAACTCAGCAGCGCGTCATAGCTGCCGGATTTCTTTGCAGCGAAGGCGTTTGGGTGGCATACGAAGCAGGCGGAAACATGAAGTACCCGGAAAATTGTATTTCGGATTCGTAATATACATTTAATTTGTGATTACATGTATATAGTTACAAATATTATATTAATTTGAATGCTACAAGGCGTTATTTCTGGGTTAACCTATATTCGAGCTATCTGAATCCCTTCGACTTTGAGCTATCCCGCGGTGTAAACTTATAACGCCCTTATAAGAAGAGTGGAATATTACACTAGTACATTAACAACAGGTGAACTCATTCTCATTTATAATGTTTTAAATTTGGACATTGCGGGCGAAGCAGCACACATAAGTAAGCGGAATTGCGAGCACTTAACGGATATTAATTTGCTAATGATGACGCCAGATAAAGACGAGAATGGAGACGAAAACGAAGACGAAAAGAACGATGTAGTTAATAATTCAAATCAGGGTGAAAGTAGAGGCAAGGATGCTGGAAAAAACGACGATCTGGTATCTACCGGAAATTCATCAAGATGCAGTGACGTGAAGCCGAAGTTTTTGTTCAACTTCAGAGACATAGAAGACTCGATTCATATCAGAGTTTGAGGAAAATAAAGTACTGATGCGATGATCTGATTTTTCCAAAATAGTAGTTTATGTAACTAGTCCTCAAAGCCATTTGAGGACGTGTTGCATACAACGTTTTTTTGTATTAGCTCTCCAAACATTATAATATGAAGTTTCAATTACCATTAACGCGGAATTATATTAGGAGGCCGCGCGAAAATGTATTTTTCGCTCTCCAAACTAGTTACTTTGGAAACTGTCTAGGATCCTCAAAATGGCCATTTAGAGGCCTTGTACTTAAAGTCGTCATGGCAACTAATGTTTGAGTCCGCTAAAATGTCGCCATGACGACTTTAAGTACAAGGCCTCTAAATGGCCATTTTGAGGATCCTAGACAGTTTCCAAAGTAACCAGTTTGGGGAGCGAATACAAAAAAAGTCATTGAGGGGATTAGCAAGATTATTTATTCAAAATGAGAAGCAAATTACAACATGTGCTTCATTAAAGAATGCCTTGTCAGCTGAATTTAAAGAGACTATCAGTGGGGCAAAATTGCACCGAATGTTTGACACCAGAAAGATGAAAAAAGATGAGACGACGTACATATTGGTTGGCTATGAAAGATATATCTAACAGGGGTACAATAGAAGAAGAATCATTAATTCAGTATGTTATAGACGGTATACAAGATGATGTGAAGAATAAGGTAGTACCTACTTTTCGGTTTCAGCCCCATTAAAGAACTTAAAAGTAAACTAAAAACATAAGAAGAGATTAGAACGCCGCGGGAGCTGAGTGTTGAACTGAAAAGACAGTTGGCTCGAGAAGGCAGTGCAATAATGATAAACAATAAGATGGACGCTAGGATTCAACAAGTGTTTGTATGAATATTGTTGTCTTTTGTTATGTGTAACTAAGTGTTCAATTAAGCCATTAAAGTTATTAAAGACTTTTCTGAAGTGTGTGTTGTGTTCGTTTATCGCAATTCTACAATAATAATAATAATAATAACACAAAATTCAGTGACACAAGGAGCTGAGGATGTTTCCCAAAATATTTGAGGGACCACCAAGGCTAGTAAACCCTCTCCTCCGCATAAAATGGGCCCAAGATATAAGCTTCTTCACAATGAGGAAATAGCATTTAATACCACGCCTGGAAACTAACTTAACAGACTACAGACCACATTTACATGCAGTGTTAGGCGAACCATATCGACTCTTAAATGTATCACAACAGCGCATTGCAGACCAGCGTCGTAATATAGTAACCCGCTCCTTACTAAATGAAAATCAGTTACACCAATTGCGCCAGGAAGTAACACAGAAACTTATAGAACAGGACGCACAACAACTCCAATTAACAAGTACATATCCATAAGAACATCTAATAAACTAGCTCAAGTAATTAAAGTACTGAATACTGTACTTCCGGAACATCTGAAAACAGTACAAACATTCGAACAACTTTATACAATAATATATTGTGCAGCCGTAACAGCAGTGAGAACCACAGGCAGTCGGACTAGACCACAATATATAACACCCAAGGTGAATACTAACAAAATGCAATCGGGGAACAAACGACTTACTAAAAACAACCAGTGAAATGCAACAAAACAATGGAAAACCTGGTGAGCTGCATGAACTCCATGAATTCTGATCATCAATATGGGCCAAAGATGTTAAACATAACCACAGCGCCGAGTGGATACAAGAAGTTGAAGCAAGCTCACATCATATACAACAGATGTACTTCGACAACATTACTTCTGGACAGCTACTAAGTACTATCAGAAGTACCCACAACTGGAAAACGCTAGTAATAGATCAAATACATAATTACTATTATAAGAAACTTACATGTTCCCATGAGATGCGTCTACATTACATCCGACACGTCTTACAACAACCGTCTGATATGCCAGCCTTTCTGTCACAGGGCATTGCCTACCTGAAGCCGAAAGATGGTGACACAAGAAAAACTGCCAAATACCGACTAATTACCTTCGTATTCACGCTATATAAAATAGTAACGTTTTTAATAACAGAACGAATATATGAACACTGCGAAAATAGTAAGATCATCACAGAACAACAAAAAGGGTGTCGACGTAAGAAACAGGGATGTACAGAACAGTTAATCATTGATCAGGTAGCTGTGGCCCAAGCAGTAAAAAAAAGAAGGAATCTCTTTGCGGCATATATAGGCTACAAAAAACGTATGACCATGTGCAACATAGCTGGCTACTACAAATAATCACCATTTATAAAATTTACCCCACTATCACTTCATTTTTAAAGCACCTAACGACTGTCTGGACAACAAGACTACACTTAGGGCCGGTTGCAGAAAGCAATGTTAAGTCTGGTGTTAGCTAACGCGACGTCAAAGTGAACAAAAACGAATCAAATCTCAAATGCTTATGGTAACTAATACATTAGTAAACAAAATTTGATGCGATTTTGTTCACTTTGACGCGACGTTAGCTAACACCAGACTTAACATTGCTTTCTGGAACGGCCCTTAGACAATGCGAGTAACCAACTAATAACAAATCAAATTAAAATCAAAAGAGGCCTATTCCAAGGGGATTCCTTGAGCCCACTCAGGTTTTGCCTTGCGATAAATCCTTTGTCTCACTTGTTGAATAGGTACTACATCAGGTTTTGCTCTAAAAAATAAAAATAGCGTAAATAACCCACTGTCTCATCTTCTGTACATGGATGATATAAAACTATACTCCAACTCCCAAGTGAAATTACAACAGCTTATAAAATTGACAAAAACCTTCTCTAATGATATCAAAATGGAGTTCGGACTAGACAAATGTAAAATAGTACCAATCATTAAAGGCCAGCAACACAGAACACATTAGAACCAGAAGTCAACTTTGATGTTCTACAGGAAGATGTATACCTAGGCGTAAATCAGACGTGTTGCATTCAACATAAAAAGGTGAAACAAAAACTAATAAAAATATTTACATCCCGCCTCAATATTATACTCAAAACAAAACTATATGCTAAAACCATCGTTAAGGCTATTAACACCTACGCATTACCGGTTCTAACGTAGGTACTCATCTGGAGTGATTAAGTGGACGCAAACAGACCTACAAGACCTGCAAAAAAAAAAATTAACACCTCACTTACCTGCCACCGAGATCACCACCAGAAGTCTGCAACATAGAGTCTAACATTACCTAGGAAAGACGGTGGGAGAGGTATTATCAACATAATTGAGCTGTTTTACTCAAAAGATACTACCACAACAAGCAGAATGAGTCAGAACTACATAGAGCAACTGTAACCGCTGATCAGAAACACTCCAAACTCATGAAAAAGACTGATACCGATAAAATAGCTACGTGGCAGCAAAAAGTGTTACATGGTAGACACCCTAATGAACTAAACCAGAACCACATCGACAAAGAAGCATGCCACACATTGCTCACATATGCTGGAGTGTACCCAGAAACTGAAGACTTCTTAATAGCAATCCAAGACCAAGTTATTCATATGGCTAACTACCGTAAATATATTATTCAAGATAGAAGCTTAAACAACGATCTCTGCCGCCAATGCAACAAAGCTCATAAAACCATCCAACATATTACAGAAGTATGCGCGATGCTGACGTAAAATGACTACAAACATAGGCACGATCAAATCTGTAACATCATACATCAAAAATTAGCTAAGAAACACCACCTCATACCAACTACACTATCCTACTACAAATACAAACCAGACACCCTTCTTGAAAATTGTTCTTACAAAATGACCTAACAATAGACCTGATATAACATTTATAAATAAAGAACCTCTACACTGCCTCGGCGGTAGAACGAGGAAGGATTAAGTAAGTAAGTAAATAAAGAACAAAAGATGAATTACCTCATAAATTTAGCTGTGCCCAACTCACATAACATCTGAAGTACCTACACTGAGAAAGTGAGCAAATACAACAAATTAGCAATAACGATCAAGCAACAGTGGAAGCTGAATAAAGTAGTAATCGCACGGATAGTTCGCTCCGGCACCGGTGTAACCACCATACTGCACAAGAGCCTAGAAAAACTTAGTTTACAGTGTTACACTTACCTGGACTTCAGAAAGCAGCCATACTTAACACCTGTCATATAGTATGAAAATGTCCAGACAAGTAAACTAGTGATAGTTACTCCACTATTAGCAGGATCTTGCTACGACAGACCTGGTTAATACACCGGTTATGTAACCGTGAAGAAAGTTTTAAAAAATATAATAGTAAGAATAATAATAATAATAATAGAACTTTATTGAGCAACACAGGGAGAAGAAAAAAATACATCATTCAAAAAAGCATAATAATTCTTAAAAGCAAGATGCCGCCCAACCACAAGGTGAGACTCAAATCGGGTGGTAAACCTTCTTTGCTCTTTCACCTAAACCTTGACTTCTTATAGAATATTATAGAAAATCACTTGCCTAACCTAAAGAAAATTCCTAACTAATGCTCCAGTGATTCACTTTCTACCTATATAGAATACAGGACATATATATCTTAAAAGGTAATTGAACTAGACAAGCTAAAATGCCAGCAAAGTGAGATATACAACAGACAATAAAACATCTGAAATATTATTTAAAACTAAAATATAACAAATTCACATTCGTTTTTACATATGTGTTACTGAGACTGTTCTCTTAAGAATTCGGAACGAATTACAGACTTAAACTTTTTAATAGTATACCGGGTGAGTCATTTTAATCTTTGGACGCGTTTATCCAGTGAGGGAAGCAAGATGGTGAAAAATACCGAGGGACAAAATTGTTCGAGGTGAAGGGGACAACTTCTGGCACCAAAATCCACTCCCCCCTCGTACACCCCCCCCCCGGGGGGAGGGTCAACTTTCAAATAGAACCCCTCATTTTTTTCCATAGATTCGGGTTTCTGATAAAAAAATATGAAATTTTTGTCCGAACAATTTTTCATGAAAATGCTTTCTTCGGTCAGAATTATGACCCCCCGCCCTATTTAAGAACTACAGTGAATGGACATTTTCCCGAAACAGCACATATGATTGTTAGCGCTCGATATGGAGTTACCAGGTCTACAGCCATAAAATGGTCCCCACACGATGTCATCACAGCTGTCAGGTAGCTGTCATCAGGGCCAAAAGTGTCAATGCTTCACCAAAATGACAAAAATTTCCAGGATTGAGGTTCCAGAACGTTAGATTGGACCTACGCTCGTGATGTACGGTCATGACCAGAGCGCGGGGGAGAGCCACTGACTCCCGGCGAATTTAATGAGAACACCCTGTACGTGAGAGGCAAGGGGACTCACGTGAAAAAAGCACCCCGTACGTGAGAGGCAAGGGGACTCACGCGAAAAAAGCACCCCGATGGGAACAAAATCCCACCACGTCCACGTCGTTGTTCCTGGGTAACGCCAAGGGTGGGATTGTGAGATGCGCTAAAACTGACCGAAGAAAGCATTTTCATGAAAAATTGTTCGGACAAAAATTTCATATTTTTTTATCAGGAACCCGTATCCATGAAGAAAATGGGGAGTTCCATTTGAAATTTGACCCCTCCGCGGGGTGAAGTGGATTTTGGTGCCAAAAGTTGTCCCTTCACCCCGAACAATTTTGTCCCAGAGTATTTTCCACCACCTTGCTTCCCTCACTGGGTAAACGCGTCCACAGATTAAAATGACTCACCCTGTATTCTTTACAAGAATTTGAAACCCTAGGGTATAAATCTGAAGAGATTGATCTCTCAAAAAGTAGGTACCGAACTGTGGTGTGGAAGAGAGATAAGACCCCAAAATCGAGTTGTAATATTGTGGATCTCAACTCGGAAGGTTATTTTGTTATACAGGTACAGAAAAGACGTATACAGTATAATTAAATGAAGCTACATACTTAAATAAGGCATGCCTAAATAAATTAATAATTAAAGAACATATAAAAAGGAAGGTAAACTAAAAATAGATATTAAAGTTAACTATAAAATAGACTACCTAAGAGTAAAAGCCCTTATCTTAGAATACACTAGCACGAAAGTGCTGACTACGGTAATAACAACTTGGCATTTTACTTCTCTGTGGCAGCAAGCGTACTTATGAGTTTATCAAGGTCCGTATGCGATGTAATTTTATGGATTTTTGAATTAACTTTGTTAAAAATATTTCCATTGTTCGGCCACGTGTTGTGAAAACTATGAACATCAGCAACATCTTTTAGTACCTGGACTCGCTGAGCTTTTGAGCTCAAATTTATTTCTAAAAATGAAAGCCTTAATGTTGCAACTTATGCATTCCACTATAATTGGTTTATGTTCCAGTTCTCTTTATGGTAGACGATGGATGCAGGCAAAAGGAAAATGAAAAAGGTTTTTCTCCCATATGCATCTTCATATGGGTCTCTAAATCACGTTGCCGAGCTGTTTTATAGTCACAAACGCATAAGGTTCTTTTCCTCTATGAGTTTTCATCTTTCACTAAATCACCTTTTTGTGCTGATTTACACTGATAAGGTTTTTCTCCGGTATGCATCTTCATATGGCTTACTAAATGACTTTTATATGCCGATTTAAACTCGCAAATAGAACATGCATAAGGTTTTTCACCTGAATGGATCTTCATATGACTTATTAAATTACATTTTTGTGCGGATTTATAATTACAAACACCACATACATAAGGTTTTTCTCCTGTATGCATCTGCATATGACGTACTAAATGACTTTTACATGCTGATTTAAACTCGCAAATAGAACATGCATAAGGTTTTTCACCTGAATGGATCTTCATATGGTTTATTAAATTACATTTTTGTGCGGATTTATAATTACAAACAGCACATACATAAGGTTTTTCTCCTGTATGCATCTGCATATGACATACTAAATTACTTTTAGATGCTGATTTAAACTCGCAAATAGAACATGCATAGGGCTTTTCTCCTGTATGCATCTTCATATGGCTTACTAAATAACGTTTTTGTACTGATTTATAATCACAAATAGCACATGCATAAGGTTTGTCTCCTGTATGAATCTTCATATGGCGTAATAAATGACTTTTACGTGCTGATTTAAACTCACAAATAGAACATCCATATGGTTCTTTTCCTCTATGAGTTTTCATATGTTTCACTAAATCACCTTTTTGTGTTGATTTATACCCACAAATAAGACACTCATAAGGTTTTTCTGCTGTATGCATCTTCATATGGCGTACTAAATGACTTTTATGTGCTGTTTTAAACTCACAAATAAAACATGCATAAGGGTTTTCCCCTGTATGGATCTTCATATGGCTTACTAAATGACATTTTTGTGCGAATTTATAATCACAAACAGCACATACATAAGGTTTTTCTCCTGTATGCATCTTCATATGGCGTACTAAATGACTTTTATGTGCTGATTTAAACTCGCAAATAGAACATGCGTAAGGTTTTTCACCTGTATGTATCTTCATATGTTTCACTAAAACACCTTTTTGTGCTAATTTATACCCACAAATATAACATTCATAAGGTTTTTCTCCTGTATGAATCTTCATATGGCGTACTAAATGACTTTTATGTGCTGATTTAAACTCGCAAATAGAACATGCGTAAGGTTTTTCACCTGTATGTATCTTCATATGTTTCACTAAAACACCTTTTTGTGCTGATTTATACCCACAAATATAACATTCATAAGGTTTTTCTCCTGTATGCATCTTCATATGGCGTACTAAATGACTTTTACATGCTGATTTAAACTCGCAAATAGAACATGCGTAAGGTTTTTCACCTGTATGTATCTTCATATGGTTAACTAAATTACATTTTTGTGCAGATTTATAATCACAAATAGCACATACTTATGGTTTTTCTCCTGTATGCATCTTCATATGGCGCACTAAATGACTTTTATGTGCTGATTTAAAAACACAAATAGGACATAAATAAGGTTTTTCTTCTGTATGCATCTTCATATGGCTTACTAAATTACATTTTTGTGCTGATTTATAACCACAAATAGAGCATATATAAGGTTTTTCTCCTGTATGCATCTTCATGTGGCGTACAAAATGACTTTTACGTGCTGATTTAAACACACAAACAGGACATGCATACGGTTTTTCTTCTGTATGCATCTTCATATGGCTTACTAAATTACATTTTTGTGCTGATTTGTAGCCACAACTATAACATTCATAAGGTTTTTCTCCTTTATGAGTTTTCATATGTTTCACTAAATTACCTTTTTTTGCTGATTTATACCCACAAATATAACATTCATAAGGTTTTTCTCCTCTATGAGCTTTGATGTGTTTCACTAAATCACCTTTTTGTGCTGATTTATACCCACAAATAAAATATTCATAAGGTTTGAGGATTGTATCTGCTACACAAGCACTAGGCAATTCATCATTTATATGAAGTTCCTCCTGTTTAATATTCAATTTGTGATCGGTATTGTTGTTGACAGTCTCTTGAATGATCTCCTGTTTATGTAAATTTTCAACAGCTTTGCCTTCATTTAATGATTCGTCTACTCTGCTGGTCATTGTAAGAGTAAAATTATGATTAAATTCCTGTGTGACGTCCATTGTTATCAATAATAAAGAAGTCAGATTTATTAAATGTTATATCTAAAAATAAAACAAAATGAACTAGTTGCTTTAAGCTGTTTATATATTATAAAGATATTTACAAAATCGCTAGACTGTGTGTGAGTTGTAATATTTTTACTTACATGAAAGAACACGTAATTAGACGAAGTAAATTATTCACGAAATTGGGTAGCAGCACTCATAATGTTGAAATAGTACGAACACTGCCAATATGATTCATCACGATCGAATAGATCAAATGTAATGCAAGTGAACTACTTCGTACGTGTAAAGCGTATTGTATTAAGGGCGCGCCCGCTGCGATATTCATTGATAGATGGCAGCAGGCAAAAAATGCAGCAAGGCCGACTATATTAAATGTAAAACATAAAGGCCTTCCCAGATTGTACTAAGGTCACTATATCAATTACGTACCACCATTAGTGATTTTTTATATCTATCCTTGTCGCACAATTTTCTCCAACTGGGGATAAAAACACATAACCTAACAGATTCCTCACTTTACAAGTGCCATTACACCAAAAAGAAAATCCCCAAAAACTAATGTCCTCCCTATTGCACAATTTGTATTTGTTATCCTTATCTCACAATTTTCTCACATTCTCAAGCGAGGAATGGAATGGCGGTACCTTATTGATATAGTGACCTTAGATTGTATAGAGTCCCTGTATATAGTAAGATAAGAGTCGGGCAAACGCGGTTCAACTTTTGATTGGCTACGATCCACTGCGCATGCGCAGTAGCAATCGAAAATAATTTGAACGATGGCTATGACAATGACAATTAAATGACGTACGTAATATTGTTCGATTCGACGACAAGACAAGTTTTTAGAGGTTATATGTTTACTACACCACCAGAAAACCGCTCGTAAATTACTCAATCCGATCTATCTACTGCAAAATCAGCTGACCACCAATCGGTAAACGGTAGATACCTACCAGTGTAGTTTTCGTAAATGCATTACGTTTACCATTTATTGACAATGTCAAACTGACAAGTAATTAAATTCATCAAAGGAAAACAACTCCGGCCTTGAACGCATCATTTATTTTTTGAACACTAATGGCGGCTGACATTTGTGTTTGCCCGACTCTTATATAACTATATACAGGAATTCTAAGATTGTATACAGTGGCTATATAAGGACAGTGTGGTCAATTTTAAAAAAGGCAGCCATTAACACCCGTATTCATAGTCGTTCGCCAGCGGATCGCAGGAGACTCGCCAGAGTTTCGTTATGAATAGTATGTTGGCGGCACCGTACGTCTATGTCAAATTCGAGATTAGCAGGTTAGATTTTGTGTCAGTTTCTGTCAAAACTGACTGAAAACCTAACCTGATCACCTCGAATTTGACATAGACGTACAGTGCCGCCAACATACTATTCATAACGAAACTCCGGCGAGTCGCCGGCGATCCGCTGGCGAACGACTATGAATACGGGTGTAAGAGTCGTCTCTACAACAACCAGCCACGCCCTTAGGTATTGTTCTGTGCAAGGCCTGCTAAATTGTAAGACAAACGTCACCTTGCTAAATTGTGACATAAACGTCATTTTATACGGACTGGACATATGTGAAATTTGGAGATGCTTTGCAGAGCGCTGTATACCCACGATCGCGAAAATTTGTGCAATATGAGGTGGTCAAAAATGTGCAGTGTAACATTAATTTTACAAGAATGTCAATAATATTACTTAAACAGAATTAAACTGCAAGAGACGATGTGAAACGTAAGGAATCGCTGCCAGCGATTAAAAATCCTCGTTAATGAGCAACCTAATATTGGAATATTAGTCAAGGTGTTCTTTTTTATCTTCTTTATTGTGTTTTTGTACATAGAAAACGAAAATTGACAACATTTTGCGTTGATCGACACAAAGATTACCTACAAAAACTCAACAAAAAGTTTTTTTTATATTCATAATCAAACTGTTGTATTTATTCCACCAGTTAATTTAGAGGAATAGAATATTCAGTGTTACGTAGCCCATAAATTCTCTTTAATTTGATGCAATAATCTTTGGCATTAAGACATTTATATAGTTTATTATAGCTTTTGATTTGGACTAACGCGCAATTTCCGCAAAAAGCATTTTACTTTAACTCGTTGACATTTACTTATGCAAACGAAAATTCGGCATTCGATAACACAGAACACTGTAGAATTTTATGAGGATTATTTCATTCCACTTATATTGGGGCTACTTTCAATAATAAAGGACTTAGAAGCAATTTTGTGTGACTATGTGTGATTTCGTAAAACGACTCTTAATGGCGGATTTTCAAACAACCAATCAGAAACAGGACCAAAATTGACCACACTGTCCTTATATAGCCACTGTAAGATTGTACATTCGCTTGCGCCGCCTTTAGGAGAAATTTTTAAACATTTGGTTGGTTTCCTAGCTTTATGTCAAAGTCAAAGTCAAACATTTCACATCATACGCTAATTTGTTTACACAATTACAATTTTGTTATTAAAAGAAAATGTAAGGTAAATATATCTTTAATCAATGTTAAACATAAATATATTAATGAAAAACTGATTAATATACAGTTTTACAATTTTAGAACTTTTCTACTGAGCGGTTTGTTACAAACGATTTTTCTTTTTACAGAATCAGTGCGTTCTAAGCATATATTGTCAAGAACAGGCTTTGCTACTGTTTGGATTATTGTAGTACATAGTTCCTTCTTATGCAGTGAACAAGAAAGTAAAGGATTGTGTTTTAAAGATGGTTCGATCAGCTCAGTGAGTTGATTACAGGTTTTATTACATTTTATAAAAGGCAGAAGTTCCTGTATTAGATCTGAAATCCTTTTCACAATTCCTACAAAAACTCCATTAGGATATATCAAACCTCCACGATCTTGTAAACTAATTAATCGAAGCAGATGCCCCGGAACTGTCTTGGTCAGTAACAGCGAAATGCAATCATCGCATGCAAACTTCTGTTCCACTTTCCTAATTATGTAGCCCGCTACAAATGCTACAGAGGCAGAATAAATAGTGGCATCAGGTACACTATTTTTTTGTAAATTTTGAATATGAACTCTTACTTTCATTGGTAGTAACAGCTCTTCCATGTTATTAGGTGTGGCCAAGAGACTCGATTCAAGTGGTGCACAGCTTACAAAGCTTACATTTTCAGCTGTATTGGATGAAGACGAAGCCTTAACCACCCCGCAACGCAAGATTTGTCGTAATGAATATTCTGCCGATCTTGCATCCACAGTATCATTGGAACCACATTTGAGACAAACATGTGAAAAGGTTGTTTCCACGGCATCGGAACTAAATGACCGGCTTAATACATAATAAAATCGTGCTTGTTGAAGCAGAAACTTTATACATAAATATGTACTTTGTGCTGTAAATTTTAAAGCATGCGCTGATGCCTCTACTGACAGAACTGTTTTGTATTTCATCTATGTAACTCGGAAATGTAATATTTAGCCAGTGTAGCCTTTCATCGGAAACATGAACGTAAGGTGCAATATCGCTATTTAAAGTGCGAATGCATTGGTACCTATTTGAAACATTGTGCACTTGGAAGAAGTGGTACATGTTTTCCATGTACAACACTGTATCATCAATGCCAATAAAACGTTCATCTTCGGCTTCTTTTAAAAATTTTAATGAAGCAGTTACAGCAGGAGTAAATACTTGTATGGCTCTTAAAACATTCATTTTCTCAAAACTTGTAGGATGTAAGTGTTTTCTTGTCAAATAACGGACAGGCTTAATTGGTAGATCTTTTTGCAGGTTATATATTTTTTTTAAATATGAAGAAGAGATAATTCCTTGTGATGAACACATATCACGATCCAGAAATAAATTCCTAGCGTTTTTCAGTGCATGGCAAAAATCAAAAGATAAAAAAAAACGGTAAAGGTGAAAGAAACGGGTGTTCGATTTGATTTTGAATTGATGATCCTCCACTTAGCATTTTAAAAAGTGCAGTATTCGACGAAAAATTATCAGTTACAAGCCTTAGGACAATGAATCCACAGTCAGTTAAAAGTTTTAGTACCCTCATTGTCAAAGAATAATAAACATCGGTTGTTAGCGAAGCGTGAAAGAAATATCCTGCCGGAATGATAAACCTGCTTGACAATCCTTGTACCACAAAACATAACATCTTGTTAGCGATGATGGGAGTTTGGCCAGCAAAACTTGTGCTACATGTATCAAGACCATAAATTCGATCTTCTGTACGACTATAACTCATTTTTTCTTTTATGGCCATGTCATCGACTATTAATGAACAGATCCTTTGTGTTGGGTGTTTCATCTGTTTAATCTCAGCCTGTAGACGTTGTGCAATTAGTTCGTTTTGTCCATTAAACGTGCCAAGATAACGCGAAATAGTTGTTTTTGATGGCAGTACAGTCAAGTTCTTTCGGCAGAATCCGTAACCTTTAGGAGAACAGAACCTTCAAGCAGTACACATTCGCACTGTTAATTTTGACCATTTTGGGTTTTTTCTGGGATAATTTTGAATGCAGTCCATCAAAAATACAGCCTTTACGTTTGAGTTTTCTGCACCGTCAATAATTTTCTTTAAGGATTCAAAAGCTGGTAAATTGTTATTGACATATTTTTGTACTAGCTTAAACCCCGCGGCATATGCCGCATTTAAAATGTAGGACGAATTTAATAACTTTTGTTGCACTAAAGAAAGTTTTAAAAGCACGCTAGAGATTGGCAGTAGAAAAAGTTCCAAAAAATATATTTTTAAATGGAAAGTCTCTGGAAAGGAAACGCTCGCCCCTGGAAGGCGTCCTAATTAATATGACGTTGTTGGAACGCAGTCAAAAAAAAAATCCGGAAAGAATTAATGCTCTTGTGACATGAGATTATATGTGAGAATTATTTGCTCCGCCGAAATAATTTTCAGCTGCCTGCAATCTGTGTTTCTTTTCAGGTTTAAGCCGTTGAGCGTCATAAAAATATAAATGCGGTAACTTAAGTCTCCAGTTACGCCGTTACTGATATTGTTAAATAACTCGATTAATTATTATTTCTTTGTCATTTTAAACTGGCCTTATTATTATTATCTTTATAATAGCAACCATAAGTAACTGTTTATAATGTTTATATGCTAGCGAGTTAATTTTCTTCTTAAATCGCTAGTGAATTAATAGATTGTTGTACAAGTTAAGAAAAGTGAGAGTTTTCCAGCAAATGTAAAAGTTTTACGTGAGCATGGAATTTTCCAATGTGTTAAACATGCAATTTTTCCGTGTAGTTGACAAAAATATCTTTTTAAATAATTTTGGTCAAAGTATGGAAGCGCAATGTTTACTGTACTGTATAAATATAAATAACCAATATACATTATAGAATACTTGAAAATGGATGAATCTGTTATTAATTCATTTAGTTTCAATTTAAACTGCAGAGAGTTCTATAATAGCTACTTGGCGCATTCGGTTACTTATTTAAAAATAGACCTGCGTTTTTCACATATCGCAGCGGTCGTGCTTTTAAAAACATGATGTTTGTATTTACTTATTTTACAGTACTGCAATTAAAGTGATAATAAATAAATCGATCAAATATTTATTTGCTTTTATTTTATATTCCAATACCAATATAATACAAAATACTATTACTTTCACTACATAAAGGGAGATGCCATTCAGTATTAGGTACAGATGTTAAGCCAATAAAAATCAGATAAAACCATTCCACGGAACAGTGCAAATCACAGCAAGCAATCATAGGCGTTCAATTATCAGGGACCCTTACACAAACAATATATACTGTTATCTTTAGTTTGCGTGGCTACGAGAGCAGTGGTCCTTGTTTCCGTACTACTACTTTTATTACAAAACATTAAATTTGTACCATTATTAACATTTAACGACTCTTTGAATACATTCAATTAGTATTAGCTGCAGCATCCTTAACTGCTTTATTTGTGAAATATTTACTGAGAAGTAGGGCATCCAATACCGAACTGAATTTTCAATCCCGGGATTTCGGTATTGAGAAATTCTATCTGGATTCCGGTATTCAATACCAGGATTTAGGGTGTTCAAATCGGGATTCCCTGTTTTCAGTACCGTATTTCCAGTATTCAATACCGGGATTTCAAGTGTTCAATACCGGGATTTCCTGTTTTCAGAACCGGTCTTTCTAGTATATCCCATATACAGGGTGTTATTTAAGTACGTGGCCAAACTTCAAGAGGTAATTCTTTGAGTGATTCTAAGACGAAAAGTTTATATAAACATAGTCCGGTAATGCTTCGTTTTCAAGATACAGGGTGTCAAACTTTTTTTAAATCATTTTTTCGTAAAAATTTTAATAAACCTTCAGCCGATTTTGTTGAAAATTGTCAGTGTTATTTATGGTAGAAAGGGGCTAATTTAGCCCTAACTAGATTAAAATTATTAAGTTCAGTGGCGTCCCGGGGGGCACCTTAACCAATATTTTTGACAAAAAAAGGGTGCGCCACTGACTTTTTAAAACTTTTATTTTTTTCGCATTAAGCAGCAAAAAATACAACTTTTTTATCTCTTTAATTATTTTCGTATCTTTCTTCGTTTTCGAAAAAAACAATAAAAACCACTTTATTGCATGTCATTGCTTTGTTGCATGAAAAAAAAATAACTAGGAAACTAGCAAGAACTGTTTGTAGTATACCTGTTAAAGTGGTTTTTATTTATGATTTAGCAGTTAAAACTATACGGAAATTTAAAAAAAATCAAACAAGAAAAACGCTTTATTAAAACCACACTTAAACAAATGGTACGCAATTTTTTTTTAGTAAAAAAACATTTAACAATAACTAACACAAACTTATAATAGTTGCTGAAAATGTCCTCCTTCAACTTCAATGCAAGCATAAGCTCGTCTTAACATCGATTGCCGAACACGTTGAAATATTCCCGGCGTATATCTTATCTGATTACATGAATCTCGTATCCGTTGGATTAATTCTTCTTCAGTGTTGACAGGAGTTCTATAAACGTGGGATTTTAAATGCCCCCAAAGGAAAAAATCTAACGGATTTAAATCCGGTGACCTGGGTGGCCATGAATGTGGACCAGCGCGACCGATCCAGTTTTCCCCATAAGTTGCATCCAGAAGCTGACGTGCTACTAAGCTAAAGTGAGGTGGGGCCCCATCGTGCATGAACCACATTGCTCTTCTTTCTGCCAGTAGGACATCTTCTAATAGTTCAGGTAACACAAATTCCAGAAAATGACGATACTCTTCACCATTTAATCTCGGGGGTAAAAAAGAAGGTCCAATGAGATAATCACCTACAATACCAACCCAAACATTTACGGAAAATTGTTGTTGATAATTGTTTTCTATAACCACATGGGGATTTTCTTCAGCTCAGATATGATTGTTATGAAAGTTCATAATTGAATTTCGAGAAAAACACGCTTCATCGGTAAACAAAATACTGGATAGAAACGTCGGAGATGCTACCTGTTGTTGCAAAAGCCAAGTACAATAAACAAGTCGTTGGGGAAAATCGGCAGGTAACAACGTTTGAACAAGCTGTATGTGGTAAGGATACAGTTGATATTCCCTTAAAATCTGCCATACAGTAAAGTGAGAAATGTTTAATTGTTGTGCAATTTTGCGTGTACTTATATCGGGACTACGCTCAACTTCATGTAAAACTGCTTCCTCCACCTCAACTGTTCTTACTGTTGCAGGTCTCCCAATAACAGCAGCCGACCTTTGAAAGGTGCCTGATTCGCACAGCCTTTCATGTATTCTTACAAATGTTTGTCTATTTGGAACAAGGCGATGAGAATATCTCTCCTGATAAATCCGTCTAGCCGCTCTGGAATTGCCTTGGGCCATTCCATAAACAAAATGCATATCGGCCATTTCTGCGTTTGTAAATTGAACCATTTTCTAATATCAGTAACGAATTTTTTATTACACCTGCATCAGAATCGCCATTTAAAGCACGCCTGAGCGTTCGAAAACAGGCGATTAAAGCTCGCCGAGCTTTAAAGGTTGTCAAGGAAACGACTGAATGCAACAACGGACATGGACGCGACAAATACGTAAATAATTCTCGTAACTATAGTAGCAATATTATTATGCCCTCTCGATTTATCACAACAAAAATTATATCTAAGTTTTTAGTGGGTAATTTATTTCCAGTATTGGAGGTATAAAAAAAATAGCGTAAAGTATTCGTGGATAACTGGTCTTTAAAACACTTGCTTTATTTCGAGCACTCCGGCTACGCCGTCGTGCTCGAAAACTCGCGCGTGTTTTAAAGACCTTGTTATCCACTCATACTTTAATATACTATTATAGCTTAAAACTCTTAAAAACACTTCAAATAATTATGATGCACGCACTGTTTAAAGTTATGTCAAAGTCAAATTTGTTTGATCAATTGTTTTTCCTTCCACAGCACTCTCAATTTTTTGTTACTTTCAAAACATTGCAGTAATAAATAACCTTATGCATTTTATGTTTATTTGTTTTATCGAAAACAGTTCATCTGAGCGAAAAAATTCAAAAGGTGACTGGTGTAATTTTAATTGCTTAATCATAAATAAAAATAACTTTATTGCATGTCCATGGACAGCAAAAAAACATTTTTTAATAATTAATAAATCACAAAAAATATTTTTTAGCTAGCATTAATTTTTATAACAATTTCTAAGACTAAAATAGACTATTGATATGGAAAAAAATTACAGGTACACCCCAGTTTTTGATAGTTTCGTAGTTATAATTTTTTATTATGTTGTCCCAGGGACAAGCAATAAAGTGATTTTTATTTTTTTTTATCGAAAACGGAGCACGATACGAAAAAAATAAAGAGACAACAAAGTTGTATTTTTAGCTGCTTAATGCGAAAAAGTCCTAAAGAAGTCAGTGGCGCATATTTTTTTGTCAAAAATATTGGTTAAGGTGCCCCCCGGGACGCCACTGAACTTAATAATTTTAATCCAGTTAGGGATAAATTAGCCCCTTCCTACCATAAATAACACTGACAAATTTCAACAAAATCGGCTGAAGGATTATAAAATTTTTACGAAAAAATTATTTTAAAAAAAAAGTTTTGACACCCTGTATCTTGAAAACGAAGCATTACCGGACCTATGTTTATATAAACTTTTCGTCTTAGAATCACTCAAAGAATTACCTCTTAAAGTTTGGCCACGTAATTAAATAACACCCTGTATATCATAGGCTTGTAGGTGTATAATAGGTAAATATGCAAGCAACAGTGACAACACAACTGAACACAGTTTACGCCGTTTATGGACACATCTGCTAACTGCTACTACCCTGAACCATACTAATTATTATCTATCAACATGTTGCTCCATGTGTGGCGCCGGCCAGGCCGGGTAAGGCGACTCGCAGACTCTGCGAACTGCGACGCAGTGCACACAAAAGCAATCCCAAAAATATCGAAAATTCCGGTATTGGGGAAAATACCGAAATTGAAATACCGGATAAAAAAATTAGGGATCCCGGGATACCGACATTTTGGGATCCCGGGATTGGATGCCCTACCGAGAAGTTCTGGCATAATCACATTGTTAAAAAACTTCATAGCAATAGCGCTTTCTTTTTCCCAAAATACCTCATTGAAATGTATTCTTTCACGGAAAAAATGTTTACTACTCCATACCACAAAATCACAGTAATTAACTCCAGTAATAGCGAGTTGCATTTGTATCTGGTAGTAGTAGCCATGGTTATGATCTAATTTAAATTATTCATCCTTTTTTTTGTACACCTGCACATTTTAGAACATTTAGGTCATCTATGCCAATGTCCTTTGCGCAATAAAGACGCTTAATTTCGACAACCCCCATTTCACCACCAAAAGGGCAAATTCAGATTACTATTTAAAATAGCATCTGCTTTTCCACTTAGATAACAAATATTAAATAATTAACGACACTAACTGTAGACCAATAATATTGTAATGTTAAACATATACAGTGTGTCCCAGGATTGATGTTACAAGAGGTGAGATGGTCTAAAAATTTTTGAATTTTATTTTAAGGTTCTGGGATTCGGTCCTGCTTGGTTTGAAAAGAATTTTAAGAATATTTTCAGTTTTTGAAAAACAAGTAGGCCTTGACAGGAAAGCGAAAACTATTTTATTTTCAGGTAAAGTACTCTTTTTGTTCATGATATGGTAAAATTTTATTAAGAAAAGTTGTTTATAATGTTAAATTATGGCCCTATGCAAAATTTCAGAAAGATCTGTCGACTTATAAAAAACCGTTATTTTTTAGATAATTGTATGTTAATTTCAGGTAAACTACCCTTTTTGTTCATGATACGGTAAAATTTTATTAATAAAAGTTGTTTAGAATGATAAATTATAATTCTATACAAAATTTCAGAAGGATCTGTCGACTTAGATTAAAACATAATTTTTTGGATTAAACAATTTTGCATTTATTAAAAATGACGGTTAAATCTAAGTCAACAGATCTTTCTTAAATTTTGTATAGGGTCATAATTTTTCATTCTGAACAACTTTTCTTCATACAATTTTGCCGTATCATGAACAAAAAAGGTAGTTTACCTGAAAATAAAATAAAATAATTTAAAAAATAACGGTTTTTCCTAATTCGACAGATCTTTCTGAAATTTTGTTTAGCGCCATAATTTATCATTATAAACAACTTTCCTTAATAGAATTTTGCCGTATCATAAACAAAAAGGGTAGTTTACCTGAAAATAAAATAGTTTTCGCTTCTCTGTCAAGGCCTACTTGTTTTTTAAAAAATGAAAATATTCTTAAAATTCTTTTCAAATCAAGCAGGACCGAATCCCAGAACCTTAAAATAAAATTCAAAAATTTTTAGTACATCTCACCTCTTGTAACATCAATCCTGGGACACACTGTATGTAAGAGAGTGATTATGCTGCACCGATTTGGTGATTAAGTAGAATTTTAAATAGATTAGAGTTAAATTTCTCAGGTGAACAGGTTTTGAGATACTCCGGCAAAGAATTGTATAAATAAGCTATATCGTAAGAAAAGGATGGCTCATACATTGCAGTGTTGTGATATGGAGGCGTAATTAAATTTCTATTTCGCATATTAACACTATGAACATCACATCTAAATTCAATTTTATTAAGTAAATAAGAGAATACTTTATTTGAGATAATTTTCTGAAACAATGTGGCTGAATGAAGTATTCTGCGATTGTGCATATTTAACCATTTAATTTCGTTAAGTTTATGTGTTATGTGATCAAATTTTCTAATACCCTGAATAAACCTCAGGCATGTATTTTGCATATGCTGAATTCTTTTACTGTCCGCACTGTATATGATTAAAATTATTAAATTGTGCCATGGAAGAGACTGAAGGTCGTTATATACCTCCTCATAATCAAAATTAGCAAAATCTCTGTAAGTATACAAAAAAACTTTTGCGATGCAATTTACATTTAATAGGGTAGTCACAATAAATCAAACAATGATCGGATAATCCATGTACACCAGTCGCACCGTAATTGACTATACATTTTTTATCGTTTACCAAAATAAGGTCCAGTAATGTAGAGCTGTTTTTATCATTTTTCAGTACTTTTATCATTTATAAATAACATATCTATGTTACAATCACCCAGACACACTATCTCGTCCGTCATATGTGCAATAAGTTAAAAGGAGTCCTCCAATGTATCAATGAAGTCAGCGCATCCAAACTCCTGCCTTCGATAAACTGTTCCTATGACAACCGTTAAATTTTTTTAAATAATTTTGATCCACAACTGTTCAATAGCTATACTACAACTTGATGTAGGAATAATAGGAAATTGTAAATTTGTAAATCGATTAAGCAATTAATCAACATCAGCAGATACTGATGAACCTCAGAATTATTACTATAAACAAACTTTATACGATAACTCATAAAAATGAATATTTGATTAATAGAAATAAAACTAAATATATTACCATAAAGACATTTGCAGCAACATAGCAATAAACTTAATAGCAGAAATATTGACAAAAATCTAAATGAAGTTATATTTGCGAAGCAACCAAAATAACTGAAAGTAAACCACAAACTGTATAGAAATACAAATAAAAATAAAACAGGATTTACTTTGTGTTCTGAAAAATGCAAAAGAAAATATTTTCCATATAATTTTATAGAATTATCGATAGAAATATATAAAATGTTTCTTAAATCAATTTTATTCAAACATTCAAAAAACATTTTTAATTTTGGCTATTTTACTATTATCTTTTGCCCTCATATAAATCCTGCCATTTTTAGACCAAAGATATTTAATATTCTTCTCCTTTTTATAATCTCTAGCTGTCGCAAACAGCTGTCGATTTAACGATGAGAGAGATTCATTAATATACACAGAGTTATTGCTTTTTGCCATATGAACTAATTCCAAATTGATATCACTTAACTTCAGATTACGTTTTATCTTTCTGCACGTTAGAAACTCCTCCTTGTCATTTCACGATGATTCCTCTCAATCATTTGAACATCCACTTTAAAAGAGAGAGCATTTCCTACTGGGCGTTTTGTTTGTCCATCTGGTGGTTTGGCAGTACGAGATGCGATGGAACTGCACTCGACTATGGCAACGATGTTCTCCTCCGCAGCAACAACCTGATAAATAACTCGTTTGTACTGAATGCTAAAGCTCGGAAGACATCAGTTTTTCGGAGAGCAACTGAATGTAATAAGTGTTGGTTCACAACGTACTCGTGATAACTAATCACACGCTTTAGTACGTAACTTAGGCAGTACTATTTATGGGTGAAGGAATCTCTAAGTTGTTAACGGAATTCAGCAATGCCCCGTTGGCATTGCAGTCTGATGGGGCAGCTATGTGCATCGACGATGCGCTCTGAAAGCTTGTTTCTTCTAAATCTCTCTGCAGCTTGGCTAGAGGTGGGCACTGTTGAACTACAGTTTGTATACTATGTAGAATCTGAAATCGCAATAGTTAATAAAGGTATTTTACAGCGTCACTTTTAATAAATTCACCTCTAGCGCGCTATCCATCGCTTCGTATTGCTTTTTGGCTTCACTTACAGCTTCTTTCCAGTTTTCAGACAAGACTTGTCTACTGTCGAGGAATTCTTGTTTCATTTCATTTAGCTGCTTTTCTCCTTTAAGGAAGGTATCTGTAATTATAATGTACTGTAAAATTATGTCGTTAATAGGATTGATAATAATGAAAATTGTGCAGTGCGAAACGCATTGATTGCCTCTGTTTTTGCCAGATAAAATTTCGAAGCAAATCTTAGGTTATGTCACACAAGAGCACACAAAATTAAAATGGAAAATATAATAACGAATACTCACTTTTCTACAACAGAAATGAGGGTTTCCTTCTTCGTTAACTAAAGGCCAGCTGTCAACACGACGATTTTAGCCCTGTTGCCAGATTTACACTGTACGAAATAAATTTGTAGAAACGGTTTCAAAATGTACCAGATTCTTAGAATTGTATCAGGTCTGGCCACGCTGCTAATATCAAGACCACGCCCAAAATGGTAACTACACATAGACCACGAGCATACATGTTTGACCTTGGGAATTTTCTGCTTTATTATAAAGGTATGATATCCCTAAGTTCTGATAAACAATTTTTATATTTTAGAGTGGTGTTTTGCAAATCTAGTGTAAGAGCGTTGATTTGTTCCTGAAGGGTAGCTATATCATTGGATGATGTCGAGTTTACTAAAACTGGTTCATAATTTTCGATCCTGGGTTGGGATTTTGAACAGCTTTGTGAATTAACAAAATTCTAAAATGTAGAGACTGTTTGGTATGGGTAGTGGTAAATAAACAGACAATTTAACTTACAAAAATAGACGGTACTGATCCTTTTTTTAAACGATAATATTTAAAACTAGTATCAATTTCTTGTTCTCTAAAGTGCTTTGTACACAATACTGTAATATCTGTAATTTTACTTATATCTGTAATATAAATTGAGTTGTTTAAATAAATACAAAGCTCATGAGTTTTTTCTTGTACCTACCACAAATTTCGTGTAAGAATTTGAGCCACTTTTCTCGAATTTCTAATTCGCTTGGTATTTGAAAGAAAGGTGCATTTTTATTATGGCAAAGAAAGCATTTCCTACCCATTGTGAAAGAGACCACTACCAGAAATGTAATCTTTCAAATATGAAGGAAGATTTTATTGGGTCTGTTCCTAGGCAATATTCGAATATTTAAATTTCAGAGGGAATATAGTTTGCAAATTTGTTAGCAGATGGCGCAAGCGAGTGTACAGTTTTACAGTTGCTTTATATACTACAGTTTGGCCATACGTGGTCACGTTTTCTATTGGTCGGCGCCATTTTGTGTCTTCCGTCATCTTGACAATTACATGTTGAAGACATCAAGTTGACGTTCACACATGTTAATTTGTCACCAGGCTTGTCTAAAATTTGTATATCTGCAAATATAATATTTGAAAACTGCTGGAAACAATACATTTCGTTATCGGTAAGCTAATAAGTCAACCCTAAAACTGATTTTATCAAAGTTGGAGTTTTAGATATGGGGTTTTGCTGTGCATTCGGATGTAACAATAAAACTGCACATGGAATTAAAATCAAACGTTTTCCGAGGAACAAAACTAGGCGAGACTTGTGGGCTAAGCAGGTGAATCGCGAAAATTGGTATCCTAATGAGAATTCACAAATATGTGAACAGCATTTTGAAGAATCCATGTGGGAGAAAGTGCGTGTTGACGGGAAACGGAAACTTATAAGTAATGCTGTGCCAACGTTATTTTCTTTCACGCCGTCCACATTAGAGCCTAAAAACACTGAAAATGCCTCTGCCTACACAGAAAACGATAACATTTTTGATATACATGTGGCATCATCATCATCAATAAAAAGTTCAAGCGACTGCATTCCAACTGAGGTAGATTCTCGTTTGTTCCTAGAACAAGAAATTAGAAATTTGAAGGAGAAGCTAGAATAACGTAATAAAGGTTACAAAAAACTGCTAATTCAAAATCTCAAGTACAAAAGGGTCATTCGGAAACTGAAACGAGAACGGAAATATCTAAAATCAAACAATTTGCTTAATACGATTTTCAACGAAGATCAAATTCGGGCTGCTAACAGAAAATCTACCAAATTTATGAAGTGGAGTAACATAACAGTGAAAAATGCCTTAAAAGTAAAATTTCTGTGTGGTACGAATGGATACAAAGAACTTCGACGTCAACGAATTCCGCTACCATCAGCAAGAACACTGAGAAGGAGTTTACAAAATCTGAAATTTGAATCAGGCATATTAGTCGAAGTCTTTACGTTCTTACAACTAAAAGTGAATTGCTTTACGATACCTCAGCAAAGAGACTGTGGAATCACTTTAGATGAAATGACTATAACGCCGGGAAGAACCTACGATGTTTCATTGAATAAATATTTAGGTCAAATAACTTTACCCCAGCACACCGGAGAAGCAACTCACGCTCTTGTTATAATGTTAGCTGGTATTAGTTCCCGATGGAAGCAAACTGTGGCTTATTTTACTGGCAATTCTGTGGATGGTTCGATTTACAAAATAGTACAGGCGCCAGGGAATTTTGGTACCAGCATTTTGTGTTAATGGGTGGGTGGGGGGCTGTGCTCTGAGTCTAATTTTAAGTTTTCGGATCGATCGGAGAAATTGTTTTTCCGCAATATCTGAAGAAGTGTTGAAAACGGGTTTTCAGCAATTTCTCGTTTCCTGTTGCTCTGGCACTGGAATTGCATCAGTACAAGTTTGTAGTTTATGAAATTCCTCACCACTTTTAGAAATGCCTTTTTCTCGTGCACTCAACAATTTAAAAGTTGTTACCCCCATAAAGCCAAGAAATTAAGGGTTGAAATGGGTTTTACGTAAATATATCGCTTTCAGTTAATCCTACGATAAAAAATACTCTTATATTTTTTGTAGAACAACTAATTTGCATAAAATTTGTATATGAGTATTTTTCCATTTGGACAATTACTTACCGTTCTACAGCCCCGCAAATGTCGCAAGTCACGTAAACCGTACATTTAGTGTGCACTTTCGAACGGCCCTGTTCCTTCGAGTGTGTCGCACTGACTGTTTTCCACACCACCGGTGAGGTACAGCTTGTGGCGAGGTTTTTTTACGTGGTCTCTCCTATAGGCCTAATCCACGAAGTGTATTTCTACACTTCCCTTGGTCTTTTTGATGGGCCGGGTTCTGCATCGTCAATTCCAATCATTGCAGAATCGTCGATTTTGTCGCCCTTGTTAAGTTGTGTTTTCCTTGAAACAAACTCGGGAAGATAAAATATGTCATCGTCGTAGCTGGTGTGGTATTCGTCTTCATCTGTAGCAAGCATTCTGGAGATTTCTTGCGCGTTCTCACAGGATTCTCCGGCGCATATGGAACAAATGGCGGTGCACTTTAAACCCACTTTACGGCAGCCACAAGCCTTTCCACATTTGGTCTTACACCCGCATGAAATTAATTTAATTATTGCAGTAGGCGCGGGAGGCTCAGTGCTAGGCACCGGTGTAAACGTACGGCCACGTTTTTCCAGCCCCATCTTTCCGCGGGTAGAGTGTCATTTCCAAGCCAGGATTGAACTTGATGGTATGTCCGGAATGCGTGCATCCTGGCCGTGTCTTTTGTAGGTGGCAGGGATGCCAGATTAAACGTTGACTTCACAAGGGATTTCGCGAAGTGTTTGTATCGCAGCAAGTTGATTGACTTGTCTTTATGGATGTCTCCACCGTACAACGCAATAAAAAATTGCTCTCCCGCTAATGCGATGATATGCGCGTCTACATCTTTCTGTACAAAGTAATTCGCTGCAGATTCCAGGGTAGGTGTCTTTTCTAGGGTTTTAAGAAATTTCACTTTGCCCATACCGTAAGCAGCCGATGTTGTGTCACAACCAGAAAATGCATGCAAGAACAAGATATGCTTTGATACAGCATCGCCGTGTTTCACGCATGATGTAGAGTAATGCTGTTCCTTCGTATTCAGTTTTGCGGGCTTGCAAAGAAAAACGTTTGCACAGTTTCGTCCTAGTGCCGTCAGAAGGACCAATATGTTGATGTCCTCGGCGACAATGGTTACAGGTGCCTAGCACTAAGCCTCCCGCGCCTCTTGCAATAATAAAATTAATTTCATGCCGGTGCAAGACCAAATGTGGAAAGGCCTATGGCTGTCGCAAAGCGGTTTTAAAGTGCACCGCCATTTGCTTCCCGCCGGAGAATCCTGTGAGAACGTGCAGGAATTCTCCAGAATGCTTACTACAGATGTTGACGAATATCACATCAATTACGACGACGACATATTTTCTCTTTCCGAGTTCTTTTCAAAGGAAACACAACTTGCAAAGGGTGATAAAATCAACGATTCTGCAATGAGTGGGATCAACGATGCAGAACCCGGTCCATCAAAAAGACCATGGGAAGTGTGAGACTGTTAAAAATACACTTCGTGGAGTAGGCATATCGGGGAAACCACATAAAAAGACGCGCTACAAACTGTACCTCAAAGAAACAGGGTCGTTCGAAAGTGCACATTAAATGTACGGTTTACGTGATTTGCGACATTTGCGGCGCTGTAGAACGGTAAATAATTGTCCAAATGGAAAAATACTCATATACAAATTTATGCAAATTAGTTGTTCTACAAAAAATATAAGAGTATTTTTTATCGTAGGATTAACTGAAAGCGATATATTTACGTAAAACCCATTTCAACCCTTAATTTCTTGGCTTTATGGGGTAACAACTTTTGAATTGTTGAGCGCACGAGAAAAAGGTATTTACAAAAGTTGTGAGGAATTTCATAAACTACAAACTTGTATTGAAGCAATTTCAGCATCAGAGCAACAGGAAACGAGAAATTGCTAAAAACCGTTTTCAACACTTCTTCCGATATTGCGGAAAAACAATGTCTCCGATCAATCCGAAAACTTAAAGTTAGACTCAAAGCACAGCCCCCCACCCACCCATTAACCCAAAAATGCTGGTACCAAGAATTGCACGTAAAGCCCTATTAACGATTTCCCTGGCGCCTGTACTAAAAATATATTAATTGACATTATTCCTAAAGCAGAGGCAATTGATTAAATATTATTAGTATTACATCGGATATGGGAGGATCCAACCAAGCTTTATGGAGAATTTGGGATATTAAAGCGGGCCGATTTTCAAGAAATACAAATTTTTGTTATGCATCCTTGTGACCCTTCTCGTAATATATATATATATATATATATATATATATATATATATATATATATTTACATCACGCTATCAATTTGACGTCTTTCATAGCGCAGGTATTTAGCGTCCACCAAAACCATTGGCTTTACATGTAATGTTGTCCATGTATATTAGTTACTTCTGCTTGTTTCACAATAGCTGACGTTTAAAATAAAAAAACTACTTATACGAAAAAGATTATATACGTGGTAAAATGAACTCCTTTCATGTTGTAAACAATTTGACTTCCCATGTATATTTATGAATAATTCCCATCAATTTGGCGACCAAGGTATATACATCATTTTAGACTACCATCCAGATGACGTCCGGCAGTGTTGCCATGTCTTATGCTGTAATTTCCTATAAACGTTTGACGCATTTATCTTAATGGTCTGGCCGCTATTTCGCAAGCGTGCAAAACCGGGCAACTATAATGAAGGGTGACCGTCTGTGTTGATGTTTTATTTTGAATACATGCAAACAATCCGTGTTTAGTACGCCGTACGATATGAACAAGTACTTTAGTTACACCTTGCATTATATCTGCTTAGCATTAATAGAAATCGTAATTATTTGCTTGTTTCTTGTTTTATATAAACATTCTGTTTTTTTCATTGAAGAAAACCCTTTTTTACTTACGAAGGATCTCAAGGTTGTATAATTGAAAAGTGGTCAATCTAAAGCTATTACAATGATGCTATCAAGACAGAGTGATACACAAAGAATTGAAATCCGGGGATGATGATAGCTTTATAAAATATTTGAGGATGGGCAAAAGTGTTTATAAAACTTTTCAATATAGCCACAAATACACTTTCAAAAACCGACACACTGTATGTGTATGAGGTTACCCTAGTCTACTTTTTCTCTTTAATACTCCAAGTTTTTGATCAAAGTTTTCCAATTTCACCATCGTCATCTTAGCATCCGGTTTTCCCACCGTGTATGCTTCTTCTATGCCAGTAGCTATACCTATTTCTTTCAGAATAAACTCCTTTACTTCTTGCTTGATGACTTCTTTCTTAAAATCCGCTCCCCTAATTATTATATTATTTTTCTTTTGTTGATAAGTTCCTTGATTGACCCGACACTATTAGCTCTGTTGCGCTCCTCTGACATGTAGCTTCTTTTCTCTTTCTAAAAAGGTTATTCTAATTAGCTGAGGCGTCTAGTTCGTGCCCCTTGTTTACTCTCTGCCACTGGTATTCAGTTTCACTTCTCCACCTTTGTACGCTTTTTCCAGGAATTAATTTTTATTACTGTTTTTATAACCGGTCTTATCGCTATCGCCCAGCTCCGTCAGCACTTTGATCTTGATCGAGCTCCTGAAGTGATTAATAAAAAGGCTGTTCGTATTTATCTTTTAAACTTCTGTCAACATTCCATCTGTAGGCTCAACCTTGACCGATAAGCTGCGGCCTTGCGACTCTGGCCGCCCTACCCGTTTGCATGACATTATTAAGTTCCTATAGGTGCTTTAAAATTAAGAATTCGTTACACTTCTTGCACTTTACTATTTTGTTGCTGCTTCTTCTTATTCCTACTTTACGCGGTGTGAAATTTAATGAGATAAAGCGTAAACGAGTAATTTATCGTCACTTGCACAATTTCACGTCGGTACTCGGTCACAACAAACCAAATTTTAATTGTTTACCTCATTTTTTTATATCAATTCTGAACAAAAAATCAAAAGTTTTTATTGGACTTTTATATCCCTTTCTATTTGGATATGAAACATTAAAGGTAATACTATTAAAACATGGAAATCATCCCCAACATACAAAATACAAAAATGGAGTAAAATTGTACACAATATAAAATGAACTATCTTCCTTCCTTTAGTTTTGGTATATGCATTCTATAGAAAAACCATTATTTTCAGCAGTGCTGCGTTTTTTAGTCTTCGGCTCATTCTTTAAACTTTCTGACGCGTTCAAAAAAGTGGCACACTAGCTCCTCGTTGTATAAATAACTATTCTCTACCTCGTTGTTGTAAATGTCTCTGGGTTTTTGCACCTGAGGATTAAGCATACTTTTCCAATGTTTTATAACCACATATTGGGTTGTTCGCACTCAGTTTTGCCTTACTTTAAGTATTAATTGAATGTGATTTTGCACAGCACCATTAAAAAGGACAGGAACTCCTCGCCCACGTTTACCTCTTATCACAATTCTTTTACATTTTTTCATTCCGATATGGCATTTGAAGAATTTTTTTTTAAATAATTTGCTAACATGTAAATAATTCGTTTACAAATATTTTTTTATACAGAAATACAGTGTAACCAGTTAATATTGTTATGCCATATCATTCTAATTTGGAGGATAATAGTTTGGACATACTGTATGTGTAATATGTATATGTGGTTAGTTACTTTTCGAGTGTATGGTGCCCGGTGGTAGTCTGTCTTCGTAACCATGCTAATTATTAGAAATATTCAAAATTTATTTCGGGACTTAATGCACGAGCTTTGGCCTTACTCAGGCAAGCGCAAGCGCTATGTCTGCTTCAAAAATAATGTTTGAAATTCATTATTAGGTTACTTGAATAATAGTTTATAACTTTAACACTTTTTTTTCAGTTACTCAACGATTCAATTAACCGGAACGTTAATTCTAATTGTGTTTAATTGTGTTTTATGGCACAACTTTTGTTAATAAGCAGATTCGGCTCTTTGTATGAATTCGCAAAGAGCAACCTTCCTCCAAAATTTAAATGGTTGAACCCTTTTCTGTCATTTCAGGTTGCTGCTTGTTAATACTTGTTATTTATAGTTATAAATTTGTTTATGTGCATTTTGTTGGCTGAATTGGGTGTAAAATACGGTCATATTATTCTTTTTCAGCCTTTATGTTAGGTTACAACTATTTTGTTTTTTCAAATATGTTTACCTTGTGTAATGTGATGTAACCGTATCACTGCATCAAAATTTCATGAATATTAATTTCGGCATACGATTAAATAAATAATTACTTACCCTATCAACAGTAAGCTTCTACTAATGATTTACGTATACAAAATTTCTATTGGCTAGAGAAATTTAAATATTATTAACTTTCCTAGTTTTGGTTTTTTAAATATGATAAAATAAAATACACCTATATAAGTAGCGCAAAATGTTCTGGAATTGTTGTTAACTTACATTTATTATTTTCATTTGAAGCACTAATAATTTTTTAACGGGAACTGATTTCACGCCTAAAATTGCAAACATTTTCAATTAATAAAAAAAACAAAATATTTAGAATGTTTCTCTCACAGACAACCAACATCTATCACAATTTTGGCATTTGGAAAATAAAGGCATGTATTATTATTATTAAAATATTAGGATAATCATAATGTCCCGAAATGATTGTAACAAACTAAATGTAAAAGTAGTAATATTACTTAACACCTTAGAGTAGGGTCGCGTACAAATCACGCTATTCTTAATAATTTCCTTAGGAATGTTATAAGATATGCATTTTATGGCGTTGCCTCGAAAAAATACTAAGCTCACTACTAGTAAACGAGTACCGAAATGTGACAATTTGAACAAATGAAGAATACGTAGAATTGTTTTACTGAGAGGAAAACTACTTAGTTAGGATTTTGGATCTATACTAAATTCAACTAAAAAATGTTTGTTAACTAACTTCAACTTAAATTAATGTAAATTAAACACAGTCTTCCACATAACAATTAACATATACTTTTAACATACGCTACATGTTTCGGTTTATCTGTTAAACCATTTTCAGGGCTAATGTCAAAATTGGACAGTCCAATAATATTTTGTGTATTTTTACATTTTTTGATTTGGGTTCTTTCGTGGAATATAACTGTTGCAATGAAGTTGATAATAAATTGTCATTAACACTAAATTAAAGAGAATAATTTTTCGCGTCGTTTAGTACTAAAAACTTAGGTATTGAATAATGTTAATTGTGCATAAAAATATTAATTTCGATATTTAGATACGAGTATTACCTTATATAAGTGAGGGAAATAACTAAATTTTAAAAATAATATTTTTATGCACAATTAACATTATCCAATAAGTTTTTGATACTAAACGACGCGGACAAGTATTCTCTTTAATTTAGTACCACTACCATTTCTTTCCATAAAAATGGTGAGCAGGAATATGCATAACCGTGATAAGCCATGTAAATTGCTTATGTTCAGAGGT
>OW679200.1:84298306-84363095 GCA_940337035.1 Agriotes lineatus | reverse complement strand
ACAAAGTTTGCATACAAGGTTTATTAGTGTATGGTGCATTATCATTTTGCCGGGCTTGAGTGCGAACTTTTTCGAGAGTGTGTCGGGGTGATTAGCGGTGGTTGGCCTTTCCGGGCTCCAACTATCTCCTCCTTGCCTTCACAATATGCAAAATCCTAATCCGGATGCTCCTGAGTACAGGAGTTCCCGTCTATCCCTTACCAACAAATCCCTTACAAATAAAAATAATACATTTGCGTCTATTGCACAATCTAACACTTCCATGTTCCCAAAAAAGGATCAAGCAATCGTTATCGACACCATAGAGGGTGTAACACACAAAGATTATGTCAAAGCCCTAGGTAAGATTGTAAACCCTAATTATATACGATTTGCATCCAAAATTGCAAATAATCGCTTTTGTGTATATTTCGCAAACAAATCTGTAGTAGACGAGGTCATCAATAAGCACAGCTGTCTAAAAATAAACAACACTGAAACACCTATACGCCGATTAATAAATCCTGCAATCCGAGTTGTTCTTTCCAATGTTTCACCCACCATACCACATTCTGTCATTGAAAAAGCTTTTTTAAGCAGAGGAATTAAAATAGTTTCACCGATGTCATTTTTACGTGCAGGTCTAATCGAGGAGGGTTATACGCATATTTTAAGCTTTCGACGACAAGTTTTTGTAGATGAAAAAACAATAAATATTCCAGAGACCATGCTCATACATTATGAAGAAAACGCATATAGAATATTTGCTACAACAATGCAATGGTATGTTTTACATGTAAAAAACCAGGTCACTTATCAACACACTGTCCTAGTACCAATAACGATTTCTCGTCTGAAGATCTTCTAGATAGTGAAAATATTGGAAACGATCAAATTGTGGAAGAAGTCACTACACAGAACAAAGGGATTAAAAGACAGGCAAGACAGGCATCACTAACCCAAGGCTCAACTGCAGATTCAATAATTTTAGATCTCATCGATTCAGAAGACATTTCGGTGCCTAATAACGCGATAGTGCAGACAAACGTTGATGATCAAAACTTCTTAAAGCCCTCTAGAAAACTTGTCAAGAAAGTTAAAAATTCTAATACTGTAGACACTCGACCTTCAAGTTCAAACAAGCAAGCAGATAAGTCTACAGAAGTCTTGACAATTCAATGCAGGAACAACTTGAACCCGTCAAACAAATAATAATGGATCCAGAAAATAAATTTATCTTAGACTACGATTGCCTCTTGGACTTTCTTGAAAATACTGTCGGAGTTAAAGATATTGCAAGCATAGCCCACAACTATACGGACAACATAGAAGGACTTGTACTTATGCTAAGAAATCTATACCCTCACCTACAGACCAGAACTACAAAAAGTAGATTTACAAGGATTATCAAGAAACTAACAGGCACTAAAGGTAACGATGATGAGTCTTTAGTAGAATCTGATGGCTCAACTTGTTCTACATACTAAGAGAAAATTTGTAACAACATTCCATATCAGTTTATACTATTTTACATTTTATTCGTCATATTCATACTACAGTGGAATATTAATGGGTTTTATTCCCATTTAGAAGAATTAAATATTTTAATGTCGACAGAAATGCCAACAATAATATGCTTACAAGAAACAAATTTTAATGACGATAGGGTATGTACAATTAATAAATACAACGTTTACCACAAAAACAGAACCGTAGCGGGAAAAACAAGTGGTGGAGTTGCCACATATGTAAGCAGCAAATATAATTCAACTGCAATTTCCCTTACCACTGATCTGGAAGCAGTAGCAGTGTCTGTGCAGCTGTCTTTTAAAATTACTGTTTGTAATATATATCTATCACGCAGAGACGACATAACTTTTGCAAAATTGAAGGGACTCATACAACAATTGCCCTCTCCGTGCTTGTTACTGGGAGACTTTAATGCATATAATGTAATCTGGGGATCTGAATATACTGATCCTAGAGGAAAAATTATCAATGATATACTAGACGACTCAAATCTAATACTATTATACACAGGCAAAAAAACTAGATTTAACTCTTATAATGCAAAGTTTTCGGCTATAGATCTAAGTTTATGCGATACTGTTCTAGCTCCACGGATGACCTGGAAAACTTTCCCGCAACTTCATGGAAGCGATCATTATCCCATTAAAATTGAAAATACATTAGAAGCTGAAATAGTAGAACCAAATCAATATACTACTTGGAATCTTTGCACTGCAAACTGGGAGCGGTATACCTATGAGATAGAACAAAATTTGAACACAAACATACAAGAAAGCCAAGATGTAGATAACATGGTAGAACATTTAACCTCGACCATGATTGCTGCAGCAAATTGTTCTATTCCAAAAAAATTACCACCAAAAAAGCACATACCAGTACCCTGGTGGAATAAAGAGTGCCAACAAGCAATAAGAGCAAGTAAACAAGCTTTTAATAAGTTAAAAAGGTGTAATACCTTAGAAAATTTACTAAATTTTAAAAAACTTAGAGCTAAAGCTAGATTTGTTATTAAACAAAGTAAAAAAGAATCGTGGGCAAAATACACTTCTTCCATAAACAGCTCAACTCCTATGAGTGAAGTCTGGGACAAAGTTAGGAAAATAAAAGGAATTAATAAATCTCAACAAATTGCACTTCTAAGTTATGAAAATGATATCATCAAATCAAAATCCGAAATAGTGGAGATACTGGCAGATTATTACGAGAGGCAATCCAGCAATGAGAACTATGCAAATGAATTTAGACTGTATAAAGAAGAGAAAGAAAGTGAACAGATAACTTCTTCTGCACTAAAATGGCAAGACATAAATCTTCCCATAAATGAAACAGAATTAAATGATGCAATGAAAAACTGCAAAAATACTAGCCCTGGTCCAGACAATATTCCATATATATTTATCCAAAACCTACCAATTGCTGCCAGGAATTTCCTGTTAAACATCTATAACCAAGTTTGGAACAAGCACAAATATCCTCAAAGTTGGTCTGAAGCCATAATAATTCCAGTTATTAAACCACACAAACCTCAAGATCAAATAACATCGTATAGGCCAATTTCTTTAACATGTACTATGTGCAAATTACTAGAGAAGATCGTAAATCGAAGACTGATGTGGACACTGGAGAAAAACGACTTACTAAACGCAGTGCAAAGTGGATTCCGTAAAGCTCGATCAACCAATGACAATATAATTAATCTAGAAACAGAGATACGGGAAACCTTCGCAAATAATCAAAAACTTATTGGGGTATTCTTTGACATTGAAAAGGCATTTGATATGACTTGGCGACATGGAATAATAACAAAATTATCATCTCTGGGTTTTCATGGCAATATATTGACCTATATCCAAAATTTTTTGCAAAATAGAACTTTTCGCATTAAAGCAAATAGTGTAATGTCAAGCAAAAGGATTTTACAGAATGGAACACCGCAAGGATCAATTATTAGTACGACCTTGTTTTTGCTAGCAATAAATGATATTACTAAAGAAATCACACTTCCAGTCAAAGTGAGTTTATTTGCAGATGACCTAGCAATATATGTAAAAGGTAAAAATGTAAGCTCCATCCAAAAATTGCTACAAAACTCTATAACAAAAATAGAAAGCTGGTCGAAAGCCACCGGATTTAAATTTTCAGCTGAAAAAACGAAATGCATACTGTTTACGAAACAATCTCCAAATGTTAAACCAGACATAAAGTTAAATGGAGAAAACTTACAATATGTAGACAGTATCAGATTTTTAGGAGTAATATTTGATAAAAATCTAAATTGGAAAACCTACTTAAATCATCTAAAACTCTCTTGCACAAAAGGATTAGGATTACTTAAAACCTTGGCTAAACATCAATGGGGAGCCGATACAAATAAACTCCTACATATCTACAGAAGCTTGATCAGATCCAAAATTGATTATGGGTTAGTCGCATATTCAGGTTTCAGGAAGACATACCGCAAAATAATAGAAAAAATTCAAAATTCTGCATTGAGAGTCATTACTGGGGCATATCGGACAAGCCCGATAAAGAGTATCTATGGTCTGACACAAGAATTGCCACTAGACTTACGAACTAAATTACTATCACTCTCTTATGCAACCACCGTTTTAGCAAATATTAAAAATCCAGCATATAAAAATACTTTTACACGCCGTTACAGTACAATATTCAAATCGCAGACAAATATACAACTGCCATTTTATGAGCGAATAAATACTTATCTCACTGAAATCAAATATAAATATCCTACTGTTCTCCCTCTCCAAAACATAAACAATTCACCATGGACTATAAAAATTCCAAATATAAACTATACCCTCACCGAACTTCACAAAAACAAAACCCACCCCTTAATCATACGCAAGGCCTTCTACCAACTCCAAGAACAGTATATAAGTTCAACGTTTCTGTTACTGCATATATCTTCCCGCCACTCTGTATTAGGTCTAGCGCAGCTGGCGTTGCAGGTGTTCAACCATCTGCTGAGGCCAGATTAGCGACCGCGCCGTACACGGGCGCTCAGTCCATTGAAGGAAGCGGCGAAGAGCGAATGGGTGTTCGGAGAGTCAAAAATTAAAAATGCTAAAATAACTAATGTGTTTTACTTCGCTCTATTCACCCAACATTTTGGTCATAATCGAGCTGGATAATATGGAGATGTGGAAATAGGACTGGATTCGCAGGAAACGTTCCAAGACAAGGCTTCAGGGATACAAAGGACGAGGCGTTCGTTGCGGCGGACCATAGCTGTTATTTGGGAAATAACGGCATCAGGCAAGCGTTGGATGGAAATTTAGGAACTCACGTATGTACCAAGCTTTCCTTTGTGTTATCCTTTATTATCCTAGTAGCTTATCAATTTGTGTAAATTGTGTTTTAAACTCACAATGGAGACGTCAAAATTACTAATTAGAAAACGTGGGGCTCTTAAACATAAACTAACCTCATTTAGTAGTTTTCTGGCTACTATTTCGGATAATCCCGATGCGCTAATTATATCCGAATTAGAAGAACGGGTTGAAAAATTAAATGGGACATTTAATGATTTTTCGGAAATACAATCAGATATCGAGGATAGTTGGGAAGAATCTAAACTAGAAGAACAATATAATGAACGTGACGCTTTTGAAAAATCTTATTATGCAGCAATTGCAAAGGGAAAATTATTGATTTCAAACTATAAATTGGGAAATACGCAGGATAAAACCGCGTTGGATAACGAATCGCGTTCGAATTCGGTAAATGCTTTCAATATTAGCAGTCAAATAAAATTACCAGTACTTCAGTTACCCGTATATTCTGGGAATTACTCAGAATGGTTGAGCTTTAGAGATACTTTTAATTCAATTATTCATAATAACTATGATTTAACGGACATTCAGAAACTACATTACTTAAAATCGACGCTTCAGGGGCAAGCTTCCCAATTAATTAAATCTTTACCGATAAGTGATGCAAACTATTTAGTTGCTTGGAAATTATTATGTGACCGTTACGACAACAAGAAATTGTTAATTAATAACCACGTAAAGGCACTGTTTAATCTATCTGTTGTTAAAAACGAATGTGCTAGTGAATTACGGAAATTGATCGATGATTTTTCAAAACATTTATTTTCTTTAGAAGCGTTGGGTCAACCGGTAAATCAGTGGGGCACATTGCTATTATACTTAATATCGTCAAAATTGGATACTAATACAAAACGTGAATGGGAACAAAAGGTTATAAATGCGTCACCAACGGTTGCCGAGTTTCAAACGTTTTTAAAAGACCGTTGTGTACTTTTGGAAAATTTGGAGAACCAAAACGCTAAGCGGGTTTCAGGCAATAAATATAATCCCAAACAGAGTGAAATGACCACCACATTGGTAGCAACTGCAAATGGTACTTCAGGAAATTCTGATAATATTACTTGCTGGTACTGCAATGACAAGGGCCACCTGATTTACACTTGCAAATCCTTTTTAATTTTAAGTCCCAACGACAGGACGGCCGAAGCAAAGGGTAAACGTCTTTGTGTTAACTGCCTAAAGCGAAATCATGTTAGCATGAACTGCAGGGCTGGGGGTTGTAGACGATGCGGAAAGAAACATCATTCCCTGTTGCATTTTAATAACTCAAATCACAATACTAGTGATGAAGGGCAACAAATTAATAATGTAGATACACCGGCAATACAACGAGGTGGAAATACTGTAGTTGCAACATATGGTAGTGTATGTAATCAAGTGTTATTATCCACAGCTATTTTAAAAATTAAAAATAATACAGGGTCGTATAATTTGTGTAGGGCCTTATTAGATTCTGGTTCTGAAAGCACATTCATTACTTCTGAGCTATGCGATAAGTTAGGCTTAAGAAAATGGGACATTAATTTATCAGTAGTGGGAATAAATCAAATTGTCTCCAAAATTAAATTCAAAACGGAAATACAAGTACAGAGTTGCGATTATTCTTTCGCCACTACTATCACTTGCTTTGTAATAGATAGAATAACTGAAAATATTCCACTGTTTTCATTTGATGCTACAGCAATAAAGATACCCAAGGATATAAAATTAGCTGACAATGAGTTTTTCAAATCCAATAAAATTGAGTTATTATTAGGGGCCAACATATTTTGGGAATTAATTTGTCCAGATCAAATTAAATTCGGTAAAAATAAACCTGTATTACAACGCACACAACTGGGATGGGTCTTGTCGGGACCAATTAATTATAATCAAATAAATAATAAGGGAGTTACATGCAATTTTACAAAAACCATCGATCTAAATAATCAACTTAAAGCATTTTGGGATATAGAGGAAATAGACTGCGGCAAGCGGTTTACAAGAGACGAGCAATATTGTGAAGACCATTTCAAAAAAACCACTTTTAGAAATTCTGAAGGTAGATTTGTGGTTTCCATACCATTTAAAAATGACACTTCAGTATTAGGTGATTCATTACAAACGGCTAATTCAAGATTTTACAGTTTGGAAAGGAAATTAGAAAAAAATGCCGACTTAAGAAAATTGTACGTAGAATTTATGAGAGAATATAAAGTCATGGGGCATATGTCAAAAATTCGGGAACCAAATGTGAATATAGATAATTGCTATTATTTACCTCATCACGGAGTTTTTAAGGAAAATAGCTCAACCACAAAATTACGTGTCGTGTATGACGGTTCGTGTAAAACCAATAATAATATTTCGTTGAATGACATTCAGCCTATAGGTCCGGTGATTCAGGAAGAATTGTTTAATATTTTATTGCGATTTAGGATACACATGTACGTTTTATCAGCAGACATAGAGAAAATGTACAGACAGGTTTTAATAAATCCCAATGACAGAAACTTTCAACGAATTTTGTGGCGTGAAAATAAATCAGAGTCATTAGAACATTATGTTTTAAATACCGTAACTTACGGAACTGCATCGGCTCCATACTTAGCAATCAGATCATTACATCAAGTAGCGTATGAATATAAGGACACATTTCCTTTAGCTTCGGAAGTTATACTTAAAGACTACTATGTCGATGACCTTCTGACGTCAGTTGACAATATGGAGGTTGCGATTCAATTGTACAAGGATCTGAACTCCATTTTAGGAGCAGCTTGCTTCAAGCTTCGAAAATGGGTATCTAATAATGCGCAGATTCTAGAGGAAATCAATTCGTGTAATGACACACAGGATACTTTACATATCGGAAATAAGGAAGTCGTGAAAACTTTAGGCATAATTTGGTGTCCACTTTCAGACTATTTAAAATACGAAATAAACGATTCAGAGTCTAAAGAAGAAATAATAACAAAAAGGTCAATTCTATCTTCAATTTCAAAACTGTATGATCCCTTGGGGCTTGTTGGTCCGTGTGTTATTATAGCCAAGATAATGCTGCAACAACTTTGGTTTAATAATTTGGGATGGGATGACACTGTACCGCAAGAAATTGAAATGAAATGGATACAATACAGAAACGATTTAAACACATTAAACAAAATTGAAATACCGCGATTTGTATGTTCCAACAATTATTCGCATATAGAATTGCACACATTTTCAGATGCTTCCGTAGCGGCTTATGGGGCGTGTGTTTATATAAGGGTTCTAACGGAAAACAACATTAAGGTCAATCTTTTATGTGCAAAGTCAAGAGTTTCGCCCATAAAGCGTTTAACAATACCAAGATTAGAGCTCTGTGGAGCCTTGTTAGCTGCTCGGTTGTCAAATAGGGTGCAGGAAAGTTTAAATATTAAATTCAACTCAGTTTATTATTGGTGTGATTCTACAATTGTGCTTAGCTGGTTGAAAATGTCTTCAAATGTGTTGAAGGTATTCGTAGCCAACAGAGTATCGGAAATACAGGAACTGACAAATACAAAGGATTGGTATCATATAGGAACTTTAGATAATCCAGCAGATATAATATCTCGCGGGGTACTACCAAAACATTTGATTAATTCAATTTGGTGGAAAGGTCCTAATTGGTTAACTTTATCAAAATCACAATGGCCTCTTTCTAAATTTTCATTAAACGGTCAAGAGGTCCCAGAATGCAAGGAAATTGTAGATACAGTATCAAACCTAGCAAATATTGTAGGTGAAAATTGGTTTTTTACAAGTTTCTCGTGTTGGAATAAATTACAGCGCACAGTAGCATGGTGTTTGAGATTCATCAATAATTGTCGGAAACCAACAACGGAACGAATTTTAAATAGTAGTATTTCAATAATCGAGTTAAGTATATCGGCTAAATTACTCATTGGTCTATCACAAAGAGAAAGCTTTCCTCAGGAATTAAAATATTTAAAGGGAGTCCAAAAGACACAACTAAAATCAAAAATTGGGCGTTTATCACCATTTATTGATTCAGAAGGTTTATTACGTGTTGGTGGGAGATTACAAAATTCCAATTTTAGCTTCAACAAGAGGCATCCATATTTAATTTGTGGAAAACATCCAATTTCTGAACTAATACTCCAATATGAACACAAGCGGTTATTACATGGCGGTCCACAGTTGATATTAGCTAGTGTAAGAGATCGTTATTGGCCCACGGGGGGGAGAGCTTTGGCAAAAAAGATAGTATATCATTGTGTACGATGTGCCAGAGTAAAGCCAAAACAATTGATTCAATTAATGGGAAATTTACCTGAAAACAGAGTTGTTCCGATGTACCCCTTTCACACTACTGGGGTCGATTACGCAGGTCCATTTCTCGTAAAGCCTCAGAAAGGACGTGGAAAATCAACATTTAAATGTTACATATGTTTATTTGTTTGTTTTACAACAAAGGCGATACATTTGGAAGCGGTTACAGAATTAACTTCACAGGCATTCTTGGCAACATTGCGTAGATTTGTAGCTCGACGCGGTAAACCTGCTAATATATATTCTGACAATGGGAAAAACTTTGTAGGCGCAGCGTCTGAATTACGAGAATTAGGAAAATTTTTAATTACAAATAACCGTAAAATAGAAGTTACAGCAAACAACGAGAATATTGATTGGCATTTTATTCCTGCTAATAGTCCAAATTTCGGGGGGTTATGGGAGGCGGGTGTTAAGTCCACGAAATATCATCTGAAAAGAGCAATAGGAAATGCATTAGTCACCTTCGAGGAGTTTCTAACAATAATTACACAAATTGAAGGTATCCTAAATTCTCGACCCTTGCACCCCATATCTACTTCACCAAACGACTATGAACCTTTAACTCCTTCACATTTCTTGCTTGGTCGAAGTGGAGTCAGTGTACCAGATCCAAGCTACGAAGACGCTACTGTCAGCCGTCTTTCGCGCTTCCAGTACTTACAACAAAGGGTACAACAATTTTGGCGACGGTGGTCTCAGACATACATCACGGAGCTGCAGCAACGTCAGAAATGGACCAGACAACAGGACAATGTCAAGATTGGAGATTTGGTTGTGATTAAAAACGAAAATCTACCTCCACTCAAATGGCGATTGGGGCGAATCAGTTCCATCCATCCAGGAAGTGACGGTGTAGTGAGAGTGGTGACTATAAAAACCTCGTCCGGTGAATTGAAACGCGCAATAACAAAGATTTGTCTACTACCCATCAGAGACTAAAATAGAACTTTGCGCTACACAGTGCTGAATTACATTAGATTTAAGTTTGCATGTATCATATAAGTCAATTCTCATTAGAATAAGCATAATACCTTTATGTTACTGTAATTATGTTGAAACTGTATTTCAAGGGGGGGAGTATGTTACTGCATATATCTTCCCGCCACTCTGTATTAGGTCTAGCGCAGCTGGCGTTGCAGGTGTTCAACCATCTGCTGAGGCCAGATTAGCGACCGCGCCGTACACGGGCGCTCAGTCCATTGAAGGAAGCGGCGAAGAGCGAATGGGTGTTCGGAGAGTCAAAAATTAAAAATGCTAAAATAACTAATGTGTTTTACTTCGCTCTATTCACCCAACAGTTTCTATATACTGATGCATCAAAATCCGGTGTAAAAGTTCGAGCTGCAGTGATAACTCCCAATCAAGAGTACCGCTATCGCCTACCTGAAATATGCAGCATCTACACTGGAGAGCTATATGCAATATTACAAGCCTTGGTGTATACTACAAATCACCCAGGATCATCATACGTCATTTGTACAGACTCGTTGAGTTCATTACAAACCCTACAACAATACTACCCTACAAATCCAATAGCTCAAGAAATAAAAGACCAGTTATCCCAGCTAGATTCACAGGGAAATGAAATCACATTTGTCTATATACCATCCCATGTAGGTATTTTAGGCAATGAAAAGGCGGATAAAGCAGCGCGGGAAGCCACTACAACATCAGAGCCAATTCCTGCACCTGATGTTTGCATAAGTACTGATGTTAAAAATTACATCAAACAAAAAGTGCACCAAATCTGGCAAAACGAATGGGATCAGAGTGCAACAAAGCTCAAGGAAATTATGCCTAACATAAATCACACTCTGATACTACCCGAAGACAGAAAAACACAGGTTACAGCCACACGGATCCGAATAGGTCATACAAGATACACCCATAGTTACCTCCTTACAAAAGAACCACAACCTACATGTGATGTATGTCAACTTCCGGATACCATCAAACATATCATTATAAATTGTCCAAAATACGCACAACAACGAACAAGATATAATATCCCTAACAATGTGGTGGAAGCACTTGGTGGAAACCTCGAAAACCTACAACGAACGATAACTTTCCTAAAATACATAAATGTATATAATAAATTGTAAATAAAACTGTACAAATTCGCTAATGACCCATAAGTGGTCGATGCGACATCACCAAATAAAAAAAAAAAAAAAAAAAAAATTTGCTAATATATCTAAAAATGTTGATAAATTTGCTAATATATCTAAAAATGTTGATAAATTTCCTAATATATCTAAAAATGTTGATAACTTTGCTAATATATTTAAAAATGTTGATTTGATAAATTTCCTAATATATTTAAAAATGTTGATAAATTTGCTAATATATCTAAAAATGTCGATAAATTTGCTAATATATTTAAAAATGTTGATAAATTTGCTAATATATCTACAAATGTTAATACTTTTAATAATATATCTAAAAATGTTGATAAATTTGCTAATATATCTAAAAATGTTGATAAATTTCCTAATATATCTAAAAATGTTGATATCTTTGCTAATATATTTAAAAATGTTGAAAAATTTGCTAATATATCTAAAAATGTTGATAAATTTCCTAATATATTTAAAAATGTTGATAAATTTGCTAATATATCTAAAAATGCTGATAAATTTGCTAATACATCCAAAAATGTTGATAAATTTCCTAATATATCTAAAAGTGTTGATAATGTTGCTAAATTATCTAAAAATGTTGATAAATTTGCTAATATATCTAAAAATGTTGATAAATTTTCTAATATATCTAAAAATGTTGATAAATTTGCTAATATATTTAAAAATGTTGATAAATTTGCTAATAAATCTAAAAATGTTGATAAATTTGCTAATATAGCTAAAAATGCTGATAAATTTCCTAATATATCTAAAAATGTTGATAACTTTGCTAATATATTTAAAAATGTTGATAAATTTGCTAATAAATCTAAAAATGTTGATAAGTTTGCTAATATATTTTAAAATGTTGATAAATTTCCTAATATATTTAAAAATGTAGATAAATTTGCTAATATATCTAAAAATGTCGATAAATTTGCTAATATATTTAAAAATGTTGATAAATTTGCTAATATATCTACAAATGTTAATACTTTTGATAATATATCTAAAAATGTTGATAAAATTGCTAATATATCTAAAAATGTTGATAAATTTCTTAATATATCTAAAAATGTTGATAACTTTGCTAATATATTTAAAAATGTTGATAAATTTTCTAATATATTTTAAAATGTTGATAAATTTCCTAATATATTTAAAAGTGTTGATAAATTTGCTAATATATCTAAAAATGCTGATAAATTTGCTAATACATCCAAAAATGTTGATAAATTTCCTAAAATATCTAAAAGTATTGATAAATTTGCTAAATTATCTAAAAATGTTTATAAATTTGCTAATATATCTAAAAATGTTGATAAATTTGCTAATATATCTAAAAATGTTGATAAATTTGCTAATATATCTAAAAATGTTGATAAATTTCCTAATATATCTAAAAATGTTGATAACTTTGCTAATATATTTAAAAATGTTGATAAATTTGCTAATACATTTTAAAATGTTGATAAATTTCCTAATATATTTAAAAATGTTGATAAATTTGCTAATATATCTAAAAATGTCGATAAATTTGCTAATATATTTAAAAATGTTGATAAATTTGCTAATATATCTACAAATGTTAATACTTTTAATAATATATCTAAAAATGTTGATAAATTTGCTAATATATCTAAAAATGTTGATAAATTTCCTAATATATCTAAAAATGTTGATATCTTTGCTAATATATTTAAAAATGTTGAAAAATTTGCTAATATATCTAAAAATGTTGATAAATTTCCTAATATATTTAAAAATGTTGATAAATTTGCTAATATATCTAAAAATGCTGATAAATTTGCTAATACATCCAAAAATGTTGATAAATTTCCTAATATATCTAAAAGTGTTGATAAATTTGCTAAATTATCTAAAAATGTTGATAAATTTGCTAATATATTTTAAAATATTGATAAATTTCCTAATATATTTAAAAATGTTGATAAATTTGCTAATATATCTAAAAATGTTGATAAATTTCCTAATATATTTAAAAATGTTGATAAATTTGCTAATATATCTAAAAATGCTGATAAATTTGCTAATACATCCAAAAATGTTGATAAATTTCCTAATATATCTAAAAGTGTTGATAAATTTGCTAAGATATCTAAAAATGATGATAATTTTTTTAATATATCTAAAAATGTTGATAAATTTGCTAATATATCTAAAAATGATGATAAATTTGCTAATATATCTAAAAATTTTGATAAATTTGCTAATATATCTAAAAATGTTGATAAATTTCTTAATATATCTAAAAATGTTGATAGCTTTGCTAATATATTTAAAAATGTTGATAAATTTTCTAATATATTTTAAAATGTTGATAAATTTCCTAATATATTTAAAAATGTTGATAAATTTGCTAATATATCTAAAAATGCTGATAAATTTCCTAATATATCTAAAAATGTTGATAACTTTGCTAATATATTTAAAAATGTTGATAAATTTGCTAATATATCTAAAAATGTCGATAAATTTGCTAATATATTTTAAAATGTTGATAAATTTCCTAATATATCTACAAATGTTAATACTTTTAATAATATATCTAAAAATGTTGATAAATTTGCTAATATATCTAAAAATGTTGATAAATTTCCTAATATATCTAAAAATGTTGATATCTTTGCTAATATATTTAAAAATGTTGAAAAATTTGCTAATATATCTAAAAATGTTGATAAATTTCCTAATATATTTAAAAATGTTGATAAATTTGCTAATATATCTAAAAATGCTGATAAATTTGCTAATACATCCAAAAATGTTGATAAATTTCCTAATATATCTAAAAGTGTTGATAAATTTGCTAAATTATCTAAAAATGTTGATAAATTTGCTAATATATTTTAAAATATTGATAAATTTCCTAATATATTTAAAAATGTTGATAAATTTGCTAATACAGTGCGAGTGTAAAGTCTGGAACCATCTAAATAGAACTTTTAGCAAATGTTTTTGAAAGAAATCCCGAAACACGTCAATTTTTATTTTAAATAAGACGTATTTTACTGTAATTGTCACTTTTAGATTATCTTTTGTTTTTGAGTTATGACGTTTGCGATAATTTTTTTAAATGGAAACCCTAAATTTTTATGATAAATTTGGACAGAGCATGAAATTCTAAGACCAAATACGCTAAAAAAGTATGATACTGTATTTTGAAATTTTCGAGAAAATCGCTTTTAAAGTATTAAAACAGAAATCGAATAAAAATCAAGTAGCCATGAAACAATGAGTTAGCCCTAAAATTATGACAGTTCTTCATAGTTTGTTTATCTGTTTTTGTTGTGTGCTCCTAATTAAATAAATAATGGTGCGATATTTGAGTGAAAATGGACGAATTTAAATTTTAGTATTGAGGGGATGTGGTAATCGTACGAATTTCTCGAAAATTTCAAAATACAGTATCATGCTTCTTTTTGGCGTATTTGGTCTTAGAATTTCATGCTCTGTCCAAATTCATCATAAACAATTAGGGTTTCCATTTAAAAAAATTATCGCAAACGTCATAACTCAAAAACAAAAGACAATCTAAAAGTGACGATTACAGTAAAATACGTGTTTTTTAAAATGAAAATTGACGTGTTCGAGGATTTCTTGCAAAAACATTTGATAAAAGTGTTATTTCGGTAGTTCCAGACTTTACACTCGCACTGTATATCTAAAAATGTTGATAAATTTCCTAATATATTTAAAAATGTTGATAAATTTGCTAATATATCTAAAAATGCTGATAAATTTGCTAATACATCCAAAAATGTTGATAAATTTCCTAATATATCTAAAAGTGTTGATAAATTTGCTAATATATCTAAAAATGATGATAATTTTTTTAATATATCTAAAAATGTTGATAAATTTGCTAATATATCTAAAAATGATGATAAATTTGCTAATATATCTAAAAATTTTGATAAATTTGCTAATATATCTAAAAATGTTGATAAATTTCTTAATATATCTAAAAATGTTGATAGCTTTGCTAATATATTTAAAAATGTTGATAAATTTTCTAATATATTTTAAAATGTTGATAAATTTCCTAATATATTTAAAAATGTTGATAAATTTGCTAATATATCTAAAAATGCTGATAAATTTCCTAATATATCTAAAAATGTTGATAACTTTGCTAATATATTTAAAAATGTTGATAAATTTGCTAATAAATCTAAAAATGTTGATAAATTTGCTAATATATTTTAAAATGTTGATAAATTTCCTAATATATTTAAAAATGTTGATAAATTTGCTAATATATCTAAAAATGTCGATAAATTTGCTAATATATTTAAAAATGTTGATAAATTTGCTAATATATCTAAAAATGTCGATAAATTTCCTAATATATTTAAAAATGTTGATAAATTTGCTAATATATCTAAAAATGTCGATAAATTTGCTAATATATCTAATAATGTCGATAAATTTGCTAATATATTTAAAAATGTTGATAAATTTGCTAATATATCTAAAAATGTTGATAAATTTCCTAATATATTTAAAAATGTTGATAAATTTGCTAATATATCTAAAAATGTCGATAAATTTCCTAATATATTTAAAAATGTTGATAAATTTGCTAATATATCTAAAAATGTCGATAAATTTGCTAATATATTTAAAAATGTTGATAAATTTTCTAATATATTTTAAAATGTTGATAAATTTCCTAATATATTTAAAAATGTTGATAAATTTGCTAATATATCTAAAAATGCTGATAAATTTCCTAATATATCTAAAAATGTTGATAACTTTGCTAATATATTTAAAAATGTTGAAAAATTTGCTAATAAATCTAAAAATGTTGATAAATTTGCTAATATATTTTAAAATGTTGATAAATTTCCTAATATATTTAAAAATGTTGATAAATTTGCTAATATATCTAAAAATGTCGACAAATTTGCTAATATATTTTAAAATGTTGATAAATTTCCTAATATATTTAAAAATGTTGATAAATTTGTTAATATATCTAAAAATGTCGATAAATTTGCTAATATATTTAAAAATGTTGATAAATTTTCTAATATATTTTAAAATGTTGATAAATTTCCTAATATATTTAAAAATGTTGATAAATTTGCTAATATATCTAAAAATGCTGATAAATTTCCTAATATATCTAAAAATTTTGATAACTTTGCTAATATATTTAAAAATGTTGATAAATTTGCTAATAAATCTAAAAATGTTGATAAATTTGCTAATATATTTTAAAATGTTGATAAATTTCCTAATATATTTAAAAATGTTGATAAATTTGCTAATATATCTAAAAATGTCGATAAATTTGCTAATATATTTAAAAATGTTGATAAATTTGCTAATAAATCTAAAAATGTTGATAAATTTGCTAATATATTTTAAAATGTTGATAAATTTCCTAATATATTTAAAAATGTTGATAAATTTGCTAATATATCTAAAAATGTTGATAACTTTGCTAATATATTTAAAAATGTTGATAAATTTGCTAATAAATCTAAAAATGTTGATAACTTTGCTAATATATTTAAAAATGTTGATAAATTTTCTAATATATTTTAAAATGTTGTTAAATTTCCTAATATATTTAAAAATGTTGATAAATTTGCTAATATATCTAAAAATGCTGATAAATTTCCTAATATATCTAAAAATGTTGATAACTTTGCTAATATATTTAAAAATGTTGATAAATTTGCTAATAAATCTAAAAATGTTGATAAATTTGCTAATATATTTTAAAATGATAAATTTCCTAATATATTTAAAAATGTTGATAAATTTGCTAATATATCTAAAAATGTCGATAAATTTGGTAATATATTTAAAAATGTTGATAAATTTGCTAATAAATCTAAAAATGTTGATAAATTTGCTAATATGTTTTAAAATGTCAAATAGCAAATTGAGGATTCGCTTTTCGACCGTTGACCGCGACGGACGTTCTAGCTGTATGGTGCATTATCATTTTGCCGGGCTTGAGTGCGAACTTTTTCGAGAGTGTGTCGGGGTGATTAGCGGTGGTTGGCCTTTCCGGGCTCCAACTATCTCCTCCTTGCCTTCACAATATGCAAAATCCTAATCCGGATGCTCCTGAGTACAGGAGTTCCCGTCTATCCCTTACCAACGAATCCCTTACAAATAAAAATAATACATTTGCGTCTATTGCACAATCTAACACTTCCATGTTCCCAAAAAAGGATCAAGCAATCGTTATCGACACCATAGAGGGTGTAACACACAAAGATTATGTCAAAGCCCTAGGTAAGATTGTAAACCCTAATTATATACGATTTGCATCCAAAATTGCAAATAATCGCTTTTGTGTATATTTCGCAAACAAATCTGTAGTAGACGAGGTCATCAATAAGCACAGCTGTCTAAAAATAAACAACACTGAAACACCTATACGCCGATTAATAAATCCTGCAATCCGAGTTGTTCTTTCCAATGTTTCACCCACCATACCACATTCTGTCATTGAACAAGCTTTTTTAAGCAGAGGAATTAAAATAGTTTCACCGATGTCATTTTTACGTGCAGGTCTAATCGAGGAGGGTTATACGCATATTTTAAGCTTTCGACGACAAGTTTTTGTAGATGAAAAAACAATAAATATTCCAGAGACCATGCTCATACATTATGAAGAAAACGCATATAGAATATTTGCTACAACCAATGCAATGGTATGTTTTACATGTAAAAAACCAGGTCACTTAGCAACACACTGTCCTAGTACCAATAACGATTTCTCTTCTGAAGATCTTCTAGATAGTGAAAATATTGGAAACGATCAAATTGTGGAAGAAGTCACTACACAGAACAAAGGGATTAAAAGACAGGCATCACTAACCCAAGGCTCAACTGCAGATTCAATAATTTTAGATCTCATCGATTCAGAAGACATTTCGGTGCCTAATAACGCGATAGTGCAGACAAACGTTGATGATCAAAACTTCTTAAAGCCCTCTAGAAAACTTGTCAAGAAAGTTAAAAATTCTAATACTGTAGACACTCGACCTTCAAGTTCAAACAAGCAAGCAGATAAGTCTACAGAAGTCTTGACAAATTCAATGCAGGAACAACTTGAACCCGTCAAACAAATAATAATGGATCCAGAAAATAAATTTATCTTAGACTACGATTGCCTCTTGGACTTTCTTGAAAATACTGTCGGAGTTAAAGATATTGCAAGCATAGCCCACAACTATACGGACAACATAGAAGGACTTGTACTTATGCTAAGAAATCTATACCCTCACTTACAGACCAGAACTACAAAAAGTAGATTTACAAGGATTATCAAGAAACTAACAGGCACTAAAGGTAACGATGATGAGTCTTTAGTAGAATCTGATGGCTCAACTTGTTCTACATACTAAGAGAAAATTTGTAACAACATTCCATATCAGTTTATACTATTTTACATTTTATTTGTCATATTCATACTACAGTGGAATATTAATGGGTTTTATTCCCATTTAGAAGAATTAAATATTTTAATGTCGACAGAAATGCCAACAATAATATGCTTACAAGAAACAAATTTTAATGACGATAGGGTATGTACAATTAATAAATACAACGTTTACCACAAAAACAGAACCGTAGCGGGAAAAACAAGTGGTGGAGTTGCCACATATGTAAGCAGCAAATATAATTCAACTGCAATTTCCCTTACCACTGATCTGGAAGCAGTAGCAGTGTCTGTGCAGCTGTCTTTTAAAATTACTGTTTGTAATATATATCTATCACGCAGAGACGACATAACTTTTGCAAAATTGAAGGGACTCATACAACAATTGCCCTCTCCGTGCTTGTTACTGGGAGACTTTAATGCATATAATGTAATCTGGGGATCTGAATATACTGATCCTAGAGGAAAAATTATCAATGATATACTAGACGACTCAAATCTAATACTATTAAACACAGGCAAAAAAACTAGATTTAACTCTTATAATGCAAAGTTTTCGGCTATAGATCTAAGTTTATGCGATACTGTTCTAGCTCCACGGATGACCTGGAAAACTTTCCCGCAACTTCATGGAAGCGATCATTATCCCATTAAAATTGAAAATACATTAGAAGCTGAAATAGTAGAACCAAATCAATATACTACTTGGAATCTTTGCACTGCAAACTGGGAGCGGTATACCTATGAGATAGAACAAAATTTGAACACAAACATACAAGAAAGCCAAGATGTAGATAACATGGTAGAACATTTAACCTCGACCATGATTGCTGCAGCAAATTGTTCTATTCCAATAAAATTACCACCAAAAAAGCACATACCAGTACCCTGGTGGAATAAAGAGTGCCAACAAGCAATAAGAGCAAGTAAACAAGCTTTTAATAAGTTAAAAAGGTGTAATACCTTAGAAAATTTACTAAATTTTAAAAAACTTAGAGCTAAAGCTAGATTTGTTATTAAACAAAGTAAAAAAGAATCGTGGGCAAAATACACTTCTTCCATCAACAGCTCAACTCCTATGAGTGAAGTCTGGGACAAAGTTAGGAAAATAAAAGGAATTAATAAATCTCAACAAATTGCACTTCTAAGTTATGAAAATGATATCATCAAATCAAAAATCGAAATAGTGGAGATACTGGCAGATTATTACGAGAGGCAATCCAGCAATGAGAACTATGCAAATGAATTTAGACTGTATAAAGAAGAGAAAGAAAGTGAACAGATAACTTCTTCTGCACTAAAATGGCAAGACATAAATCTTCCCATAAATGAAACAGAATTAAATGATGCAATGAAAAACTGCAAAAATACTAGCCCTGGTCCAGACAATATTCCATATATATTTATCCAAAACCTACCAATTGCTGCCAGGAATTTCCTGTTAAACATCTATAACCAAATTTGGAACAAGCACAAATATCCTCAAAGTTGGTCTGAAGCCATAATAATTCCAGTTATTAAACCACACAAACCTCAAGATCAAATAACATCGTATAGGCCAATTTCTTTAACATGTACTATGTGCAAATTACTAGAGAAGATCGTAAATCGAAGACTGATGTGGACACTGGAGAAAAACGACTTATTAAACGCAGTGCAAAGTGGATTCCGTAAAGCTCGATCAACCAATGACAATATAATTAACTCTAGAAACAGAGATACGGGAAGCCTTCGCAAATAATCAAAAACTTATTGGGGTATTCTTTGACATTGAAAAGGCATTTGATATGACTTGGCGACATGGAATAATAACAAAATTATCATCTCTGGGTTTTCATGGCAATATATTGACCTATATCCAAAATTTTTTGCAAAATAGAACTTTTCGCATTAAAGCAAATAGTGTAATGTCAAGCAAAAGGATTTTACAGAATGGAACACCACAAGGATCAATTATTAGTACGACCTTGTTTTTGCTAGCAATAAATGATATTACTAAAGAAATCACACTTCCAGTCAAAGTAAGTTTATTTGCAGATGACCTAGCAATATATGTAAAAGGTAAAAATGTAAGCTCTATCCAAAAATTGTTACAAAACTCTATAACAACAATAGAAAGCTGGTCGAAAGCCACCGGATTTAAATTTTCATCTGAAAAAACGAAATGCATACTGTTTTCGAAACAATCTCCAAATGTTAAACCAGACATAAAGTTAAATGGAGAAAACTTACAATATGTAGACAGTATCAGATTTTTAGGAGTAATATTTGATAAAAATCTAAATTGGAAAACCTACCTAAATCATCTAAAACTCTCTTGCACAAAAGGATTAGGATTACTTAAAAACCTTGGCTAAACATCAATGGGGAGCCGATACAAATAAACTCCTACATATCTACAGAAGCTTGATCAGATCCAAAATTGATTATGGGTTAGTCGCATATTCAGGTTGCAGGAAGACCTACCGCAAAATAATAGAAAAAATTCAAAATTCTGCATTGAGAGTCATTACTGGGGCATATCGGACAAGCCCGATAAAGAGTATCTATGGTCTGACACAAGAATTGCCACTAGACTTACGAACTAAATTACTATCACTCTCTTATGCAACCACCGTTTTAGCAAATATTAAAAATCCAGCATATAAAAGTACTTTTACACGCCGTTACAGTACAATATTCAAATCGCAGACAAATATACAACTGCCATTTTAATGAGCGAATAAATACTTATCTCACTGAAATCAAATATAAATATCCTACTGTTCTCCCTCTCCAAAACATAAACAATTCACCATGGACTATAAAAATTCCAAATATAAAACTATACCCTCACCGAACTTCACAAAAACAAAACCCACCCCTTAATCATACGCAAGGCCTTCTACCAACTCCAAGAACAGTATATAAGTTCAACGTTTCTATATACTGATGCATCAAAATCCGGTGTAAAAGTTGGAGCTGCAGTGATAACTCCCAATCAAGAGTACCGCTATCGCCTACCTGAAATATGCAGCATCTACACTGGAGAGCTATATGCAATATTACAAGCCTTGGTGTATACTACAAATCACCCAGGATCATCATACGTCATTTGTACAGACTCGTTGAGTTCATTACAAACCCTACAACAATACTACCCTACAAATCCAATAGCTCAAGAAATAAAAGACCAGTTATCCCAGCTAGATTCACAGGGAAATGAAATCACATTTGTCTATATACCATCCCATGTAGGTATTTTAGGCAATGAAAAGGCGGATAAAGCAGCTCGGGAAGCCACTACAACCATCAGAGCCAATTCCTGCACCTGATGTTTGCATAAGTACTGATGTTAAAAATTACATCAAACAAAAAGTGCACCAAATCTGGCAAAACGAATGGGATCAGAGTGCAACAAAGCTCAAGGAAATTATGCCTAACATAAATCACACTCTGATACTACCCGAAGACAGAAAAACACAGGTTACAGCCACACGGATCCGAATAGGTCATACAAGATACACACATAGTTACCTGCTAACAAAAGAACCACAACCTACATGTGATGTATGTCAACTTCCGGATACCATCAAACATATCTATTATAAATTGTCCAAAATACGCACAACAACGAACAAGATATAATATCCCTAACAATGTGGTGGAAGCACTTGGTGGAAACCTCGAAAACCTACAACGAACTATAACTTTCCTAAAATACATAAATGTATATAATAAATTGTAAATAAAAACTGTACAAATTCGCTAATGACCCATAAGTGGTCGATGCGACATCACTAAATTAAAAAAAAAAAAAAAAAAAAAAAATAGCAAATTGCCACATTTTGCATAATTTGAATTCTCAAGCTGCATGCAAAGTACTGCAGATACATAACGACCTGGTAAGCAGCATTGCACCGCAGGGTATTTTACATACGCTGGTCCTAAAAACAATATCAGTTTTAAGCTTAAAACTATACTTTTTTGTGTAATTTTAAGTCTAATTTTGTATATAGCTGATCCTCTTTTGATTTGGTCGTTTGTCATTTATTTATCCGTTAATTTTAACTTTTTGTTTAAATATGCCAATTAGGGCGTTTGTTATGAACAATTGAAAAGCGTTTCCTGTGGTCACGGCAAGAAGGAAATAGGAATAACACAGAAAACGCAGTAGAGATTTTTTGCCATGCTATTAATCAACGTCACGCTTTACTTGAAGGAAATTAAAATAATTAATGCTCCAAGCCAGATATTTGTCCGAGGAAGCTGTCAACTATGGCGAAATCAATTGCATTTGGAGACATCAGCCCAGCGTTTCAAGGAAAACTTGGCTTGCAGTTTTAGAGGGGTCCAGTACGAGAAGCGGCACAAGCAAATGGGATAAACATTAATTATTGTCTTTGTAGTTCACGAAGTTACTTGTCAATGTTGGTTTCTTTTAAACTTTCCTTATTTGACTCACTAAGGGGGTAATTTTGTTGTCATATTAAACTTTATTTATATAACCTATGAACCCATTAAATACTTGGATGCTGCGTGTGTGGTCAGAATTAAAAATTTTTTATTTTGCCCTGAGATTATATTGAAAACGAAAATATGTTTTAGTGTAAGTAATTTTGATAAATGTGCTGTAATCACGCTATATTTAAAGCTTGCACGTTTAACACTTAAACAATGAGAATTTAAAACTTTGCCGCGTGTAATGGTTTGTCGCATTGAGGCTGTACTTTAATTACCGTCAAACCATCTATAGCAATATTTATACCTTTTTCACACAATTCCAATTTTCTATTTTTCTTTCATCAAAGTAATACTAGATCAGTAATACGCCGTTGTACGATGATGTACGCCTTTATTCTTCAAGTACCAAACAGAATGTTTTTTTCAACATCATTTTTGGAGTTATCACCTGTAATTTATAAGGATTCTTAACTGCTTTCTTCAACCCTTGTTTTGAATTTTATTGAGTAAACCTTTGTTCTTTGTTTTGATTGTTTCTTCTCCCCATATTTTCTGTATTAATCTAATTATGTTCTTTTGTATGTGGATCTTCTATGCAACTATACCTTTTTCTTCTGTACTTTTATTTTTTAGATTGTTAATCGTCAATTGTATTTAATTCTCAATATAATTTCTTCTAAGTATTTTTTTATATAACCCATATACTCTCTTACATTTTCAACAGAATTCTCCTCTTCTTCACCTTTATTTGAAACTCGTGTATTCCTTCTCATAATTTGCCTTCTTTACTTCTTTACTTTTCTAGTACATAATGTCATTATTCCTTGTCTATTTTTACATTCCTGATAAAAATCTCTTAATTTTTATTGATAAAATTTCGTTTTTTTAAATTTTTTGTTCCAATAAATCTCTCTAATTTTCCGCCACATTCGTTTAAAAATCTTTATTACTGTCATTTTCCTTCTATTTCCACGATGCATTTTCTTTCCTATAATTGTGTCTTTTATAATTCAAATCTGGGTCTCATTTTTGAGTATTATATTTTTATTATACTACTAAATTTGCCTGTTCTTTTGTCTGGTACCTTTTGACACATCTCCATTTTTATCATAAAATGGTTCGATTCCATGTTTGCAACTCTGTAGCTTCTTGCGTCTTTTACACTTCTTGCTTGTTTACTTTATACCAAACAGTGATTCACTGTTTTGCCATCAGGAGTCGCCCATATTTCTGTGTGTATTTTTTTATGTGGAAAATGCTCAGTTTGATTTCTCTTCTATTGCTATCAAAATATTTGGTATTTTCAATGGGTATTGTAATGGTATATGCTTACAGCAATTCTGGCTGCATTGCTAACGTACGAAAACTAAAGACACATTTAAATAGGCCCGGAATTGGTATTCTATTTGTTGCAACAATAAGTCACTAATAAACATTGATAATTACATTAGACATGATTAGCAATAGCTGTAATTTAATTAACAGAGGTTAGAAATTGAATAAAACAGTATTGAAAGGGTTGCGTTCGGATTATTTTTCAATATTTGTAGTCGGTATGGCAAATGTAGCTAATTTATGATGACTGACAGTTTAATTGTATAACGTCAAGACACGTTAGTGAAATTGCTTAAATACAGAGGTGTTTCGAAGCGTGACAGAAGTGTTATGCAGCGTTCTGTATTCATATCTTAATGCAACAATCGATAACGCAGCTAAAGGATCAATAAGCAGTGTAAAAATGGCACAAGGATGCAAAAAGCATTTGAAAAGCAACCTGTTAGTTATACAAGACTACAATAAAGTGTTAATAACTTGTGAATCAGTGTTTATTAAACTAAAAGTGAGAAAATTTAACCAAAGTGTGGTTAAAGTGCTCCAGAATGACATTTAAGAATACAGTTCATTATTTAAGGATCAAATATTGTAAAAACTTACTTAAAACATTTGTTAACTTGTTGTCATGGAGGCCCAGATCGTCAATTGTTGTTGTTTATTAGGGAAGTCAAGCCGAGTGCTTGTTTGTAATATTGGCTCCCAGTTTTCAATTGATTTCGTACACAAAAGTTTATAATTTCAAACAGTTGTCCAGTTTTATTTATTCGCTAGTGTGTAGAGCCCAGTTGTGCTTAATTTCGTAAAGTTCCAAAGTGCAGTCCCCGAGAAAATTGAACCTGAAGCTTCGCCAATTTGTGTTTGACTTCGAACCTAGATTTTGGCAAGCTTTGAAGCTGCGGGAAGCAGAAAGCAGCGTGCAGTGTCTAGAAAAGCCTTTGTTTGTAGTTTACAAGAAGGTAGCAGCTAAAACCGTTTCAGAAGGCAGGTACGAGGTTGGCGTCCCTTTCAAAGGTGATCCGGTACTAGCCCAACTTTCACCCCTATCCAAAAACCTGGGAGCTTCTAGAGGTGCAGAGCAAAGTACAACAGCTGGGGAAGACTTTGTTCGTGGTCCAGAGGCAGGTAACCGCCGCTGAAAACGTTCCAGGAGAAAATTACAAGCTTGGCGTCACTTTTTATGCATAAACCGGAATGAATTTAGCGAACAGGCAAGAAACAGATGAAATGTTGGGTGCCCTATGACTTGAAAGAAAACAAATACAGGTTAGCCAAACAATTTGATTCGTTCAAGTTATTGTTTGACTGAGGTGAATTTATTAATTGCTGGTCAATTTGAGTTCAAATTACGCTGGATTTTTGTGTGTTCGAACAGCTCTGTTTACATTCAATATTCGAGGTTAACTGCTATTCATTTAGAAGTGAGCATTTGCTATACTACCGTAAAATGTACACTATGTTATAACCCAACCACTGCAAAAATTGGAGTCTCAAATAGCTAGCCTGCGCATTAATTTAAATAGGTTGCCAATGGGTGAAATATAAAACAAATTAAAGTAATTATAATTTTTAATTAGCCCAAGAGTAGGCAATAGTTCATATTAAAAAAAGATTGTATGGTAATATTTGTGACACCTATTTATTTATTTCAATATTATAACAAATTTAGTCACCAAAATAACAACGTCATTATTATTATCATCACAGTATATACTTTATATACTTTGGCGTCTAACTTTCACATTAATTTCAAATCTTCCAAGGATATTTTTATGTCATATACAGTGCTTTCGCAAAGTAGCGGATAAATTCGTTAAAAATTCAAGAAATAACTTTTGGAAAAACGCTTGGACCCGTCGATTTTTATTTTTATTTGGCCATTTTTTAAAGCATTAATGCATACATACAGGGTGTCCCTCGTATGAGGTATGGCGTTATCGATGTTTTTTTAAATGGACACCCTCTCTTTTTATTACGGATATGAAAGAACGCATCTTATTTATTACGCTAAGGTAATTTTTGTGTATAGGTGACATTACCAAAAATTAAGAAAAAAACATAAAATTTAGAAAATACGAAATTTGATTTTAAAAAGTATGATTTTACGCTTTTATCAATGACATCAATCAATAAAAAACATATCGGTCGTCTTAGTTACTGTCAGGCAGACAACGGTGCACAATTTGTACATTTAATTTAGTTGTTTTTGAAATAACTATTGCAACTAAATTTAGTATTTAGCAATTTTAATTTTTTTTTCTTAATTTTTGATCATCTGATCTATATTCAAAAATTAGCTTAACGTAAGTAAAAAGATGCGTTCTTTCAAATTCCGTAATAAAAAAGGGGGTTGCCGTTTAAAAAAAAACATCCATAACGCCATACCTCATGTATGTATTTTATTTTTTAAAATGCCCAAATAAAAATAAAAATCGACGGGTCCTAGCGTTTTTTCCAAAAGTTATTCCTTGATGTTTTAACGAATTTATCCACTACTTTACGAAAGCACTGTATAGGAATTTGTTGTGGTATACTTTCTAGCACTTCCTCTACCTGCACCACTGAACATAATTAGTATCTTTTTAGTGTCTTTTTTCCATCAGCGGTGCTTGTAAATAAAAATGGGGAGCTAAAATCTTCAAAATCGTCAATGCTATACTATTCCTCTACATTCGACCTTAAAATGCTGTACGTACTATCTAAACAACCAACAACCAGACTTTTCAAAATTAATGTTAAAAATATTAAAAAAATAGAAAAGCAAATTTTAATCAGGTAGAATCTAATCACTTACCGGACAATAATTTCGTAAGGTTTCAAAAATTAGATAAGTGTTATTTCACTAAATATACCTTAGGAATATGAAAATTGGCATTGATAACAAGTTTAAATTACTTCTCAAAAAGTTCCCTGTGTTAAATTCGTAAATTGCATTAAATTAAACTTACGTTAAGTTTCTATACCGGGTGGCAATGAGACCAGCGTCATGCCTCTATCTCCGTTACTTATGAATGAATTTGGATGAAATTTGATACAAGGATACTAGACATAATTTCGGATTGACATATAAGCATAATCAAAATAGCTGACTTCCGGTTTTACGGGAAGTAACAGTAACTTTGATTTTTTAAATGGATCGCCCTATTTATTTTTTGCAATCTACGACTCAAATTACATACAACGGTGTTGTCGAATTTGTTTAGGTGTTACACAGAAGTATTAACAAAATTAATTATTAATCTTCAATTTTAGATAAAGATGATTAATAATTAAATGTGCTATTTAATGGCAAGATGGCTCTTTGGAGGTTCCATTTAAAAAAAGTACTTTTTCTTTAAAAAATAGTTTAGCAAATTTTATTCTTTTATTATGGGTTTGTTATTGACTTTATTGATAAAATAGCTATTATTATAAGTTACTAAATTCAATTCGAACATATTTTTTCAAGTCACAGCCTTCTATCGTAAAAAAAAGTTGAAAAAATATTTTTCTGTTTGAAAAAATGAAAATATGGCGAGACTAGTATGTATATGCAATTTGACTTGTAGATTCCGAAAAACATAAAATATACAGGGCGATCGATATAAAAAATCGAAGTTGGTATCATTTCCGGTAAAACCGGAAGTCGGCCATTTTGACTATATTTATCGGTCAATCAGAAAGTATCTTTAGTATCTTCATATAAAATTTTATCCAACTCGATTCATAAATAAAGAAGATATAAGCATGGCCCTGGTCCCATTGTCAGCCGGTATATGTTCTAAAGTCAAATCAGAAGGTTTTAATGCGTCCCAGAGCGATAAATGTCTAGACATAAAAACAGAAGAGTGAGCTTAGATACGCATATTTCCGCAAAAGTAACCACGATAATGCCAGATACATAAATCAAGCAATTACGTGCCGATGGTGTCGATACAAGAGCAAAACCCACTTCCTTAATGCCAGGAAAACAAACTGTGCATAAATGCAAATGACAGCTTAAGTACTTGTGGCCCGGAATCCGTGGTAATTAGAGGATATCCGCAACATCGTGCACGAAAAGCCGGCCCGTCGGAGTGCACATGGTCTTCCTGTTGTAATTGCAGCCAAATTTAAAGTTTCGCCTTTGCATAAATCTGTAAATACCGGCCAAAAAGCAAGGAAACGGTAAGCAGACTTAATTACTATTTACTCTGCAGATGGAAATCGGATAGTTATCTTAATTTTAAAAAAGCGCAGATATTACGATGCCCCCAATAGTCTACTTCTCCTAGCTTTCACCAGCTCCCAGAACGCGACTACTACTCTCCGGAGCGACTCCGAAGCAGTTCTGCGCGAACTTTCAAGCGAATTAGCGGCGGGAACCACTGGCGCGATTCGGCGCGAAAATTCAAATTCGAACGGTGCCGTGCTCTCGTTAAAGCATTACCTTAACCCTGCTTTAAGCAATTATTTATTAGTCCTAAAGAGCATAGCCAACTACAATAGTGCACTTATATAAGCAGAGCTGGGAAACTAACGGAGTTGCCTCTGCCTTTACATAACAATCGTGCGAGCCGGATAATGTGGGAAACCGGCTCTTTAAATCTGTTTCCGTCTTACCCGTGACATCAATAAACTGTGCTGTGCGAAATTACGAAAAATGGCTCAGGAAAACGCCTCCCCCGAGATGCAAGAAAAGTCGCACGACAGGGACGACAAGCAGGAAAATAACCTGACCATTTCCACAAAGCTCTCCACCGAGCAGTTAATTTGTAAAACCCCCCAAGAGTCGCCCAATGCTTCCGTCAAATCTTTGAAGAACGAGGAGCTTGGGGAGAAAAGGGCCAAAATCGAGGAGGAGCCCTACACCGCCCTGCTCTACATGGGCACCCTGCAGATCCTCTTTGGGCTGCTGATGGCCGTTTTTGGGGTCCTTGTCATCGTTCACGAGGCAAAATTGGCTCAGGTAATGCTGTTTGGCTTGCTCTTAACGGAAGTGTTTACATGCGGCGTTATATTAAGTTAAAAACTCCAGATAATTCATAAACAAACACTAATCAATTAAATGAAGTAAAGATACTTAACTCGTCGCAAAGTGCAAGCTCGTAGGGAATATTTCGAGGACATTAAAGTAGGGCTTTTTAAAAATTAAGGGTTGCGACCCATCATTAGTACTGACAAATTTTACAGTGCTTCGGAATTTTTTGAACTATATATTTTTATAAAGCTAATGCTGTTATTCATTTTACGAACATTCAACAATTTGAAGTTATTGTACAGTCACTTGCCCTTAGTCACGTGCTAAAACTCTATAAAAGCACGTAAATTTTAAGCTACTGTCGTATGTCTAACAGATATTTTTCGTGCTATACATTTTGGTGCAGAAAGGGTACGACAAGAGAACACCTTAATTAATAATTTTATAAAAATGTATTATATACTGCTCAACAAATGAACTGGACCACCCATAAAAATTGTATTTGTTACATTACGTTACAAAAAATATATATAAAAGTTTTTGTTTTATAGTACTCATATTAAGCATATCCAATTGCACTATTCTCAAATATCAAGTGAAGCATTAACAAAGTCATATTAATAAAATAAAAAAATTTAAAAACTATAAAAAAACTATATTTAACAAAAATAAGAGGAAGAACAACAAAAATTAATAGATTTTTGAATCTCCTCGGAACGTTTAAAAATTGTTGACAACGATTTGGCATACTTTGTATGCTATCAACATTTCGGAAAAACTCAAAATTTTCAAATGATAATATTTTATTAATGGACTTAGTTTTATTTAAACCAAATTATGAAAAGAAATGCCTTTTGATATTTTTTTTAATTGCACCAATTTATGCAAATGGCCCAGTTTATTTGTTGAGCAACTTCAATTTCTATCAGTACAGAGTAGATCAAAGATAATCGGCTTAAACGTAAAGTCTTCTTATTGTTCAAACCGCATAGTTTAAAAACTAAAGTTATTCTACTTGGTTATAAAAGTTAAAGTATTTAAAGTATATTTCTGCAAATTTTAATTCAAATTAATAATAAAGTTCATTTTTAAGTAACTGTCTGTAATTTCTCATATTTTTCAATTCATAGCAATTTTCTCTTGTAAACTTCACCCCATTCTGAAACCTTGTCTTAGTTTGTAAGTAGCAATACCCTAACTGTCTATCATAATAATATTTTAATTAAACAACTAAAATATATACCATTTATGCTGATTGAAAAATTCATGCTATATGAAATTTTGTCAATTTTTTAAGCGAAATTTGACTAGTGCAATCGTAAAAACTTTTATAAAAAACAAAACAAACATTTTAGAGTGACTTACAATGTACTTCAGGAAACTACTGCCGAAAATTGCAATGTTACTTAAAATATTAAAATGTGTTATTAAGAAGAGTAGAGTAATTTGAAATTCAATTTTAGATCAATAGGAATATTTTTAGTAACTATTCAATTCAAAATAAAGTGACCAATCAAATGTTTGTATTTCTGTGCAGTCCAGCAATATCCACCTTTCATTATTTCTTATTTTGGCCACATTTACGTCAAATGAAAGGCAACAGAAAAGTACTGTAGCAACAATGATTATGTCAGATAAACGTAAAAATGGACATTCTTGTTTCATCGAATTGTCAATACCACAAGAGGTGAAATTCTTTTTTGTTTACATGCAAATTATTGTATTTAAATTTCGCGAAACCAAAACTGCTTTAAAAATTCCGCGAGACCGCAGGTCTAGTGGAATTTGAGCAGTTTTTGTTGAGAGAAATTTGCAATAATTTGCATGTTGACGAACAAAAATCTCTTAAAAAATGTTACCTTGAGTGGTATTTGGAAAGATTATTTAACAATATGGGTAGATGACTTTTACCGTGTTCGACAGCACACATTTTTAACGTTTTTCACTATTATTTCAATATACTCTGGAGCTTCCAACACGATTTTTATGAGTTTTTCGAACGACGCCGATTTGAAAATTTCACTTTGACGTTTTGGCGAAATGTCAGTCAAAGGCTACTCACTAAATTGAAATCATTGAAACCAATCGGGTTCGCGTGTTTTCAAATACAGTCAATTTTGATTGGCCGTTTCTGAAAAAAATGAACAATTTTCATTGGTTTGTTCGTTATAGTGTTGAATAATCCTCCTAATACAATTCTTCCTCTGAGCTTTGCTTCAATATTTGTCATTGATTTATTATTGTTTTTGTAAAATAATATTTACTTGAAATCAGCATTAAAGTACCTCGAAATCGTCATTCAAATACTAGAAATTGGCATTAAAGAAATCCATTGATTTACGACTTTTTTGTAGGTGGCGAGGCGGCAGATAAACGTCAACCGACGTTAACATAACCTACAAATGTTGGTTAAAACGTTGTAATTTCACGATTTCTCGATTTCAAATAAAACATAATGTACTCCTCGGCACTGAAATTCTATTTTATCCCTCATGTGGTTTATTTGCCTTGGCCCTACGGGTCTCGGCAACTATATCCGCATTCGTGATAAAAAGTTAAACTTCAGTGCCTTGGTATACAAACTACTATTTCGTCACAGCAGCAACTCGTATTCAGAATGACAAATATTATCAGCAAAACTCAGAGCACTAAAATTCTCATTTTCAGAATTATTAAAAACTTTCATTTGCCACGTAGCTTCGCTAAAAGCTGCAAAGACTTCAGGTCGCAATGGATTTATCCCACATGGATTAATAAAAACCCCATTTAACAACAGGGGTCGCAAACGCTTTTGTTTTGTCAAAATACTGGTGTGAATCGTCTTCATTTACCTTATAAGTCTCTAACACTACAACTTCTAAAATAGGTTAAAACTTAACGTTACTTTGGTAGGAACTAATTAAAATAATTTAATATTTCGAATTGTAGGAATATTTTGTACGGTAAATGTTAAAAAATGCGCCTTTTTATATAAATAGCAACCATAATTTTGGACAAGGGTTTTGAACTGTACTGTCAATGCCACGGTCAAATCCATATTTTAAATATTGAAATGGCCATGCCATAATCTCCATTTCAAGTGTTATTATTGATTTGCGAAGGTGTACAGTAAAACAATTTTGAAATGTACCAAATATGTGTAGTTTCCCAAAATGTACGATTGATTCTCGAATGTATTATTTTATAAAATTAAAAAGTGCTGTATTTACTATAGTAGTTTCACATAAAAATGGGGTCGAGCAGATGTAAAGCCTCCAAATCACCATTTAAAAATTATTGGTACAATCACCATCATTATATAAAAAACATACTAAGCAACAAATTAAACAATCATCTATAAAACCTATATTAGTATGTCAAATAGAATTAGAAGAATGCTAAAGCACCTGCAATTCAGTAAAGCAACTGTAAGAGTACATTTATATTTCATATATGCGTTTTAACTTTAAATTATTTGTTTATTTTCGAATCATATGCAATTTGTATTTTTTTAATTGGATCGTATAACGCTTGCAGATAATGCACAAACACCAATCAATTAAATAATGTTTACTTTTAGATCTTATCTCATCACGAAATGCAGGAATAATATCAGGCGCTTACGGAATATTTCAATAACCTTTAGGGAACTTTGCTTTTTGCCTCCTTGGTATTTAAAAACTGCCTATAGAAAATACATTTAAACATAAATAATAATGAAAATGTCATAAATCATATATTTTACTCCAAAGCTATAAACGCATGTTCAATATAAAAACCACGCCATTAACTACTCACCTGACCGTATTACAGTCTATAGGCACTTCAATTCATATAATTAATTAACAAAGGTATTGTTGTTATTTTTTTATTGTACTTAGCAGTAATTTAGTTTGATGTGATTAAATTTAAATTACTTTATTGCAATCTGATTTTCTAATTCATTTTATTTTAAAATCTACAACCGCAAATTCCTAACAGTAATATAGCTATGGCTTTTCATTATACAGACATACAGATAATTTTGCACACGCCAAGGGTGGAGAGCTGGTTGCAATGAAAACTGCCCCGATGGCAGTTTTCTAAGGGCAACCAGCACGATGGCTCTTGGCACGGGCAACATTATATGTAAGTAAGTGTCTTGCCCGCGTTTATATTTTGAAGATTATTACACAAAACTCGTATACAAATTATGATTTAAATTGATCTAATTGCGTGTTTATTGCATTTCTATTTCTAATTATGACACCATCTACAGGATCGATAATCATCTTTAGGGCGCTTAGCGCTTGATAAGCACCCCACGGGCGCTTATCAGGTGATCAGTTCGGGGTTGGTCGATTTTCAAAAAATGTATGATTCTCAGTGGACAATTGTGTGTAATAATCTTTTATATTTTTAAATAAATCTCATAGAAACGCGTATGAAGAAATTTATTGTTGCAGGCTCATACATTATTTGTAAAACTAAAATTTATAACCGAAGATAAAGAATTATTTAGAAACAATAAAAAATCTATAAGTGTAAACCGGAACTTACCTTGTAACAACGCACCACATAGCGGTAATAATATTTTAACATTCCTAATAATACTGAAACAAGAAAAGAAAGAACCCGGTAATGTGAATTACATCAATTTGCAAATAAAGAATATGCAGCCGCTTCGAACTTATCGCTAATTCCGTTCGGCCACAACTTAGTTTCGCTTAAGGCTGCTTTATATAGGACGTGCTAATTGTTGCGCATTGTTGTCCTTTTTGCAACATTTGCCCTGTATCTATTGGGTCTAATTTTTATCAAGGGTAAAAACCTGACCTATATGCGTACTATTACTTTTACCTATTCCTGAGGTCAAGTAAAAATAGCCAATACTTTATTTGTGTAAGATACTTACCTGGCATATATTTAACTCAAAGTATATTAAATTTTGAGCCAGATAAACATAATCAGTATGCAAAATATCTACAGACAGACATACATACAAACGGACAGACAGACGAAATTGAGAAAAATGTTTTTTCATCACCTGAAACGTGAAGATCTAAAAAATCTCGAAAGGTGATTTTTCACTATTACAATACTGTCTTCGTTCTTTAGACCTCAATTGATAGGTACGTTAGTGACCAGATCTCAACTAAAAGTTTTATCAGTACCTATGCAGTTTTTGTTGGTTTGTATTTCAAAGATACGTTTTGTGCCATTAAATTAAAATATTCCATAGGCGAGTACACATTTTTAGAGTAAAACCATTTTGGATTTTATATAACTTAGTTTTGGGGACAAATAAAAAAATTGTTCAGTATTATGAGATCTCTATGTGGTTACATTTATTACGTCGACTTCCATAACACCCTGTATACACATACGTCAGAACTAGTCTAGAAGCTTAACTGGAAAATTTCTGTTTCCTTAAACAATAAAAAATAGTCATTTGAAAATATGTGAAACAGAAAACTAGTCTCAATTTCAATATTATGCTCTGGAATTACTTCATTTAAAACTATATTTTTGTGAACTGTGAGAACATGCCACTTTTTATTATATTCACTTAAAATTGTTAACATGTTCGATGCACAGCTCTGCTTTGAGCAATTAGATTTTCATTAGATTTTGTTCATCAGTCCGAAGATTATTTATAATGGAGGAAACTCTCTCAACGTACGCATTTCTGACATGAACTAACAATACGTATTTTGGATGGAACATTAAAAATCTTTAAAGAGCTTTACTCAGAACTAATTTCGCAAGTGGACGTTGTGAGAATAAATAATTTAAAAATCAAAACTAGGTGTAAAAGTATTTTCACATTCGTAATAATACTGAAATAATAAAAGGAAATGCTTGATAATGCGAATTACATCAAATTACGACTTTTATCGATTTCTTAGTTAATATAAAATAAACAAATTTTTTTCGGTTTTATGTCAGGTAGACATATAATCTACATGCAAAATACCGACAGACAGAGGGACGGGATTGAGAAAATCTATTTTTCGTCATCACCTGAAACGTGAAGATCTGAAGAAATTTCGGAAGGTGATCTTTTGGCAAGGAAAGTAAAAAGAATTTTTACCCAGACTTTATCCACGGACATGTTTTTAGGAATGGTGCATATCAAATGTTAATTTCAAAAGATCAGTAGACAACATAGGAATCTTATCGTACAAAGATCCTCACCAACAATTTTGATATTTTTTTATCATGTAACATTTGAATTTTATAGATAATATCACAAGATACTATGAAATTGCTAAAAATGTGTGTATGCTTTAGTTGAATGTTTGAAACAATGGAAATCACCACAGAAGCGCAAGCGATAATTTTCATCACAAATCGTTCTTTTGTTGCTCGGTCCGTGCTAAAGCGCATCGTTCATACAGCAAAAGATGTATAATTTTTACAAATTGTTGATATCTAGATTCAACTTAATGTTAGAGCAGCATAATCCATCTAAGACGCCTTTAAAAACTTCCAGTTTTTGTTGATTTTCAGAATATCGAGATCAGGTATCGAAATGAAAAAATAATCTGGAAATGTTTCCATGTTTGAAACGATAAAAATTATCACAAGCGCGCAGCACAGCGCGAGTTATAAATATTTAACGAAAAGCAAAAATATCATGGAATTTTATGATCACAAATTGCCTTCGCTTTCAAAATTTCAAAAATCAGTCATAAACTCAGAACTCCTTTAACTCTTAACGCAGTGCTAAAGTTTGTTTGCTATCGAACTGGGTTTCCACAGCCTTCTGCACGTTATGCTTATACATTATACATTATACAGTAGAAGCTCGATGACGTGAACATTCAGGTATAGGTTCTGTAAACACATGTTTCCCGTTACTACCCTGTGTCGTGAACAATCATACACTTGATAACATGAACAACAAATTAAGGCTTGTTGTTATTGGCATATTTAGCCATGGTTGCTGCCATCTCCTTAAAATGTTGCGCCCTATTTTACTTGGATCTTTATGATAATGTTGTAGTTGGTAATTTAACTCAAAAATGAAACGCGAGACGTTCTTTAGAATTTGTTGTTCGATTGTTAGTGATTTTGGTCATGACCTACTTTAGGCAAATATATTTTTCTGAATGTAAATATAAAACGATCCAAATTTTTATTTTAAGTATACCACCATAAATCATTTTAGCACCGATTTAAAAATATTTAAAAATATAATTATAGGGTGTTTCATTTAAAAAATAGAAGGCTATTATTTAAATTGATTTATGACAATTTGTAAGCTACACACTGGCGTTTTAAACAAAAAAATAATAATATCTCTGTTATGAACGAAGTTACGAGTTATATACAGATATAATCTATAAACGGTTAGCAGTCACTTATAATTCTGAATTGGCACTCAAATACTTAATAATTTTGTTAGTTCCAAAAATAAGCATAATATTTCATATTATTTTGAATAGTATCTACTAGGATGCTTTGATGTCAATTTGACGTTATTGTCCGTGCCCTGATCGTTGTCCCCTCTCGCTCTAAAGTGTTGTAGAGTAAGAGGTGACAACGATCTGTCCGTACCCTGGAAAGGACAAATACGTCAAATTGGCATCAAGGCACCCTAGTATCGACAAAACTGAGACAAAATCGAATACCTGATTCGAATTTTTCAACTATATGAATCTAGAACACCCATTTGGTAAACCAACATGGTGGAAATTGTGTACAGGTAGATTTTTTAGACTTTGTTGAACTAACAATACGAATATTTAATTTAATTTAATTTAATTTAATTTGCACTCAGCCAACAGCCGTTAGGCCAATTACAGGCTTCGCTGTGCAGTTATGAGGACTTCCAACCCCACTAACGACTGTCATGATGTTGTATGACCGCCGGGACCAACTTTTTTCCGTGATAGCCGTACCACGAGGCGCCGAGAGATGCAGCCGTGGAACTCCCATCCAAGTTCTGACCAGAGAGAGCGTTGCTTAACTCTGCTGATCGAACGTGGACGCTTGTTCAAGCTACACCACTCGGGACCCCAAATATATAGTAAATTCAGAAAAAAACTTTTCTCCCACATGTACAGATTCAGTTGTGTCGTCTAAAAACACAATAAATAATTACAACAGACTGAGTGAAGTATTTTTCTCAATTCTATTTTACAGTTTTTCCACTGTTCAAAATCCTAAATATAAAAAATATATATTTTATTCAATCTACATCTTACACTAGACATTTCAGGTGTCAAAGACCTGAGTAGTCAGGGCACCTAAAAATAAACAAATATTCTATAAAATAAAAAAAATGTAATACTATTGTTTTATTACAAAATGTATTGGCAATTTCTGTTGCTAAGTTCATATATAAACAAAACACATTTATCCAAATCTGATTATCATATATAGCGCAACTAGTGGGTTCTTGATTATCAAATAATCAGTTCTGTTTACACGAGATATATTGTTTGGCAATCACGCGAGTTCGAAAGATGGGCGTGATTGCCTAAAACAATATATCGAGTTATATTAAAACTACAGTTAGTGTGCTTGCTGTGACGATTGTACTTGCAGCAGATAACGTGATATTGTGAAGAGATTTGACTATCAGTTCTTAGTCAAGAAGGTATATGATTATCACCGTTGCTATGTGCATTATCAAACGTTAGTAGCTGTGTAACTATGCATTTTTACCGTTTTTCATTGGGTGATGTTATATGGAGTGTTATAATCAATCTAATATTCTTAAATTAAATGTTTTCTTACTGTAAAGTTTCTTATTAAAATTTATTTAGAACCGTACCACGAAACAATATAAAATGATGAAGCAAATGTTAAAATAAACTCGCTAGATACATAATTGCACATTAAAATGCCTACATCAACTTTTGATTTCCATTGTTTCACTCAAAAGGAGATGACAAATTTTACTTTCAAATGTAGCGCAAATAAAGATTTCAATACTTCGAGCTTCCCTAGTGTCATGTTCGCCCACAATTGTATGCCACGGCAGTGTTGCAATAACTCGGTGCATCCTACATAATACATTTCTGCATTTATGAAATGCAGCATCAGCAGCTGCATTTAAATGAACAAAACTTTCATATTGCAAATCCACTGGAAAAACCACCTGGGAATCTGTGAAAGGAGCATGAAGTAGCCATAGAAGCCGATCACTTCATTATTAATTGGAAAGAATAGAAAGCCGGCTGAAGAACACATTCTTGAAGATATTTCTAAGTTTCATTGATTTTTTACAAAAATTAAAGTTTTATTAACTAATTGTTCTACTATTATCCAACTTTTACAATCGCAATTGCTAAATAATTCAAAGAAATAAAGCCATCTGGTAGAGGCAAATCCGCAAACTTGGAAAGCGTGTAAATCTCGCTATTATGAAATTTAACAAACGATTTCAATCAATTTCCACCGATAACAAGTAGGTTAAATAGGTTGTAATTGAAGTCTTGCTAGGATTTTCTAAAATTTAATCAGAAGTATCAACAGATAGCACTTATAGTGGCTTATTAGTTCTAATTGTTACGTTAAAAAGGAACAAACAGCTTCGAATAATTACAAATAGATGTCTAAAGTTTCTGTAGATATAATTATCATGTTCAACAGTGTTCCAAATTTTAGTGCAATTAAGTAATTAAAAAATCAAATTTGAAAAGTGTAAAGTGGTTTCCAATTATTTATTATTGTATTTCGTTTTATTGCAACTGAAAAATGTACACATTTCCAAAAAAATATCTTTAGTAGTATATCCAGTATTTAGTTCTATTTTACGCATCATATGAATTAATTGCAATTCTAGAAATTAAAAATAATTAAATATTTACAGCATTCAAACAATCTATGGCCATATAAGGTACGCTGTGGATGGAAAAGGCGTATAAAACCAAATTAATACCTTCTACAAGGATAAAACGTGAACAGAGTTCATCTTTAAAATTTGCATGAAGCAACGTGCATTATTGAATCCACAGAATTTTTAAAAACATGGGGAATTTGCATAATTATGCAGTCACCACGTTCTCTATGAGACTGTGTAGAACTAGGCAAGTACTCACCTTTAGTCACTTCTCATCAAAAGTGTTATAAAAGTTCAAGATCTACCACTTTGTCGAAATAACGATGACATTCAAACGAGGATCATGGAGTTTCAAGCAGCTTTTTCCCTGAAACTGAACTGAAAGAACGACTAAGAATTGTTGACCATTTTTAAGTGATTTGATTTTTTCTTCGCTTTTTCGGTTGTGATTATTAAATTAGCTAGAAAGCGCTACTTAGAAAAACATAGAAGAATTGTTAAAATTGTGTGCTATCATCAGCATGGTCTAGTTCATTGGGATATTTAGAAATAACCAAAAACAAAAATGCTTGAATTTGTTATTACTACTACAAACATGTAAATTATTTCGCGTATTATAAATGTTTAAACAATGACACCCAAGTATTATTAACTTAACATTAATATTTCCACGGTAGAATACAAAGTTCCTGGTCTAATTCAATTTTTCTGTAACTTTATTGGATAGTTTCCAAACCCACAAAATTACTGCTATCAATAATGCTTTAGAGAAAGCTCTGCAATTTACATTCTAACTTTGCCTCAAGATGAAGTAATTTGTATTTTCGCATTGCAACAAGACAATCAGCGTAGCCTTGAATACCGTTAAACTTGATTAGCTGTACATGAGAAAAGAATTCGATTTAATTTGCTTATTTGGTGAAATAAATAATTCATAGCGCATATATATTTTGGCTATTTTTACATATACGCAGTTGAATTTCCTTGTACGCCATTGGACTTAAATAACATAAATTTCCTTGTTTATTCTTGTATTGTAAATCTCTCAATTTAAGCTTCGCGATGTCTAAAATTCCCATTTACCGGACTTGACGGTTGATTATGAAAATTCATATAAGCGCATAACTTAACGGTGCTTTGTTTCAAATATCTTAAATATCTTAGCACTTTAGCACAGTCGCTAGCTGACGTAAGCTGAGGAGTTTTAATCTCATTATTATTTTGACGCCTTTACAATAGAGTACCTTAATTGTATTTTTTATTTAAATTGAAATTCGATAGTACAGACAACCTTCTCTTAATAAATTAGCGAAGGTAGGTAAATGCCTGCTTGTATAAACTCCAATTATGCCAACTTTCAAAATAGAAATACTAAACTGCACGTTAGATTGTGTAATTCTAGGTTTTAACGAGACCTGTTGGGCTTGAACAATGATTGTAAGTGCTAATTTGTAGAAATGTGGGCGTACATTCTAATCCGGCGAATTGTTGAAGTTAAATTGATACCAACGAGTAAAACGTTATTTACAGTTATTTGAAATGCATTGCTGAAATTGTGAAATGTATTCGATAGCGCTTTCTTTAAACAGAATTTTCCCGCACACATGTGCCACTGTAGATAAAAACAAGTCAAACTAACATCCCTTTTTTCGGAAACATTTTCAGGACACTTCAGATATCCTCGACAGTTCAAAAATGAGCGACTTTCTACTAGTCGGAGTTACTTTTCTTATACTCAGAACCTCAGTGTTAGAAACTACCAAATTCTTACGTTTTGAAAATGTTTCCGTATAGTTGCTGCACCTCCATATTATGTAATAAGTGAACACAGACAGAAAATAAATTTCACTTAGAATCCATAACGAAAAGTATTTTATATTTTCTATAAAAATATAATTGTTTCAAATACCTAAGAAGCTGCCCTTCTTCGCTTTTATTATTTTTAACATGTAGAAGTTATGAAAGATGAAGGTGAAGTAAGTGCGTTAAACAGTATTACTGTTATTTTTCAAAATATTTAATCGAAATTTGTGTAAGGATGCATACATATATTAAAATATAAATGTAAAATATAGAAGCTAATCAAATCAAATTATTTGAGAAATGTGTTTGAAATTCAAAGTCTTCACCATAGAAGAGATATATCATTACTCATTTTCGGATATAAACTATAGAATTATAAAATACATGAGAGTTACCTTATATCTGCTAAAATCGAAAGTACCAACCAAACCTACTAGAACTAACATACACTTACCTCGTGTAAATTTCGCTTTCTATATACCTTATCTATGCATGTTAAGATTATTGAATGAAATACTAAAGATTCCAGAAATTTACATCCTTAAACTATAACATCTTTAATTCTGAAATCCGGAAATATTACAAATATGACTAAAATAATAATCAGCACTCCAATGCAATAGAGTACATATTCATAATATGAATATACAATGTACATGTTTTACGATGAACCTGAGACCCTCATAGTTTTATGTAGTTTTAGTTATATGTAGTTTTATGTGGTTATATGTATTCCTGGATAGCTGCATATAGTTTTATGCAGCCTCTTTTCTACACGATATTAGTTTTACTTAATTCTGACTTTAGTTATTCCCATTGAAATTTCTATTAATTTATCTCTGCATTTGGTTTATTTAGGTTTTTTCTATGTTTGTATTAACGGCTAATAATTGTAATTGTTATTGTTTAATTTAAAAAGTTACATCATTGTAATTAGAGTGAGCGGTTAGGCTGAATAAATAAATGAATAAATAAATAAATAATAGTTATTTATGGCATAACTGTATTATATTCTAAATAATTCACGAGAGAAAAGTTGAGCACTCGAGGATGCCAGCCCCAGAGGAGCTTTTCTCGAGTAAATTATTTGTAATTACACACGCGTGCCATACAAAAGTTTACTCAATAACTCAATAAATATCTGAAAAACATAAATTTTGTATTGATAACCGTGAAAAAGCATAGTGACAAATGGGAAAGTACGGAGAGATCAAATAAATTTATAATTAGAGTCGCCTGTGATTCGTGTTGGCAGTACTGAAGTTTATTGTTATTTGGCACAGTCTGACGCAAAACGTAACCTGCAAATCTCGAATTTGACATAGCTTGACAGTGCTACCAACTATACAGTAGTGAGTGACTTGGCTTTTGTCTCACTAGTGGGTTGTAGTGTTTACATCACTAGTGGGTTATGGGCCGCTTTAAGTCTAAAATCGATCTAGAAATAGCCATATAACTAGGAGGTGTTGCATAATAATATATTACACAACAAGTTTAGAAAAGTGATGTTTTACTGCACTAGTATAGCTGATTTGAGTACGAGCGTTAGCGAGTACTTATATGACCATACGAGTTTAGTAAAACCACTTTTCTAACCTGTTTCGTTTAATATTTAATCGCATTTCATAAGAAATGAAAAATATGTTATTACGGGCGCTGTGGAAAACCAATTAACCTACCATTTGGTGGGTCAAACTGAACAGCACCCATTTTCCATTTTTTTTCCATTACACATGTAATTTGCTTTCTTTTTTTGGAGATAAATAACGATATTATTATTATTTTGAAAATATTAAAATTTGACACAGTCCTACAGTGCCACCAACAATACACTTCCGCAATGCCAAACATAAAACTAATCGCCGTTGCTATGCAGAAAAGTGTTGCTAAGCAGAAAAGTACCACAGTTCTAAACAATTTTCAATGTAGAAATGTAGTTCATTACCAAATTAAATGCGATAATAGATATTTATGTATTTAGTAGTAAAGAGAGCCATTTTGGGATGAGGATGCGAGTTTCGTGCGGAGCGGCAGCAACCGAATACCAACATGGCTCTTTACACTCTAAATAAATACAAACATTTTTCTACAGTCCTAAATAAATGAAAAAATTGTTGTTAACTCACAAACTCAATAAAACTGTTGCGTGATGATGTACGCGCCGTGATGTAATTGCCAATATTTTTTGACAGTTCCAGAAAAATTACTAATTGCAATAATAATCAGGTAGCCGTGGCGGTGCGTAAAGTAAAATGAAGTCACGTGATTATTTCATTAAGACATTGTTTACGTGGTTGCGATGTTAAAAAATGTGTGAATCGCTAACTTTTCGCATTGACAGTGAGCTTTTAATAGTCAGTTTTAGAGGTGACTGTAAAAAAATATTTCTTGCGGTTCTTTAGACACATCTGCTTTGTACACTGTATACTGTTTTCAAAGATAGTAAATAATGTTCCTTATTATTAGAGCTAGCTTTTTCAAGAGCAACTAGATAAAGAAAACCAAAATTGAATACGTTCGAATTTCCGAACTATTATAGTTTTATAGTAGAAAAGTGAACATTTCATTTCGACGTCACAGCTTCTTTGCTTTTCAAAATATCAAAAAGTAGAATAGGCAGCTTTGTGCACTTTTTCATGTACATTAATACAAACTAGTCCAAATTCACGTAATTACAGCACTTTTTCTTATTTAAAATGTTTAGTTAAACAATAAATATATGTATAATAGACAATTGTGTAGACTGTATAAAAGGCACTTATCATTTCGAAATTGCAAAACAGAAAACAATCGCTTGCACTTGCACCAAATAGTACTTTAGTACGAAGCAACCAGTAGAAGGTCCAGTACCGAAAAAGGGTAAAGAGAAAGTAGGTGGAGGAGGGTGAAACACTTTTTACAGCAGGTAAGTAGGGTAAGATGTACCTCTTTACAGTTCTATAAGTTGCAATTGCGTGTAATGATAATACTAATCAAATTTGTAAATCTAAGAAAAATATATCCAGTAGTCCATAAAACTGAGAATTTTTCTACGTAAACAAGTACGTTAATAATGACTATTCTGAAGAAGAAAATAACCTTTTTCGAAAACTGTCATCAAATGTTGACATTTTCGTTAAATTCTCAGTAAGCAAAGTGATTCTTTTTTGTCACTTAACAGCAAAATACTTTTTTGTACTCATGACTTCAAAATTCATATTTCCCAGTCATTCCCGATGCGCCGAAACTTACTTTTCCCGCACCGCGGTGTTTTTTACTTTCCAACAAAAACTAGGGGAATTTGTTTTTTGTAAATTTTTATAATAAATGGGGCTGCGCGCGCTATTGCGCGGTCTATTCTATTCAATTTACCACCATTTTTTGGCCTATTACGTTGGTCCATCTCCAAGGGGGACCTCGGGGATTTTCCCTTCTCCAAGGGGGCCCCCGGGGCTCCGCCCCTCACCAAGGGGGCCCACGGGGCTCCGCCCATGTCCAAGGGGGCCCTTGGGCCTCCGCCCCTCTCCAGGGGGTCTTCGGGCTCCGCCCATCTCCAAGGGGGCTCTCGGGGCTCCGCTCATCTCCAAGGGGGCCCACGGGGCTCCGCCCATCTCCAAGGGGGCCCTCGGGCCTCCGCCCCTCTCCAGGAGGCCTTCGGGCTCCGCCCATCTCCAAGGGGGCCCTCGGGGCTCCGCCCCTCTCCAAGGGGGCCCTAGGGGCTCCGCCCCTCTCCAAGGGGGCCCTAGGGGCTCCGCCCCTCTCCAAGGGGGCCCTAGGGGCTCCGCCCATCTCCAAGGGGGCCTTCGGGCCTCCGCCCCTCTCCAGGGGCCCCTCGGGCTTCGCCCATCTCCAAGGGGGCCTTCGGGGCTTCGCCCCCTTTTAAAGGGGGCCCTCGGGGCTCCGCCCCTCCCCAGGGGGGCCCTAGGGGCTTCGCCCCGTTCTAAGGGGGCCTTCGGGGCTTCGCCCATATCTAAGGGAGCTCTCGGGGCTCCGTCCCTCTCCAAGGGGGCCTTCGGGACACACACGTCTGGATCGTTCTCCTTTATTATATAGAGGATTGTCCCTCGTTGGTTTAATTGCGCCTGCAAAACCAGAGGCGCTGTAAACGTCGACAAAAGCTAACAGGTGCGTAGATAAAAGTTTAGTGATTTGTGCTGTCAACTCAGTAAATTAGTAAAACACTAGATAATAATTTTTTTATTTTTTAAAATATTTTCAGTTATTCGTTACAAAAAAAATTGTACCTAACTCCTTCGGGAAGAATTTTCCCGAATTCGCACTACATGCAGCACTCCCTTCGGTCGTGCTGCAAACAAAGTGCTCATTCGGGAAAATTACCTTCCCGAACTTGTTAGGTAAATAACTATTATGTTCTAGAACGCAAAATTCTTTAGCGTTCTAGAACAATAAAGAAATGTCAAAAAATTTGTCATTTTTTAGGAATTTATTTGTGATTTTATTAATTAAGTAACCTACATTAGTTTTTTATTAAGTAATTTAAAATTTCAATAGATACTAATAACTATTATAAACTAGTATAAACATGACTAATTTATGTTGTACTACATGTAAATTGAAGGTGCCGATACTGCGGTCAGTTAAATTTATACGTCACTTTGACGTTTGTCAAACAATTCAGCAGGCCGTGGTTCAAACATAAATTAATTGTTTATGAAATATAAAATTGTCAATTAACGTTGACAGTTACCTTATTTATTTTTTTTATTTTTATATTAGTTTTATTGCAGTTTTCGAAAAATCATTGATTGCATCTCGAATGCGAAATACTTTTGCGTTCAAGAATGGAAGTTATTTTGCCGAGCTTTAGCAAGGCAAAATAACTTCCATTCTTGAACGCAAAAGTAGCATTTCGCATTCTAGATACAAAAATAGCCATTGAGGATGAGCGCTAGTAACAACAACAATGATTATCATTCTCGTGCGATTTCCCACTCGTATGATTACCACTATACTCCCGACTTTATTAGAAAAAACCACTATTACCAACACCACGTAACCTAAGCATTTATTTAATCGCAAAACTAAAACGGTTACAACTTTCAAACTATTTTGCTTTTACAGTGTTACTATTAAGGTTATGTTTTAAAATTCACATGCCTACAACATCTAAATACGTACACCAACGTCAAACTATTATTATTCAGACAGTTTTTATGTACAGGTTTAAACGTGAATTACAGTTTACAGTTACGACATACACCACCGACAAACAATTATTATTAAGACAGTTTTTATGTACAGGTTTAAACTTGAATTGCAGTTTACAGTAACTGATCTTCGGTAAATAATGGAACATTTTAAAACTCGAGTCTCCTCAAAATTTCTTAATTTAAAAATTTCGGCGACATCGATAGGATTTGAACCTAGGAAAACGCAAACGAATGGTAAAAGTGATAGTCTCCACGCCACCAAACACACGTAGTAATAGCATCAGTTCACTTCGTCCTATTGTCTTTTCTTTTCTACATATCTAAGTTCACAAATATTTGGTAAAATGTGAAAACACTCTCTGACACTTTGTTGTGTCTATTATCCGATACATTTTTCTTGTTGTTTTGCCACACTAAAAAATTAAAAATATTAATATACGAACGTTTTGGTGAAAATCTATTTCCGTTATCAACGTAACTATATTAAAGTTAGCAAATCATAAATTGGTTCGTATTTAATATTTTTAATTTTTATAGTGTCCCAATACACAGAAAAGAAGTCATGTGGACTCCGAAATCACTATCCTACTAAGTGAACATACTGGCAACTCTGTAAAGCAGCGGTTCTCAACCTTTTTTTTGACGTATCCCCTTAGCGTGTTAGCTGTTGTTTAGCCTTTTTGGTCTGGGTGTTGGTGACTTTATTCTTTTACCATGTGGGGTGTTGCATTTTTGACTATTCATTAAAATTTCTTTTGGAATCCGATTTACATGTTCATTTTATTGCCTTCTAAAGGTTCTTGACCACTGCACTATGTCGTCGACTTTCCATCCGGTTGTTCTATGTGTTCTGCCATCATTGTGAGGGTTTTCATTTCTGCAGTTCTCATCCGTTTTCTTGTGATGGTTATATCGGTTCTCAATTCTGCCCTGTACGTTGTTATGTATCTGATACAGGTTTTATACTATATTTGTGATTTACAGTTGATGCTGATGTTGTCGTTTTTTTATATCACACTTTTAAAATAGCCGTGTTTATCTGACACCGAACTATTTAGAAATTCTCATAGCTTGGGATCTTGCTGCCTAAATAGTGAAAGAACAAGGGCCCTTCTATGGGGCTGTTGCCAGTTTGCATCAAAGCGGTTCCTTTTGCTATAACCATACTTCTTTAGATGTTGAGAGGGTCATGCAATATTTCCCGGCCTAGGTTTTGAATATATGCAGCTGCACCGATAATCTTGTTCAGGGTCTAGGACAATTCGCTGTCGCCGATTAACCGTTGCCAATTCGTCGTCGCCGATTCGCCATAGGTACGATTCACTGTCGGAAAATTTGCTGTCAGAACATTCACCGTCGGCGGTTCAAATTTTAAAAACTTGTATTGTCACTAATGCGCTCATTATGGTTGATCATTTTACAATGGCCCAACTGTAATTACTTTTTTTTGAAATAGAAAAATAACATTACTTCTGTCCAACACAATAAGTCAGACAAGTTCCGAACAACAATTGCATGATTTAGAAATAAACTGCTCAAGTACAGGTCTAACGAGTAGCTTCAGTGCGCCCAGAATGTGTAGTTCAAAACGTGACCACCGAGCTTCTGTAGATGGCGCCAAGTGGACAAACCGCCGCTGTGCTACAATGCTTGGAAATTTTGCAAAGTGGAAAATCGGCACCTTTCGCCAAAACCAAATAGCGCATGAAGGTGCTCGGGACCTTAGCAACAACTTTGCCCCCTTTCACAATTTCGATATCTGTAGCCGTTCGAAAGTTACAGGCGATCCAGACAGACGGACGGACGGACGGACGGACGGACGGACAAAACGTTCGCATAAGTACGCTGAAGCTACTAATAATTAGAAACTTTTTCAAAGGATTAAACCTCAACACAGAAATAAACTATAGTCATTAAAATTCGTCGGAGATTATTTCTATATAATTTTAGCATTTCAAAAATCGGGTAGACCCCGAATTTGACCTACGGCGAATCGGCGTCGGCTAATCGGGGAACTGACGTCGGCCAATCGGCGAATCGGCGTCGGCCAGTCGGCGAATCGGCGTCGGCCAATCGGCGAATCAGCGTCGGCCAATCGGCGACGGTGAACTATCTCATTTGCTTTTGTCACTACAGTATTAAATACCAGAGCGTTAAGGCCGACGTATTACTTTAGTGGTATTTACTTCTTTAATTTAGTAGTGTTGTGGACGTGCAAGTCTTGAATAATTTTGATGTATTCTCTACGTATGCCTTTTTCTGATAATATTTGCAGCACATCTTGTGTATTCGGTGGAACGCCTTCATGGGTTCTACGAAGCATACGAATACTGGTATGTGCTATTCCAATGCCTTTTCGGAAATTTTTTGCAGCGCGAAAATTGCATCTAAGGTTGATCGATTTCTTCCAAACGACTGTTGCTCTTCGTTTATGAGGATTATCCAGTTTATTTCGTGTGCTAGTATGCTTGTTAAGACTTTCATGATTGAACTTAGCAGCGTTATGCCCCTGTAATTAGAGGGGTATTTCTTGTCTCCTGTTTTTGAATATCGGAATGGTAATGTTGTTCTTCCATTCCGAGGATCCTTTACAGTATTTAATTAGTTTATTAAAAAGTGTTAGTTGGCGTAGTAAGTATTCTCCCCCCTATTTAATAAGCTCGTTGTGTATTCATCCTCACCAGGTGTTCGCTAAATTTCGTACTTTACCTTCTTCTATTATCTTTGGCTGTTCTTCACTTTCTCTAGCTTCCTCCTGTATTTCTTGTTTTGCTTCTGTTTCTATTACACCTTGGTCGTCATAGAGTTGTTGAAAATACTCTTGTCATTCCTCTATTTTTATATTTTTAAGTTGTACGCTTTCGTGTATTGGCTCTTTGAAGGCCCTTCTGGGCTCCATGCATACCGTGTTCGATATTGTTACTGAATTTCCGCCAGTATTCCTGTTTTATTTCACGCACTCTTTACACGTTTCTCATTTCCATGTAGTTTTGGTGCGCTTCTCGTGTTTGCTTCTTAAGATATTCTAGCCATGTTTCTTTTTTCTTCCAAACAATATGTTTGATCTCCTCGTTAAATCAGGGTTTGTGGTTCGGTTTGGCGTTTATGTTCACAGTTCGTGTTTCAATAGCTTCTCGTGCGGCGCTGTGGATATTAAAAGGATTTTGTCCCAGCTGAGATCAATGTTGTTTGCAAAACTAAATATGGCAACGTAGCAAATGCGTGTCACATATTAAAGAATTACACTAGTAAGTGACGTAGGTCTTAACAGAACTCTCATTGAAGCAAATAAAGTGTTGTAAGTTAGAAAATTAACGCAACGTACGACTTCGAACGTCACTGCTCAAAAATGTCAAATCGGTGCTGGCATGCACCATTGGAACATTAAAATCACTAAATATCACAATGTCAGTAGTCACTTGTTATTCAATCTGTTTTGATGTATACAGCGTTATCATAAAAAAATGGCGGTTATAAAAAGCCAAACCAGTGCCTTAGATTAGTCCACACAATTAATGGATCTGTCAATTTGACACTTGTCAGATAAAGGTGTGTTTATTCAAATAATTTCTGGCAAACATACATTTTAAAAATCAATCATTTTTTCGAAATTGGGCTCAAGTAATTGGTGTATGGAGATGCAGCATTCAAACTTAGAATTTAAGGAAAAGTCCAGATTATTAAAACAAAACGACAATTGCTGATTATATTGTTTATGGGTAGTCTAAGACGTGCAGTAGAAAATTCACAGCTGACTTTGTCCAAAAATGTGTATGATCTGAGTGTGTTTAAATTGATTATTGAAGAATTACAAAGCAGAAAAATGCTTCTTTTGAAGTAATTAAGAAACCCATTCAACCTAACATGACATTGAACAGATTTTGCACAAACTTACCAATTGCATTTAACCCACTACCAATTTCAATACATCATTACTCTAAATCGAAGAAGTAAAATCTCAGCGAAACAAATTAATAGCGCACATTCCAAATAAAACTATGTTAAAGCAGACTTTCACCCTCTTTCAAACCAGCACCAAAAGCAGCAAGATCGCCTTTAAATTAGCAAAAGTCACAGTTGTTCTAAGATTTACTTTCTAAAGAAATGGTCACCTTATGGTCTCTCTAATTGTTGCTTATTAGCAACGTCCTGCTTTTAGGCTCATTGTTGTGCAAACGTTTCGCTAGATTCCATCTGCTCGCAATTTCCAAACTGGCCGGTTCTTAAAATTGCGATGTTTGATAGAAAAGTGGAGCACTTTTCGAAATTCAAGGTCAAGTTCGCTGCGTGCTGGGCGGCCAAGAGCGGATCCTCAGCAGGTTTCAGTTTTCTCTTTCACTAATAATTTATGGGATTTACTTTAGAAACCGAATTTGTGATAATTAATGCATGCACTTGAACTTTAGCGTAGCTGAGGTCGCCGATTTCACTGTTGTCAAACGAACCGCTTGTGTTATTGGAATTAAGCATGAATTTTTCAAAATATGATTAGATATAGAAAGAAGGCTGTCCATTTGTAACTTTCACTGAAAAACATTTTTTATGAACTAAAATTCTGGTAGGAGTAAAAATGTTAACTATAGGACCCTAAGTGTTTTTATATTCATACAATTAAATTTTAGCATAGTAATTTAAATATAGAAATTTAAAAGTAAAAGCATTAGAAGTAATTAGCAGATGTTTAAATTTTGTATTAAATTTCTTATATTTAATCTCGTGTTTTAATATTAAAACAAAAAATACTTCAAAGCACTCGACCGTGAATAATAAATTAGAAGTAACAGCATCGCAGAGCATAATCCATAAAATTAGATTTTAATGTTAACAATTTGTTGAATTAGTATAACATTATCTCGTCTGCCAGCGTCGAAAACTCAATTAGCGATCCACACGCTATGAATGTTTTAATAAAAATAATTTAGTTAGTATATTACCCTCATCCGTAACACTGTGAACCAAAAAATTGCCACAATGTAATTGTACAACAAAGCTGTAATGAATTTATATTGCGACACGAATGCCTTAAAGATTTCAGTTTTCAATATGTATTAAAATTAGGAGAAAGTTAACACGAACTAGATATAACGTAACACATCTATTTCTATCACCAATTCTTGTTTTTAAATTCGAACCTCTTTGAATTTATTTAAAAAATCCTTTCACTACATTCTACATTCAATGTAAACTTTTTAAACAAGAACAGCTAATAAAAATCACCACCACCATATAAAACATATCCGACATTAAAACAGTACATGCAAGAAAAGTAATAAATATATAGCAGATGTTACAGGTACTACGAAAACGGGTCTTAGAATGAAAATATTTCTACCTTACCAAGAGTTTGTTATATAAAGTTAGAGTTTTGTTTTGGAGATCCAATATGATAATTCTGAACCTGATCAAAAAACTGTACTATGATATTAATTTGTGTCAAAATATATTATTAATTAAAATATGTAGCAATACCAAAAAAAAAAACTGCAACAAAGTTTTTCTAGTTGTGTAAATTTGAACTTTTAGTTAGCAACTGAGATATAAATGAATTTAAAATAATTTCAAAACGTCACTATCAATCGCGCCTAAAGTTTAGTTTCAAAAGCTAGGATTATTTTTTGTTTAGAAAACGGTATAATAACTATTCGGTAAACTGCACATATATCTAGTTTTATAACTGTTTTATATTGTAGCTTTTGATATTAAAATTTCATATGACAGGACAAGTTTAAATTATTCACATGATAGTTAATAGTTATTTAACCAACAAGTGTGTTAATGAAGGCGATTAATAATCGAAACTGTTTAATAGTTGATATTATTAATCGCCCATTAACAAACGAGTTGATTACAAATTTTTTTCGTTGACCGCAAAATCTTTTTTGTGGTGAAAAATTTGATTAATACAACTAACCTCCATGCAAAATATCATCAAAACGTCAAAATCACAAAAACAGTTAATTAATGAAAAAAAGTGTATTAATCAAAAACAGTGTATTAATAGATCTATTAATCCATCCTTTTTTTTTAAACAGTTAGTTAATGAAAAAGAGTATATTAATCAAAAACAGTATATTAATGACGTCTATTAATCCATCCTTTTTTAGGAAAAATAAGCCATTAATATTGAAATTAACAAGCGGTCAACGAAAAAGTCACTTAATCAACTTAGACAATAAAAATTCCTGGCTAATGGATTTCTTAGTTTTTTTGATAGTAATACTACTAAAGTGGGTGGTTAAGGTGTTCGTTAGAAATTATACATACGAATAACTATACCACTTTTAATATTCTTTATTTAACGCAACGGATTACAGACATAAAATTAAATGTGCGAATTTGCTACTATACTATTACAAGTGTGGATCGAATAGGTCTTGTTAATCAACATACATGTGAGCGTTTGTGAATCTGACACTTGGCTCGTGAAACACGCAAAGTGAATGCTTCAGTAAATATGAGATTAATGCTAAACACGTGGGAATCTGACCCGACATGTGCCAGACGACCAGAGTGGTTCGTTGGGCTAAGACCTAGTATGCAATGACCCTTTAAGCTCCTCGCTTCCGTATATATACAATGTTCATACAATTACATAAGATTTCCTATTCTAGTCACAACAATGGCATTGTATCTATTGGACGAAGGGTCGACACACTTTCACTAGCGCGCACAAGGGTTGGAGGTTTATGATGCACCCACTGGACATTCACTCTCAATTTTTGAAGCTGCAGATTTACTGCTGTATTGTTCGTCCACTTTCGCTTCTTATTTAGAAAAGTGTTCGTCAGATTTGAGAATTCCTTTTCGCTTTTGTTTGCAGGAACTCGTGGACGTTTAGAGAGTTTCTCTCTTTTGTATTCCGCCGTACAAATCACTTTTTGGCATTAGGCGTTTTTACCCCTTTAGCTCGAAAGTTTTCAAATTGCACTTACGCTAACTGCTCGCACTTCGAGAATTTTTATTGCACGCACTGTTTAATTTTATGGGCGACCTTTTATGATTTATTGCTCCGCTACACTACCTTACCACAAAGAGATCATAAGATGAAATAATTCATAGTAAGTATAGCATAAATATCACAAAACTAACTACAATTTGAACCAAAGTGACATAAGCAATTATAGATAAATGTAAAATCAAAATCTATTTTTAAAAAATGCTGTTGGACTCTAGTTTTTAGTTAATTAAATAGATATATTTTTGTGCAATTAGTTTTCAGCTTTTCCTTTAAATTCAAGCTGTTCTCACGATGTTGTGCAGTTTCACCTAAATTATTCACAAGCAGGTTCAATGCATTTCTTAAGTTTATAACGTTATTATCCTAAAGAGCCATCGATTTTCAACCCCCAATAAACTTTTGCCGACATTGCGTTTGTCGGTTAGAAACCGCAAAATTTTTCTATGAGAAAATTTACTGGACGTTCTGATTGGCTATTTACGCATCCCCACAGGAATTGCGGGTAGCATACAAAATTTGGAACTTAGTTTTTAAGCAGAATCATGTTAACCATCCAACAAAGCAGGCGTCACTCTTAAGTGCTATTTGTATATATTATGTGAATATAATCTAAAACTTTAAATTCAACACTGCTTTAATTTATTCAACTATACCAACATATATTGTGGTGTAGAAAGCTACACTGCATCAACAATCCAAATGCGAAAATATAAAATAAATTTCTAATAACAAACAGTAGTCAAGGAAATCCAGATATTGAAGCTAACATCGTACAATATAAGAAAAAGTCAAAATTAGTATAAAAACATTATGACATTGTAGTCACTTTTCCATCATGCAATGAAACTTTTAGGATGGCAGTCTAATCAGGCTTCCCTTTTAAAATTTCAAAAAATAGTTATCAACCCCCAGTTTTGCATTGGGCCGGCGAGTTTAGGACAATTCGCCGTCGCCAATTGGCCGTCGCCGATTCGCCGTAGGTATAATTCGCAGGAAGAACATTCGCCGTCGGCGGATCAAGTTTTAAATGAATAAAAATAACTACTGCTTTCAATGTAGTGTTGGATTAATCATTTTGCAATGATCTAACAGAAATTACCTTGTTTTGAAATCTAAATAAAATAACTTCAATTATAACAAGATAGGTACAGGACTTCCAGACATTTTTCAAACAACAATTGATTAGTTTAGTAATAATTCTAGTGTTTTAAAAAGATAAAACTCAACACAGAGATAAATTGTGATAACTAAAATGCATCAGAAATAAAATACAGATTACATTATTATTTAGGCATTTCAAAAATACAGCTGTTTGCTACGGCGAATCGGCGGTGGCAAATCGGCGATGGCGAATCGGCGATGGCTAATCGGCGGCGGGCAATCGGCGACAACGAATTGTCCCATCTCCCGGCGAGTTAACGATCAATACTCGGAAAGCCACAACATCTGTAAAATATGAAGAAAACCAAGGGCAAAAATAGTTATAAAGAATAAATTTGCTATTACACAATACGTCGAATACAACTTAAAGAGTTCCAAGTCACCGCAGAGCATCTCTCTATTGCCAAAAAGTATCTGATAAGCCAAAAATATCATACTGTTGATTAATTACCTTCATTGATATTGATCTGTCAGTTTTAAAGTTGATAACGAAATTTGTGGGAATATGGAGATTCAAGGTTAAGTTTAAAGTTGGTACTGAAAAACGTTCTATTACAATAATAATTTAATTTTCTTATTACGTGGTGTTGGTGTTGAAACTAAGGGCCAGAATACAGTTTTTAGATCTCAAGAAAATCTACTTGCTGCAGCAATAATTAGTTCTGCAATACTTTCACCTCTACACGATTTTTCTTAAACATTCAATCAATTATAAATGTTCCTTTTAGAAATAAAAGTCAATAGTCATTGGCGATTGCTGCTTCTCAAAACATGTTGATAAACTTTGTGCATTTTTAAATTTCATCCACTGAAACCCGGGAATATCAAATTTAATCCATTTACAGCATACTTTCAAAGAAACTACCAGTTAAAAGAAATAAAAGCGAAAATGACCTGTTTATTTTGTCTTTCATTTAGCATGAACCCAAACCGTTTTACTACGGGATGCATTGGTATTAGTAGAAGCAATTCTTGTAAACGTACTAGAAAACAACACTTCGTGAATCGTTATCAGTGTGCAGAAAGGTTTATTATAAAACTAATTAGTTAAACGGGATTAGGTTACCGAGGCCTAGGCCGAAAAATACTCTGTCTGTGTGTGCAAAGACATAACGTAACAACTTATTTTTTTAATTTTTAACTAATATAAAAATTTGTATCTTCAACATAAGAGGCCGGTCCTTCAAGAATTTCTCGCTCCGGTTGCTTCTTCCAATCCGACGCTGATTATCTCTATCTCCCTTACTAATACACTATTGCACGTAAATGTTTCAGAAAAGAACTTTGATTGGTATTATAAAAACTGTTATACTCATAAACCCTAGATAATCTTTGATTACTGTAATTGAAATTCACAGCACATTCAAAATTTTTATACAAATTTTACTTAAATAAATAGTTTAAGTTATAGCTTATCTGATTCGTTAACATCTGTGTTATCTAATACGTCCCCGGAAAATTCCTCGAATGCAATTGCTCGAAATCAATTGCTCGAAAATCAAAATGCTCGAATGTAACTTTTCTCGAAATACAAGTTCCTCGAACCGCAATCTCTCGAAAATGTTTTGCTCGAATTTATGTGTTCTTAAATAATGCGTCAATACTAATATCTTCAAAATATTTTGTAGTAAGTGGTCAAAGACAGTATTATGTTCTTGTAACAGGAAAGTGATTATCATTGGAATGTAATAGATACCTATACCTATTTTTTGTTAATAAAGGTTATAATTTGCCTCTCAGGCGGCCGGCCCGGGTTTGATTCCCGGCCGATACTATAGACGGCTACCATGCTAACATCTGGGGTAGTCGTTAACCCCTAATAAGGGAACTCTTCCTCAATTTCGACGGGCAAGGCTAGTCACCTACCCGGCCTAAGGGCAAAGAGAGCTCATAGAACTACTTTGTGGTTACAACAGGCCGCTGGCCTACAATAAGAGGAAGAAGAAGAAGATATTAACTCTTAAGTTAAGGTTATTTCACAACTTTATTTTTTCGAGAAACAGATAATCGAGAAATTGCTGTTCGAGAAACTTGCAATTCGAGCAGTCACATCGAGAAATTGACTTTCGAGCAACTGATTTCGAGCAATTCGTTTTCGAGCAATTGCATTCGAGCAATTTACCTAGAACCGTCACAGTGGCCACCAAAATTCAAAGAAAAAATCTTCTAAAAATAATTTAAACAGCTCCTACAAGGAAAACTAACTTTATTGTATTTATCATTTTATTCCCTTACAACCCTCAATCCAACAGCACTAGAAAACGCTTCGTATATTATATAATACAAGCAATCCAGTGAGACAAATGTCTCATTTAAAAAACAAAAAAGACCGTTTTTCAAATAGAACGCGTATTAAATAAAAACTGTACCCAGACCTGGAAGGTATCAAAGTGGTTGCCTAACCGATCGACGTTTTAAGGCGAAGAGGGTCGCAGCTTCGTTTGGCTGCTAAAACATTTTTATTTAATACGCGTTCTATTTGAAAAACGGTCTTTTTGTGATTTCTCGAAAACCGGAAGTGTCACGTGACTGAAATTCGGTTCCTGAGCTGACATGACCATTCCAAACATATAACTTTCATAACTTTTTTCTCTATCTCTTACGGTTTGGCTGCTGAAACAGCGTCCCGGACGGACGGACGGACGGACGGACAAGTCTATTAGATAAAGGATAATAGTTAATTTACAGCTGAAGAAATGCATAAATAGAAAACTAAACTCATGTACCTTATTTTCCAAAATGTAATCAGATTTTAAATTAAAGTAAAAGAAATATTTAGCCTTAAATTTTTGTTAACCTAAGATTCTGCTAACAATTTATACTTTTTTTAATTTGTATTCTAAAGTTCTTATTGCTTTTTATTTTGTTTTAGACTATTGCAAAACAAGACAAAAGAATAAAAAATTGTTGACTTTTTCCTGACTTTCCGAAACTCAAGATGTTCATTTCTGTTTAAAGCGCATTTTTGCTCAAAAATGGTTGTTCAAAATTTCGACATTACCTGAGACACAAATGTGATTTTGTTTGTATATATACAAAAATAGTTGCTAATCAAGCAGAACTTGGAGCCAGAAGACTAGAATTTTGTAAAAAAATGGGTTATATAATACCTTGTTCTCAAATAATCTACTTCTTTACCATATTTATTTTGTATACAACGTATTGCAAGACCAAACGGTACTTAAAACATCCCTTCAAGGGGTGTTACTTGACTTTACTTGAATAATAAGCCCCTAGATCTGATGTACTATTACTTTTAATGGTTATATTTCCTCAACACAAAAATATTTAGCCCTGCATCAAGTTACCCCGGCTAGTGAGTCAGTCAAGACATAAGATCGGTTCGTTCGACGATGAATTAGGGCTCGATAAAGTTCGACAGGTAATCGCCTTAACGCCACGGATTGTTTATTTGGATTCACGATTGTTTTCTCCCAAAATCCGAGACAGGAAAAATCGCTTCCAATGTGTACATAACGTGTAAAAACTTCTAAAGCTGAACGAGAACAGGAATTATGTTTAATATTTATTTACGACTACTAGTTCCACGTGCACCCTGTGTATGAATTATCAATTAATTTAAGCTGTAAGCGTAAATTATAATAGCATCAAATGCCTACATATAAAATAAAGTACAACAATTGAACTTCACTAAATCAAAATTCAACACCTCCCAAATTTGATAATTAAGTCCTTAAAAAGTGAGTAATAAGCTGATATTGCCTAATACAATTAAATATGCGTGCTACTCCTATGGTTGAATGTTTTTTATCTAATGATTGACTTGCAAAATTCTAAATAAAAACAATTTGATGTAGTGTGCTACGTCCTGAATATTTCATGTTCTTCAAGAGATGTTATATCAATATTTTTTAGAAGTTTCTGCAACAAATTTGTCATTTATATTACCAAAGTGAAGTTTAAAAAAGCGCGAATGCCTTTTATATTGTTAACTGTTTTCGATAACGTTACAACATCTAGGGAAATATTTAGAGTACCTTATGTTTATGCAAAATTATACGTCAACCGTTAAAAATAAAACAAAACATCGGAAACACTTCAAATATGCCTGAAGGAATGTGGTTTCACAATTTTTAATTCCTGCCATGTCACCGAACTCTATTTCACCTACTAAAATGGAATGTAGATAAAAACCAGTATATTTAAATTAATTCCGCCGTCAGAAAAGAAACTATGTCATGCAGTTAATAAAATTTACTTTCAAGTCCACAATCGGCGCTCAGTTTTTATTCTAGGCACCGGCCCCTGGTACGTGCTAGAATTGGCAGCACCTATCATCTTCAACATCGACAAAGGAAACCATCAATTTTGATAAAAGCTAGAAACCGTGGACTAATTTTACAAACGGCAACCGGCGAAACGACCGTTTTTGCCATTCATTTCTGGGCGAAAATCAGATCGATTTCTGTTCGCCAGAACCGCGACTAATGCTCTTAATGACCATTTCGAAACTTTCTGTTGTTCTAATCGGATTAGGAGGCTCTTCTACACTACTGTTTTCACAGACTGCAGGTAATGAAGCAAGTCTTTGCAAGAAAACAGAAATCCGCTTCATAAAACAGCTTGCTGATGACTGCCTATTGCTACTACCGTTTCTAATTTGCTCGAGTGTTGATTTATTCAATTAGATATAATGGCAATTTAATTTGCTGGTGTGAATTGGCTGTACTACTCTTTCAAACATACATATTTTATAGCAATAAGTATTTTTCATAACACGAAAAGAGGCCAGGAAAAGTGGCTGTTATTATGCTTATTATACATACAAATATTTAAACTTGAACTTAATTATACTGACTCAAATTCTACAAAATAAAGTGGAAATTTGAACATTACCATTGCATTAAAATTGGTATTTAGTCAAAAAATTAAAATATTAATAATATAATCAAGTAACAGAAAAAAAATATTATTTAATTTACTTTCTTTTTATTAAGTAGATACTTCTGTATAACCTAGAAACTTAATTATAATTTTTATAACGTTATTTTTATTCGTTAACATCTTTATTTGACTTAAATATACCGATATTACAAACCTACCCATGTTTACTTCATCAAAAATTGGCACTGCAAATACTTGGTACTGACTTAATGGTTATATTCATTACTCTTATTAGCTTTATTATCCATAAAAAAAGACAAAAGGTCAATCAATACCTTCCCTTTCATCGTCCATACTTTTTGTTTTCTGCTTCGTGTTTCCAATTCATTCCAACAAATTTTTGCTACTATTACGGATGCGCTTTTTTTACACCATAGGTTAAGATCAATACCATCAGGAAGTTAATTTGCTTGTCCTGTTTAGCTACATTTTTATCTCTTTATAACATCACTTACTTCAGTTCTGCAGATTCTTCTTCCCTTTATCTGATATATCGATCTCTTCATTCTTGCCTGAGCCACTCTGAGTTTCTAATATTGTTTCTTGGCTAGGCTCCAGGCTCCTGTTCCATGAGTTAGTTATTGTTGGTATTACGAAAAATTTCATTTTCACAATCGTTCTGGATCATCTATTGTAATCTTCATTATGGCCCAAAAATGCCTCCAAATCATACTTATTCTTATTTGCATTTCCTCGCCCATTTTACTTTGAAAAGCCCCTGTCTGTTCTAAGTAAACTAGTTCAGTTTTCCTCGTCGACTATTATATGCTAATGTCTCCTTTCAACATTAAGTTAGTGTTTTCCAGACTTATCCCCAGTCCTACTCTTGACTTTCAGCAATTTTTGCTTTATGGTAGTAACATAATCTAATCTGCAAGTTCTTCATGTTGTTTGAATCCCATAGTTTTTCCAGTTATTTTTTTTAAATAATTTTATTTATGCAATATTACCACTGCAGCATAGATTTTCGTTATAGTTTAAAGTATTTTGATTGAAGTTTTTTGCAGTATATGGAATCCATCAATTACAAAAAAAGGAGTATTTTTGTTATCCGTTCCCATTAGAATGTCGATATACCGGGGTTACCCAGCTAGACAATCCCTTGGGGATTTTCGGTTCATAGATACTGTGTCGTTTTATCTTTCTTAGGTTAGTTGGTTAGCCTTGAACGTGTGTGTTGTACACATACAATGCATCCGGATAGAAGTGTTTGAAAGTGCGCCTCAATAACACAAAAGTACAAAAAAAATAACATGGGAAAAATCAGTATAAATAAATATTAAATTAAAAATATAGACACGAACGATATTGCAATATTACAAAATGAATAAGTAAGAAGTGCCGTTATATCGAAAAGGTCATTTTTTTCCTGTCGAAGCGCCTTCTGGAAGTTGGGAAAACTTTGGTTCTTCCATCTCAACAATGATACGGTCCAATGCCGGCAGTCATTCGTCGTTACGTAATGGCAATAGCCGTGGACGCCCCCGAAATCAAAGTGAAAATTTCGTGACAACTAGCTACTCCAAAACTACCTGCAAAACCTGATCTGAAATGATTTATCAACGACTAAAATCTTATACAAAATGCATTAAATCAAATTCCACGTTGATTTAGATTTACAAGGACAATAAAAAATAATTCAATATAATTAAATATAAAGGCTATAACATGATCTAGCTGCAGACAATATTCTGCAAGCAAAGCTTTTCTGGTGGATAAATGTATGTATACTGATAAAATAATTATTCATTTCTAATATATGTCACAGAAACCAAATGAAAGTAATATTAAGATGTATTAGATAGATAGATGATCTAATAATAGTTATTTATGTATAAAAGACCGGAAGATTAAGATTACGGCCGCAGCCTAAATTTGAGGCCTAACGGAGGAGGGCCTTTACTTGGCCAAGGGCATAATCTACTTCTAGCCTGAGGTACGTACAACGTTTTACGCACAACTGCATGGAACAAACACTTAGAATAAATTTAGGGTTTTTTAATGCCAAAAATTGCTACCACAGTTAAGGTGCCGGGCGGTAAAGTAATTTGCGGACAGAAAAGTCATTTTACCGCCCGCGTTTTGATTTTAAATAATAAAAATACATGGCTAATGGATTTAGAAATTTCCTTAGTTTTTTTTAGTGATGGGCATAACCGGACAATTTTCATAACCGAATTATTTGCATTAGAATGATATTAATAACCGAATGATTATTTGAATAATCATTCGAATAAATTTTGGTTCTCGATTCGTTTCGATTTCGCCGGTTTGCCGGTTGGCGGTTCACCGTCATCTGCATCGGCACCGTAACTTGCAGATAGCAGAGGAACTCAGTTAATCGTTAATTATAATAATTGTATAAATGATTTTCATTTGATTTCTAAGGAGTTTAAACCACTGAGAATAGCTATATCAATACTAATCATAAAGAAATTATAAATATGCGAATACAAATTATCTATTGAATCTATTTTTAGTTCCTAAAATTCTCTAGTAGCCACCCTTCCCTTTTCGCTTGCACATCATACCGGTATATTTTAGAATCCATAATTTATCTACGTTCAGCCTTCCGCGGTTCTAAGGACGCACACTTAAAATTGTAAACATCGAAATCCACTTCTTGTCCCACGTTCATATCATATGACGACGGATGGGCATCGACTGCTACGTTATTAAAAATTAAATATAAATCTGCTACGATATTGGAAAATCTTATTTCGCTTTCTGTTTATCCCTTATTAGGCATAATCAACCGCGTTTCGAAGCAAAAATTTAGGCCGTTATAAATTAATACCAACACAGCTTCGGCAAATCTCATACTCAGCAGCACGTTATCTTTAATAGGAACGGCCCCATAAATTTAACTGGTCGACTGGGAGTCTCAAATGTGTTAATAACATCAACAAGCAGCCGCGAGCCTCACTTGGGTCAATCAGTACAATCTGCCTTGCTTATGGTTCTGAATGAAGTTTTATTTACAGAATTTCGATCACTCGCAGGTCGCTGAGATACGGCACGTAGTACGTATAAAGATGAGGTTATGTTTAATTCGAATACTTGGAACGAAAACCGAGTTACAGAGGTTATTTCAGTAACCGGATAACCGGTTATTTTTCATTCGAATAAGCCCATCACTAGTTTTTTATTAATATAGCAATAGTACATAATAAATTAAAAACTAACAAGTAAAATTAAGTTCTTTTACAAGAACTCACTAGAGCGCCAGTAAAAATGCTTATTTTACTTGACCCTTCTTTTTTTCGATATTAGGCTTACATCCTGCGTATTCCAAATATTCATTCCATCTCTTTTGATGACGAATTTACATGTTACATGTTTTCGTTGAACAGGGAAACAAATTTGTTGCCGAAATGCGTGCTAAATTATATTTTTCATTTTGTAGTGTGGAGAAATGCCAAAAACAGCAAAATCAAAAAACGCCACAAAAATTACTCAGAGAAACGTTACCGAAAATGCAATGACTGTCCTTTTGGAAAATATTTTTTAAGATTGCACCAATATATGCAAATGGTCCAATTAATTTGTTGTACAGTATATACAGGGTGCCTGGATTTCGTTCGGACAACATGGGTAACTTTTGCATTTGAAGGGATAGAGAGATGGTTAATTTAGCAAAAAGGTGCAGGTACCAGAGCCCATTGAGAATCCATTTTCAAATTTTACTTGTCATGGCTCACATGTTTAAAATTTTAAAAAAACATTTCCAAATTTCTTTTATTTGCCGAAACGTTTCTGTTACTTAAGATATTGAGATGCGTTTTGAACTAATTTGCATGGTAATTTAAATACTTTTATTGATGCTTAAGAAAACCAAATTCATTTTTGCTAATTTAACCTCAAAATTTTAAATTGGTTATGTGCAATTTATTTGGCCCGTTTAAGAGAGGATTTTTTTATGAATGCAATGATATATCACACTTTTTCTAAATTTTTAAAAACTAAGCTTATTCTTTTTACTGGCAGAAATCACTAGTGCCATTATCACAATAACTTTGTTTTTTATCACGTTATCTGTGAAATTATGTTTCGAAATAAAAAGCATGCTTATCAGCATACGTGCCTGTCAGTATTATTACTTCAACTTATAATGGAAAATTTTGAAATATATAATGTATTTTGTACTATATCAAGTGGCTACAAGAACGTAGAACCTACAGGTCAAACACACAGAGCTCAATATCCAAGTGCCAATAAAAGTATTTAAATTACCATGCAAATTAGTTCCAATCGCATCTCAATATCTTAAGTAACAACAAAGTTACGGCAAATAAAAAAAATTAGGAGAGTTTTTTTAATTTTAAACAAGTAGACCATTGACAAGTAAAATTTGAAAATGGATTTTTAATGGGCCCTCGAACCTGCACCTTTTTGCTAATTTGATCATCTCTCTATCTTTTCAAATACAAAATTTGCCCATGTTGTCCCTACGAAATCCGGTCACCCTGTATACGAAAAATGCTCAGCAAAATTTAGCAAGGGATGACAGAAGAACAACAGAACGATTCATATAAAGTAATAGAGAACAGATAAACTGGAAGGAAACTACACAGAAAACCATGGAAAAGGGAACAAAAGATTCAAAATCGCATGGTCGATTGCGAAAAAGTTAATTATGAAAGAAAATGGGAAAGTTGGACATAAAGCAGCCAGATAGTACAGTGAAAATAAAACTAAGAGTGGAATAAAAGTGGAGGCCTATAACTTATATACAGTGTGTAAAAAAAGTCTGGAATATAGCAAATATTTCAGAAACTACCGGAGATGAATTTTTCAAAATTGCCAGACTTATATAGGTAAAAACGGCGCATCTAGGAAGGACAAAACCGTTTCTGTAACTGTACAGGGTGAGTCAGAAAAAATACCAACTTTTATATTTTAAATTGGACACCCTGTATATTAACGAGGAATCAAATAGTCCTTCAAAAGACAAATTCAACGATATAGGGTTTAACGGATTTATCTGTCAAAATGGCAAATGTGGGGTGACTTAAAGAATAAGGTTTACAACAATAGATCGGTTAATATTGAAGCTTTAAAGGCTCATATTAAAAATGAGATACGTCAAATTTGATGGGATACTTTTGACAACGTCTTACGAGAATTTAAAGACAGTATCCCATCGAATTTGACGTATTTCTTTCTAATATGATCCTTTAAAGCTTCAATATTAACCGGTATATTGTTGTAAACCTTATTCTTTAGGTCACCCCACGTTTGTCATTTTGAGAGATAAATCCATCAAACCCTATATCGTTGAATTTGTCTTTTGAAGGACTATTTGATTCCTCGTTAATATACAGGGTGTCCAATTTAAAATACAAAAGTTGGTATTTTTTCTGACTCACCCTGTACAGTTACAGAAACGGTTTTGTTCTTCCTAGATGCGCCGTTTTTACCTATATAAGTCTGGCAATTTTGAAAAATTCATCTCCGGTAGTTTCTGAAATATTTGCTATATTCCAGACTTTTTTTACACCCTGTATATAGCAGCACAACATGCCTTAGAGTCCCAAGGTTTGGTTCACTATTTTCTTCCTTTTTTTGCCTATCCGTCGCCTTTTCTTCCCAATTTTTGTCATTTAAGCTCAGCAAGTCTTTTTGAAC
>OW679200.1:84234893-84298206 GCA_940337035.1 Agriotes lineatus | reverse complement strand
TTAATTTCCTGCCAATGGTTCATTTGATGGGAAAAATTAATATCGGTTTATGATTTTCCAGGAAATTAATTTTGATGCCGCTATTTCCTGCCTGGAAAGCGTTTACTGGTAAATAAATGCTTTAGTTTCAGGAATTTAGTTCGGAACTAATCGAACTTTATTGTCCACGCTACTTTCTAACCAGTTTGAGTTAAATTGTTGTGATGCATCCTACGTTGTGCTTTAATTCGTTGGCAGCGAGTATCCAAGATATAGAAAACATGTTATAGATACATAGGAGTATTTGTGAAAGTGACTTAATCTATAAATTTTAAAACACATCTTTCAAGTTGTACGGCGTTTATCCCATATAAAGGTCAAAATACTCGTGTATCAACTGTAATTATTAGTGTATTGAAATTCTGGTCTTATAAATATTATTGAGTAGAGTTAAGTAAAATATATTTCTTACTGTTAGGGTCACCTGATGCACATGAGCCCCCTTTGTGCAAACTTAAAAAAGTGCCCCCCTTCTTTGAAGGCCAACGAACCGAGCCCAAAGTTATTTTAAGGGACTGAAGATAACTTTAAAATCTTGGGCTTGGCGGTCAGTTGGCTGTTGGGAACAGAACGTGCATATGTGGGTGTGAAATATGCCATAGAGAGGAGCAGTTTTCAATGCGAGAAGCTCTTATGTGGTTTTCCGGTGTTGTTTGTGTAGTTATGAATAATAAGAAAGGGTGAAAAGAATAAAGACTGTAATAAATATTACTGCTCGAATAGTTTTGCAATCGAAGTTGTATTGTGTAGCCGAGTTGAACACTGTTTCATTGTTAGTATGCTGCTAATGGTAGAGTTTTGTTGTTTGGGTCGTTGATAATTAGTTTAATCTGGTGCTGCGTTAGTGCACTGTGTGCCTGGATTAGCGATCATCCGGCGAGATTATCACTAACCCCTGACCTGATAAGCAATTATCATTGATTCAGAAAGCGCCTGGGATGTTTATTTCCTACAAATGCTTTGTCATTTTGGTCTTCTGTGGGGGCGGTAACCGTAAATACAGATTACACTGACATGAGCAGTAGCTCATTAATCTAGTTAGCATTCGGCTTCATTGGTTGAAGTAAGCACCCGCCTAGCAGATATTACAGGCACCTCATCGATGGTGTACCAGAAGGAAAACCAACAACCCAAAACCCCTCTGTAAGTAGTATCATTCCGAACATGTCGTAATGTTTTTTAAAATTCTTGTTTGCATGCGTGATTGTGGAATTTGCTGGTTTTGATCCTTTCCTCTTGCGGTGTTGCGTTTCTGATCTACAACTCTTAGGCGAGAGGGACGTTACAGAATTGTTGGGTAAATCTCCCGCTTATAAATTTATGCATGAGGATCGATCTAAATCCAGGAAAGATAAATTGTCTTCGAACAGCGAATCTATGTTCCTACAAATATATATTTCTGTACACTAATAAGTATAAGAGTAATTACACAAAATAAAATATATAATATAATGTTATTTATAACAAAATAAGTTTGGATTATATATACTTACAGTCGTGGTCAAATAAATCTGAGACAATGTTTTTTTTCATAGGTGTAGGTTAAGTTAAGAATTGAAGAAATATCTTACGGATTTCCTGCTATCAGAAAGAGTCATAATAAACTTTAACAGGTAAATGAAATCTGCAACTCTTTATGCTAGCAGAAAATCCATGGAGATATTCTTCAATTCTTAACTCGACCTATATATGAAAAAAACATTGTCCCAGATTTATTTGAACACGACTGTACATACGAAATACATAACTTTATAAATCATAGCACGAACATCAAATCTCTTAAAAAATCACAAAATGTGTACCCTTAGGGATTTTAATGCCACATATTTTTTTAATTAATTCACCCAACTCTAAACTATCTAATAATATCGTGTTCTATAAATATATAGACAAATCTGTTAAACGCTCTTGGATTATGTTTGACCGTAAATAGATTTAAAAAATATCTAAAACATGTCTCCCCCTAGAAGCTAATGATATTGGTTAGCGCTAGATAAATTCTTAAAATAATTGAAATATTCGTGTAAATTACTCTCATACATAAAGTTCAACAAATTGTAATGGGATATATATATATTTATAGAAACAATCTGTTTTAGAACTATTGTAAAGTTTTGAGTTCTAGAAAAGGACATTGCCGTTGTAACGCTAGCTTCTGCAGCAAATTATATATTACATAAGCTATACATTAAATGTATTTAATTTGTACATTTTCTAATCAAACGTTACATCTAACCAGCGCTTGAACTAGTGATAAGTAACTCGTACCCACTATGTGCGAAGACACGAGGCAAACAACCCCTGGCGCCGCCTCCCATTCAATGTTACCCATAGCGGCTGTACCGATAAAGCCGCCCGGAGAGCATATAAGCAGCATTCTCGACCTCGATTAACTCTCTTGAGTCCACCGATCCTCACCAGCAAGTGCTCTAACTTGGAAGAGCTTTTCGCTCTAAGCCCTCTTGGGCTTAGACCCTGATCCTGTCCGTCCAACTTAAGTCTCTGCACTTTCCTTCTCGCAAACCCCTCTCCCGACGTTAGATTGTGTCGGTGTATGTCCGTCTCCTAACGTATCCACCTGAACCTTAACCTGACGTTAGATTGTGGCGGTGTCTGCCCGTCCCCTAGCGTATCCACCTGAACCCTAACCTGTACATTAGATTTTGGCGGTGTCTGCCCGTCTCCTAACGCATTTACTGTAAATTTAAAGCCCTACGACCGTACGCAGCAGGAATATTCAAAATCTATTAATAACTGAACCTATAGGAATCATATTACACGTTACGCATGAAGGCGGCTCGAACAATATAACCGCATTTATTAAATTTACCTGAAGGGTCCGCCTTAGACGTTTAAAGACGATATCCTGAAGCCCGAAGTCCAAGCCCGGCTTTTAGAGTTCGGGCGCCGATGAATTCACCCATTTTGCCTGCCAGAACGACAAATTTCACCTGGAGAATTTCACGGCCCAATCACTCCGGGAACAGCGCCCTGTCCTTCCAAAGCACCAACACAAACCGCACCACCCTCCACGCACTCAAGGAGCCACAGCTATCTGCTAAATCTCGTTAATTTCTGCATATATTTGCAGAACACGGAGTGTAAATAAACCGCCAATCTACAAAGCCGCGTTTCGGACATTCGACATATAGGGCCGAAATATATACTTCACTCCAGGTCGAATGCCACCGCCACCGAGCTGTGGATGCCAGATGAGTTGCGGACCAACCCGGAATCAAGAAACGCAGCCCCAGAGGAAACCGTTAATTTATTAATATATAGAATAATTCGTAATTTGTATATCTTGTTAACAACATTACAATGTTTTTTATACATTGTGTTTTTCTGACCACATATATTTGAGAATTGGTGAACACTTTTCTCCGATTTGAGCTAACCGAGGTAGAAACTAATAAACGTTTGAGCCTTTCCGAAATTAATGAAAGTCGTAAATGACCAGAATTAAAATTAAATTCAGGAGGGCAAAACGTTACACTGTTACCATCATAATTATTTGGAATTTTAGCGTTGCTTAATTTGAAGTGTAATGTTTTAAGATATCTTCTAAAATATACTGGACTTTTTATCGAATGATAAACACAGACATTGTATACAAGGTGTCAAAAATAGTGTCACAAACGTCAAGCAGTAATATTAGTGTGCATCAAACTACGAAAAAAAGTTTCTATAGAAGTTCTTCCGGAATGGGTTTTAAGGCAGCTAAAGTCCAAAGAAAGGCTACCGAAAAATCTGATTCTTATATCATCATGAAAACTACAACTAAAGAGAAAAATTGAAGAAATTTGGAAAAATAACGTCTTACACTCAATGTGCTGGTGCTGATGAATAAAATTAGTGTACGATTCATAAGCTATAGTTCTAATAAGGGCGAGTTATAGTTTTGATGATGACTATATTAATAATAAAATAATTTTTCGTAACTATAGTTGGATATTAAAACAATTTAGGATTCTTTATATGAAAAAGACACTCTCGTTTTAAATCGTCAAGATCAATAGTTTTCAAACTTAAAAATTGTGCTGCACTTATTATCGGAAACTAAAAGTAGGTTGATAGTTATTAATAACTATCCACTCATCAAAAACCATTGTAAAGTTCAACTAATTTAAAATGATTAGAATTTGAGGTGAACCTAAAGATGGACGAAGGTAATTTTGCTGGGAGAATATTTTTTCACTGTCTTTAATTACATTTATACGAGCTAAACTCAAAATTTCTTGTTTATAACCCCATTTTGACATAGTTCTCCAAGCTATTGTAAAAATTAATTACCATAGCTTCTAAACTACAGGTGTTTAATAATAGCCCTGGAATTATGCAGTTACATAAAATCTGTTAACCCAGTAACCGGAATTTGTAATAAGGCGGTTTCGGTTACGAAAAGGGGAGGGGCGGTTACAGAAGTAGCAGTGTATTAATTACCAATAACTTGAAAAAATTCTGTTCTTAGAAAGTGTGGTCGTTTATTGGAGTGATCGTTTAGGAAGAGTAGTCAACTGTAAAGGTTATTCAGTATATATTGCTATCATATAGGCTTCCACACGAATAGTTGTGTTACAGCAACACTAATAAATGTATCTGCCAATAAGTATAATAGACAAATACGATAATCTTACAAGCGTAATATGATAAAATAAACACTAAACGGAGGCTTTTTCCTTATACTATATGTTTTACTCAATATAATCCAAAAGCACAGACAATGTCTCGCTGTGATCACAACAGATTCGTTTTTACTTAAAAGTAGGGTCCCGAGTAGTGGTGTAGCTTGAACAAGCGTCCACCTTCGATCAGCAGAGTTAAGCAACGCTGTCTCTGGTCAGAACTTGGATGGGAGTTCCACGGCTGCATCTCTCGGCGCCTCGTGGTACGGCTATCACGGAAAAAAGTTGGTCCCGGCGGTCATACAACATCATGACAGTCGTTAGTGGGGTTGGAAGTCCTCATAACTGCACAGCGACGCCTATAATTGGCCTAACGGCTGTTATATAAATATATAAATAAGGTTACCTATATTTGACAAATTTAGCTATAAGAGTCGATTAGAAAAACTGTTAGACAATGGCAATAACAATAAAGTTTAAATTGTACATTTGTGATGTGTGTGCCTAAACACAATAGTGCAATAGACGCCAAAGCATATATTTGTGTTGAGCAAGGTCCTGGTTTGCAAACAAGCTCCATAGCTGAATTTCATGCAAAACCAGACATGTTCGCAAGGTTAAGTAAGTGTCAAAAACTTTGCAAGCTTAATCCATGGCACAAAAAGGGTACATACAGCAAGGCAAAGCTTGGTGGTGGCTCAAATTAAACCCTACAAAAACAAGCAATGAATTAAACTTTCTCAAAATTGCCTAAATGTGAAAACCTGTCAATTATAGCAAGTTGATGGGTTTTAGTAAATTTGCATTCCCATTCTGAGCAAACATTACTGCATATGTACGAGGACCTTCAAAGCAGCATTCCGCGTTTAGATTAGATGGAAAAGGGGTCCACAATGCAGGACGACCAAGAAGTAGTTTGTCGGGGCTCTGCGATCAAATGGAGCGAAAATCGCACGATCTCTCTGATTAGCCTCCCTTGTGCGGTGAAGAACCTGCACACCTGCACGCGGCGGTTATGCTTACTGTGATTATTATACACAACTGTCACATGACTGATATCATCCAATGCGAACCATGAATTTTTTGAAAATCGACCAATTTCGAACTGATTTCCTGATACGCTGCTTATCAAGCAATAAGCGCCATGGTGCTGATTATCGACCCCGTAGATGGTGTCATAATTAGAACAAGAAGTGCAAGAAACAAGCAGTTTGAGTTTTTTGGCCTTTTTATATAATACCGTGGCAATGCACTTAGTCCATCGCAGGAACTGAAAAATCACTTGTGTAAGTTTGTGAAATTAGTAACGGTCCTAAAATATTTTCCGCAATTTCGTGGTTACAGTAATTTTACATATTTTTACGGCAATTGCGTAGTCACTGGACATGTAGATTGCCTATGCAGTTTTTGGAATTTTGGATTAACTACTAGCATTCTTCTTTTAGAAATTTCAGTATGCAATTTCAGAGTAGAGCTATTTTCGGTTCTCATTTTGAACATTTTCAGTTTCAATTTACTCTTGATGCCGTAAGATGCATTTTTGAAGCTTCCTTCGGTACACGCTTAAAAAGCGGACTTACCTTTAAAAACTGTCAGCAACCAGGTGTAGAAATGGCGTAATAGTTTCTTGAATCTGTGTAGCTTTTTGGTCTATTTAGGATTTGCTGATATTTCAGAAGTAACTTACCTTCTGGCCGCATAAAATCTCAGGTACGGCATCGTTTATCGTTCTACTTTCACATGTATTGGCATTTTACTGGATTTATTTCAGGTTCAAGTAATATCCAATTCAAATGTGATTGTAGTTGTTAGATTAGCTGTAGGTATGTCAGTTGTAAATAGTGTAGAGTACTGGCCCTAACACGCTGGTCTGAGTTTCTCTATAGGAAATGGCGTGAAAATTCTACAACTCCTCCCGCTGATGGACAAGAAACCATCTGCATTTCAGGTGAGATGAAAGGATTTTGTTGAAATTATGCGATAGTACTTTTTTGAGTGTGTGGCATAGGCTTTCATGCCATACTTTATCAAACGCGTGATAGACACCTAGAAACATTGAAAAACAGTACCTGTTGGATTCTAAGTTGTAGCTAATTTTCTTATTTTTCGTACTTGTACTACTGTGATATGACGGTTTGGAAATCCAAGCCGATGGTTGGGTATTAGTTATTTTCTTCCAGTATTTGCGTAAGTCGTTTTATCAACTTGGATAACACAAATTTATGGGGAAGACTTCAAGTTCTTCATTTACATTTATTAAATCCAACTCCACTTAAAGAATCAATAGATCAACATCGAATTTTGGATAACATAGGTAATACGCGTATGGGTCTTACAATGCTACATCACTTAAGTTTTCTCTACCTTTGCTACCATGATTATTTCCATTGACTAGCAAAATATTTTATACTCATGATGGCATTAAAAATATATGTAATAGCTCTTATACTAACATTTTGGTGCAGTACTTTACCAGTAATTAGATCCTATTATGTTGCTTTCTTTAGATTAATTTTAATTAGAACAATGTGTACGATTTCTATTAAGTGCGAATACTACTATAGGTAATTCTATCTGTGTAGAAAAAGGCTGAAATACGTTTTGGAGATATTTGACAAAGGGGCGTGTTTTTCATTATCGTTATTTGTTCAGTTTCTTTTTTCGTCTTTTACAGGTGATGTTGCTTTATTGTATCAACACTACCTGCAAACAACGTCTCATCTCTCCGGCGTGACGTCAGCACAGTCAGGTTTTCACCTACCTGTGCTGTCAATTAAATCGCATAGGCTCAAAGATTTTATAACTAAAAATATGGGCTTGCTGTGGAAATGGGGCTACCAATCGTAAACTGAGCCCTGACTCACACCCCATTCTCTTTTTTTTTGGTAATTGAAAACAAAGTTAAACGACAACGACATAAGCAATCGAAAAGGACAATGAATATCGCCACATGGAATATACAAGGCATCGCAACAAAAACAAAAGAAGTAATCTCGGAAATAACAAAATACAAACTAGGTATAGCATGTTTAACAGAGGTCAAGAAAAAGGGACAGGGAACTGAAAATTTAGACAACTATGTACATGTGTGGTCTGGTGTACCCAAATCCCAGAGAGCTAAATCGGGAGTGTCCATATTAATTAAAAGAAAACTATTTCCACATGTTTCAAATATTGAATATATAAGTGATAGACTTATAAAAATTGAATTCAAACGTTTTGGCCGAGAATGGGTGGTCTTGTCGGTGTATGCCCCTACAGATGACTCTACTTTCGTTGAAAAGGAGTGCCCTTAAGTGAACAACTAGATATAGTTAAGAACCAGCAATCACTAATTATTGCAGGAGACTTGAATGGAAAAGTGGGTGTAAGGGGAAATGCAGATGTTGTCGGACAGTTTGGCGATCCTGAGACCAATGATAATGGTGAAAGGCTTATAAGTCTATGCAAACAATACGATTTACGAGTCAATAATACTTTCTTTCAACATAAACGTATCCACCAGTATACATGGATAAGACCATCATTAAATCAAAAATCCATCATAGACTACATTATAACAAAACAAAAAAGTTCAGAAATCGTAAGAGATGTCATAGTAAAAAGAGGATCCGTTTGTAGATCAGACCATCACTTACTAGTTTCAAAAATAGTCTGCCAGTTTGTTAATAGACAGAATAAAAATAAAAATAAAAATATAAACGAAAACGATCGACATAAAACACTACTATACCCTGAATACAACATTCAACAAATCCATGATCACAGCATAAGATATCTATATCAGAGCAGACCACCAACTTAGCCAAGGAATATGAAAGGATAGCAAAAGCCATTCATCAGGCGTCCAATGAAGCATTAGGTCTAAAACATCAAAATTCTCGACGTTCACCATGGTTAACAACCGAGACTGAAAAAATAATAAAGGTCAAGCCACAATACACAAGAAAACTGGAATCAGTACAAATCACTTCAAAGAAGAGTAAGAGAAAGGTTGAGAAGAGAGAAAACTGAAATGTGGGAGAGAAAATTCAGCGAAATAGAGAATAAAATAGGAGGATCCCAGTCGACCGAGGTATGGAGATGTTTAAAAACAATGAAAAATAACCGGAATGCAAGACACCATGGAAATATCACAATGCAAAAATGGAAAGAACACTACAAATGTCTATTAATAGAGAAAAGGGAACCATTCCAAAAGGAAGTCAAAGATCAAGCAGAGCCGGATGAATATATAACAGTTACAACAGAAGAAGTCAAGAAATGTGTTGCTTCAATGAAAAACGGGAGATCTCCAGGCCCCGGGGGGATAGTGGCTGAAAGGATAAAATATGGAGGAAATAATTTAATTAAACAACTAAAACATCTTATCAATATGTGGCTCAGAGAAAATAAACTACCCAAAGAATGGAAGACGTCATATATTATCTCGTTGTATAAAAAAGGGAAATGAAATGATCCGAACAACTATAGAGGCCTAAGTATAAATTGCACAATGAGCAGATTATTTGGCCAGATTATTAAAAATAGGTTGCAGGAAGATACCATTAGTAAAATCAGTGAAGATCAAAGTGGATTTATGCCGGATAGATCTTGTGTAGATAATCTCTTTATAATACAACAGCTGACTGAAAAACGAAATGAAATAAATGAAGAAACACACTTAGCATTCATACATTTAGAGAAGGCCTATGACTCGATTTCGAGAATAAAACTTTGGGAAGCTCTTAAGGATTTAGAAGTTGAACCAGCATTGGTAAAAATAATAAAAGAATTATATGATAACAACAAAGCACATATACGGATTGGAAATAATCTCTCAGATGCTTTTTATCCATCAAAAGGTCTTCGGCAAGGCTGTAGTCTCTCACCAATTTTATTTAATCTATATTACCGATTTGATATAACCACATATGCAGTATCAACTTTGCCGACGATCAAGTCATTATTGCCCAAGATTTCTTCGATTTAGAATTTATGCTCAAACGACTCCACACCCCATATAACGAATGGGCTCTTAACATAAATATTAATAAAACTGAATATTTAGTAGTTAACTCCGATGCCAATTACCTTGTTTTGATTAATGAAGACACATATATTAATCAAGTGAATGAATTTAAGTATCTCGGTGCGAATATAACTAAAGAGGGCTTGGGTCAGGCTGAAGTAAAAAAAAAGAATAGAAAAAGCCCGAAACGTTTTAGGAAGCCTCAATTTTGTATGGTGGGATAAGAACATCGCACGGAAAACAACGCAACGAATTGGGAAAACAATGGTAGAGTCTGTTTTAACATATGGCTGTGAGGTTTGGACTCTGAATGCTGACACTAAAAGAAAGCTCCTAGCGGTAGAGATGGATTATCTGAGGAGAAGTGCAAGAATATCTAGACTATAGAGAGTGCGCAATGAAGACGTGAGAGTACTAATGAGTCCACAGGGAACGGTTCTCCAACGAATAGAAAAAAGAGGACTCAAATGGTTTGGGCATCTTCTACGTATGAATGACCAAAGATGGCCTAAACAGATACACCAATGGAGGCCGCCAGGAAAAAGGAAAAGGGGCCGGCCAAGGAGATCTTGGAACGAAGGCATGAGGAAATTTATGGAAGGTCGAGATTTACAAGAGCAAGATGCTCAAGATAGAAATAGATGGCGTTTAGGTGTGGAAACGTCGTTTAATAATTTCTAAATATCTCGACAGTACTTTTGAAAGGCCTATCTCTCTTAAAGGGTAATTACAGACAGTTTTTATGGTTTCGGGATGTGGCAAGATACGGCCTAAATGTCTAAAAAATGAATATGCATGTGAACTAAAAGTAAACATTATTGAAGAAACCATTAATGCACTTGCTGAATAGCGATACCTTTCCTTAGACGTGGTACGTAATTTTAATGCTCATATAAATAAAAGGTAGAGATAAGTCGGTGTCTTCGTCATTAATTAACTTATCAGAGGAACATCCATAGCTTTATTTATTATTAATTTTACCACAATAATTTTTAATCAAAGTATTGGTTGTAGAATTAAAAATTAAAACAAACTGCGACACAAACTTTTGTTTGGTATAAACATTAATAATTTATGTTCAAAATGCTCAAGTAATACATTGCATATAACATAATGACACAAAATTAAATTCACTACCATATTATGTGGATATAAGACGTCCCACGGCTTAAATTTTTGATTAAACTGCAATTGAAAAGGCGGACGCAAGAAATGGCTAAGCGATGTTTAGAGTTAGAAATTTATACAACTAACTTTAGAGACTTAGGCAGTTCTTGCTCTAATTTTCTGCAACGTTAGAGAATATCCTCCATTTCAATATCGTAGATAGGCATTTTTACCAAAACCTGTAATGTACAGTCGTGTTCAAATAAATCTGGGGCAATGTTTTTTTTATGTGCATCTTCAGTTAAGAATTGAATGTAAAGGGTTTTCCAATAAGGGCGGGTCGATGTTGAAATGGAGTAAAACAAGCTGTGTGTGAGATATTAACGAAATTCTTTTTTTATTTGAAGGGCCCATGTATGCCATGATGTATGGAATATGACATCGTTTAAATGTCCGTCGCGGCTTCTCACGGTGGCATGGATCCGAGAGGTCCAATTTTCAATTACTTTGCCGTATAGATCCGGCTGAATTTGAGCGATGGCCTGGGATATGTTGACTTTGAGGGCATCGGTAGATTGCGGCTTATTGGCGTAGACCTGCGACTTCAGAAAACCCCACAAGAAAAAGTCTAGCGGGGTCAAATCGCAAGATCTTGGTGGCCAATTCATGTCATCTCTGCGAGAGATAACCATACCCTCAAATCGTTGATGCAGAATGTCCATCGTGGCGTTCGCTGTGTGGCACGTAGCGCAGTCCTGCTGGAACCACATGTCCATATCCTTCAATTTGGGATAAAAGAAATTGGTTATCTTCGATCTGTAGCGCTCGCCGTTGATAGTAATGGCCTCACCAACGTCGTTTTTAAAAAAGTACGAACCAATGACGCCGCCGGTCCAAAATCCGCACCAAACAGTAACTTTTTGTGGATGCATTGCCACCTGGTGAACCTCGTGTGGTTTGGCGTCGTGCCATATACGGCAATTTGGCTTGTTAACATAGGCATTCATCCAAAAATGCGCCTCGTCGCTAAAGATGATTTTTCGGCCAAAATTGGGGTCCTCTTCCAAAAACTCCAAAGCCCAGTCAGAGAACAAACAGCGTTGGCTATAGTGATTAACTTTCAGCTCCTGGGTCAGTTGGATCTTGTACGAGTGCAGGCCCAAGTCCCGACGCAAAATTCGCCAAGTTGAAGTCTGCGAAAGGCCGAGTTCTTGTGCACGGCGAAGAATTGAATGTCTCGGGTTCTCCTGCACACTTTCACGGACAGCGTCGATGTTCTCAATCGATGTGGCATTCCTTTGACGTACGGGTGTTGGCTGATCGTTTACCGAACCGGTCGTCTCAAAGTTGGCCACCAAACGTTGGAGAGTCGACTTTGAAGGGCCACCGCGTCTGCCGTAAAATGGGCGCAACGCGCGCAAAGTTTGCACTAACGAACTCATTTTGACAATAAAGTTTTATCATTTGGAAGTGCTGCTCAATCGTGTAACTTGCCATGGTGATTTGGCATCAGTGACTGAACAATAAACAACAGATTTGACAGACGCCGCCAAAACAACGTGACCGCCACAGCCTGCCAACATCGACCCGACCCTATTGGAAAACCCTTTACAATCGATAGATGACGAAGGCAGATCAATTTCTGAATAAATCTGACTTGGATATACCTTGCACTTATCCCTTCAATTGCCTTGTGCCTCGAGATGTAGAAATACTTATTCACATGTTGAAAATATCTAGAAAAACTTGCACACATATGGTATGCAATTGTACACTATATTTACTTTACTCTAAGGGAAATGTTTTACAACGCTAGCGACTGGCCATTATGGAAAAATGCAATGACCTGTTTGTAACGGTTTCACGTATTTAATTGTGCCAAACTGAGGTAAATCACTAGCATTACACACTACTAAACATTAACGAAGGCACTATGTTACTTGTCTATTACACAGAGCTCAATGAAAAGCGATAATTTCAATCAATTTGTAGCTGTGATTTGCACGTCATCAGGTTGCGGCCATTAACTAACCAACCTACTTTAGGCAACGTCACGAGCTTGGGACGCCAGAGCCATCTGCCCTTGTTTCCAGTTGATGTTGGTTGTAGGCGTTTAATTTTCGGGTAGAATTCCACAACGAATAGTCTGTTGCTTCTGTCCTAATCAGATTACTGAAGTAATCCTGTATCGATTATTTTTCAATTACATTTGTTGTTTGAGGTTTTGTCCAGCCTTCACAAACGATCTTTTATCATTACTGATCGCGATATTTGCCAGCGTTTGTTTATCTTGCAATTTTCTCATTTTTTTTCTGCAATTGTTGCTGGGCACGATTTTTTAGATTTGCATTACATGGGCGTAAAACTTTTATTTTAGTGCAATAGCAGTGACCATTGTCGAGAAAAAATTACTTTAGAGGTCTATCCAAAATTTTTTTTACACAAACAACGTTTTATTAAAATTAACCAATTTTTAATGTGCATTAAGAGAGATTTTGTACAGCCAATTTACCACAGTCTAAGTTAATATTTAAACAATAATTTCAGTTCCACTACTGTTTACATTTTATTGTAAAATTGATTTCAGAGCAATATTTGTTATGAAAGCAAGAAATCGTTTAACAACCGTTTAAATTTGTTTAATATCGAATTTTAGACGCAAATTTAGATTTTTGCTGCAGTTGAAAAACAAGAGCAAGAAAAAGTTATATCCTACTTTCCTCTGAACTAGATATTAAATTTACTTGCGATAAAAATAATTGAGTGGTTAGTTTTCGTAAACATCCAGCCTGCAATACCGGTAAGAAAGTGGATCTCGGAGATGCAAATTGTGAAACTCCGAGACGGAAATCGAAATTAATAATGAATTCTTACGTAACGGCGCAACCAATTATTGGTATTTGATAGTTGCTTTAGAATGCTCGGTCGATATCTTGTTGCGTAACTAATTTAGTTAAAATGGGCGAATCTCGCGGTGTAATTTACGTAGAAAATTCGGAAAGCTTCCGTCTTGCTCGCCTGCCGTCTTAAGTTTCTTTCTGGTCTCAAACTGCTACTTCCTGTCCTGTTGTGTACCATTTACGGAAGGATATTTATTTGTAGATCTAAATTTAACAAGTTGAATTTGGGCATTCTGCATTTCGTAACTGCGTAACTGGTTTTCTGTCAAGATGCTTTTGTGTGATCATAAACATTTTTGGACCAGAGAGGTTTTGAAAAATAAAATCAGTGCCTTATACCTATTAACTGAGATAATTAGAATTAATTGATCTCTGAATTTTATACTTGTGAAATAACAGTATTATCAAAATATTTTCTTCGAGGAGTACAAGATTCTTAAATAGAATTATATTTGCGAAAGGGGGTTCAAAAGAATGATGAATGCAAATACCAAATTTAAGCTATTACACAAATTTATGATTATTGACGAAAATGCCAACAGCACATTTATGGGCACATTTATACATATTATACAATTTACAATTTGTGTGCACTATGTGTACTATGTGACTCATTCGGACAGTTTTAAATAAAAAATTATTATAAAATTTAATGTACGTCCTTTTATGAAAATTAAAAAACCTTTACTTTTATTTCTTAACATGCTGTTTAGCAAACCCTGATAGATGTGTACATTTGTTTCTGTATTTTATATGAAAAATTTCAATACCTAATCCTTTTAAATTATTTTAGTATATCGCTCTAAATACATAATGTTTACACACGCCTCTGTTATGTTGATATGTTTACGTAAAAGATATCTATGCTGCATCTAAGAATGTTAAGCATCGTAGTATGTATGGTCATTTACATTAATTTTCGATATATGGGTTGGCCATGATTTAGTTTTCGATTTTTTTGAAGGGTTGCTTTAGTTCTTGTCAAACTGAAAATGTTTTTCAATGTCGTATTTATTAGACGAGACCTAGTTGCCTAATTGTAATTTATAGTATTCTCGATATTATATATTCTTTTTTAAGCTATATTTACATTTAACAGAAGAACCGGCCAGTTACATAATTATACTATGATTTTGTAATATTTGTAATTAAATAAATAAAATAGCGACCACATCACCGTTTTGAGTTTGATTTGAACTTTGCCTCTTTCAGCGCAAATTAAAAATTGTAATTGTTTAATTAAACTTTACTGCAATTATAAAAGTATGTTGCCTTCTATATTTTATCTATTGGTAACTTATTTAAACGTTTGCGCCGGCGCCGGCTAGCTTTCAGAGTCGAGTATCTACAGGGTTAGGTTGTTACACAGTATAGGTTTTACTCTTGTACGACAAATGCACGTTTCTAAAGAATGGCAGATAACCTGAAATATCGACTGCAAACGCAGCTGTCTGAAAACACAGAAATCCTGCGTATTTTGACCACAAATAAACCAGAAATTAATCAGTTCACCTCAGGTAAATAATAACAATGCATTTAAAATAATCAATTTGGTTAGCTAACCTGGAATTTGTTTTTTTTCAATTGAAAAAGGACACCAACACTCAGTTTTTTCTTGCTTGCTCGCCAAATCGACTTCCGGTTTCCGTTTCTTTCTAGAATGCTTTCCGCGGCTGCTGCCTGTCTCTAGACCACGAACAAAGCTTTTCCCAGGTGCTGCACGTTGCTTTCCGCTTCTCGTAGATCACACCCTTGTTGAATCGGGTTCGAAAATTGACCTCGCACCGGCCTACAGTTAAAAGGACGCAAGCTTATATCTGCCTGCTGGCGATATTTTAGCTGCTGCTGCCTTCTTATAAACCACAAACAAGGACTTCTCTAGACGGTGCACTCTGCTTTCTGCTTCCCACAGTTCCAAAACTTGCCAAAACTTAGCTTCGAAGATAATCAGAAATAGGCGAAGCACCAGGTTCAATTTCTCTGTGATTGCACTACGGAACACTACCACACAACTGGCACAAAAAATATACTTTTATCAACTGAATTAATTAAAAACTGGAGCCAAAACTACACACAAGCTTTCGCCTTGGCTTCCCCAATAAAAAGCAACAATTGGCACTCTAGGTCACCATAGCAACGTGTTATAGAATTGTTTTAGTAAGTTTTTACAGTCTTTAATGTTTTCTTAAATGTCATTCAAGAACACTAATTTTAGTTAAATAAACACTGATTCACAAGCTATTAGCACTTTCTTGTAGTCTTCTTTAATTCTCAGGTTGCTTTTCAAATGCTCTTTGCATCATTGTGCCTTCTTACACTGCTTAATAATTCTTTAGATGCGTTATCGATTGTTGGCATTATGATATGAATACAAAACGTTGTAAAAAACTACTGTAACGCTTCGAAACACCTTTGTACTTAAGTAAATTCATTATTGTGTCTTAACGTTACACAATTAATCTGTCAGTAATCACAAATTAGCTAGATTTGCCATACCCAGTACAAATATTGAATACAAGCTGAACGCAACCCTGACGATACTGTTTTATTCAATTACTAACTTCTGCTAATTAATTACAATTATTCCTAATCATGTCTTATGTAATTATCAATGATTACTAGTGACTTATATTGTTGCAATAAATAGAATACCAATTCTGGACAATGCAACAGAATTGCTGTATGAATCATACCATTGCAATATAAAAATGTCCGATTTCCATATACAAGTACTATCCAAAATAATCGGGGCCAGCTTATTGGTCTAATGTAAATTTAATTTTTGAAAAACGATGTGTTGGTATCCATTTTGGGAATTTTGAGTCTTTACTTTACTTAAAATGCCGCAATACCCATTCTTGGGAATTTTTTTGTTGGACGCTTAGAAATCAGCTTTATTTTCAAAAATCGTCATTAACAGGGTCTATCTTTGCATAATGGTTTAGTAAACTGCTGCACTCTATCTGACAGAAGTTTACGGTATGTTGGAGGTAAATTCAACGTTTGGTCGCGTGAAATTTCAGATCTGGAACAGGTTTGACGTTCTATTGAATTTGTTTTGGGCGTTCTTCAAGTAATCGTCGATATCCTTCACGTTATCTTAGATAATCTACAACTAAATTTTGAATGCTGATGAATTTTCCATGTGCTTAGCTGCATATCACACGCTGGAGAAAAACCTTGCTACATGGTAGTAGCGGATTAATCCTGGCCCGACTATGATCTCTTCTGCCTTCCAACGCACATGGTCAGTGTAGCTGGGCCCATTGCTCTCTCGCTGCAGTAAAATCGCGCAACTTACAATAGAGGGCGTCCAAAATTCGTAAAAAATATCCAATTGGTTTTAAAAAAATCTTTTTCTGCTTTCTGCCATCATCACCTTATTAATTCGTCGTCAATTATTCTATTCCATATTTCTCTCTCGTGTGTCTCATTGATTAGTCTGTGAGATGGTTTGTTAGTAATTTGAACCGTTTGGTCGATCCATCGAGTTGGTGAGCGCCCTCTGGATCTTCTGTCTACCACTTTTCCTTGTATTATGAGTTTCTCCATAAAATGTCCAAAAATCAAAGAATCAGACTCTGAATGGTTGCAGAGAGCCTTTGTTGGATGTTAAGCTCACGGAGTATGGACACGTTTGTTCAGACGTCGTCTGTAATATGTTGGCCTTTTGCCACTTTAATGGTTAAACGATCATCTTCCTCTAATGGAAAATTTAACTTTAAAATTTAATGATTACTATTCAATATTTCTTCCTACAAATTTTTACATGATGTCTTCTTAAGAAATGGGTGTTTCTCACTTCATTTAATTTAAATTGATTTTGATACCTATTTACATTCTTTCCCTTATGTTATTAAAGTTTGTAACTTTTACTTTGACCTTCAGGCTCCAAATTCTACTTGCACCTTTTAATTAATTATTGTATACCTTTAGCCATAGAATTTTACGTCTGATGATGACATACTGTCGAAACTAGTCACACATTATAACTTTTACCTATTTATACATCAAATAAATTTGTGGGGAAGACTTCGAGTTCTTCATATGCATTTAATTAAATCCAACCCCACTGAAAGCATCAATGGATCAACATTGAATTACCTACGTTTGTACTATGTGCGGTCCAAGGTATGCGAAGCATTCCACCCCGGCAGAAAATCTCTGTTACATCGACTTTCCTTCTTTTATTTTGTCCCATGGTCCATGATTCTGATGCATAGATTAGAACGGTAGAAACAAGGCAGGGAACTAGATGTTTTTAAAGTGCGTTCGATATGCATTTATTTCGCCAGATTTTGGTTCGTTTCTTCATAGCAACCTTGGCTAGTTCGCATCTCCGACGGATTTCTCTCTATCAACAATCATTATCTTCGCCTTTGAAGTATTTAATTCCAGACCAAGTTTTCTGCTTTCGGCTTCTACTAGTGGTATGGAATCCCGTAGATACTCTTCAACGATTGCCAGAAGCGCTGTGTCATCTGCGAATCGCAAGTTATTGATTATTCTACCATTAACAAAGACTCCTTTTTGCCAATTTTCTAACAGTCTTCTTATGATATATTCTTCGTAGATGTTAAACAACTGAGGTGTCTTGGCGGACACCGCACTGAGGCTGAAAGTCTGCGAAGTATGTGTGATCGACTTTGACGTTTCCTTTCGTGTTTGAGTATAGGTTGATTATGAGGGATAGTACATGTATTGGATTATCCATTTCTTGTAAGTCCATCCAGATCTGGGCCTATTTTACTTTATCGAAAGAATTGCGATAGTCTATAAAACAGAGTGGAGTATTAAATTCTCTAGCTTTATTTATTACTTGACGAATGTTTAGAAGTTTTTCTCTCGTATTACTTCCTTTAACAAGCCCGGCTGTTCTGGTGGTGTTTGAGCTTGGATGTATGCTTTCAGCACTTATTACCCGATTATCAAAGAATTCTGCTAAGAAGTTCATGTTTACTCAAGTAGTGTGAATCCGTGCCCCATCTTGTTGAAAATACTCTTCCAAAAGTTTGTCATTATGTAAGATGTCCATGAACGGAAACAAGTTTTCTAACCTATATCTCTCAGCGTATGGAACGCCTAAAATGTCAAATACATGCACATAAATATAAATTGTTAGACCAGAATTTTTACATTGAAAAAATATTGGGCCGATAATCCTTCTTTTACTAACAGCTGCCCACACACCAATTTTTGTTGGTGTAGTAAAGTTTCAATAAAAAAGAGAAGATTGTTCGAGCTCCACATCCGCCCATTTTGAGAGTTGACATATCCAGAAAGGTGGCGCCAAGCTTCATCTGTAAAGGATTTTCGAAAGCCCCGATGTTGCTTTCAAAATTATATAAAAACCATTGACAGTATTCATGTCTTCACGGCTTGTCAACACGGAGTATTTCGTGGAACGCTTGCATTCTGTAGGGATGGAGTTGCAGGTTTTATTTAGAGCTCGTAGTTTTAGTTACTTTAAAGAAGAGAGGCAGTACAATAAAATATACACGCATTTTAACAATATAAAAAATCTGCAAAAATTGATACATTTAGTAACAACATATACCACCCGATCGAACAATTCATAAAATGTGCTTAATATGACCACCATTTTGATTTTTGCATATCTGTAATCTATGCAAACATGAGTCATTTACAGTTCCTAACATGTTTACGTTCACTGTTTGAACATAATTCCGAATACACATTTCCATGCCTTCCTTGGTAGCTAGTTCTGTTTCATAAACTGCTTTATAAGTACACAAAAGCAAGTCCAATTTATTATGATATGGAGATTTGCCGGGCCAACTTACTGGACCTTCTCTTGCAATCACCCAACCCTTTGGGAAATTCGTTATTAAGATAATTTCGACCTTTAATAATACAGGGTGATTTTTAAGTTGATTCTTTCCGTTTACCAGGATATAAAGCTAAACAAATAAGCATTTTTTTCATTTACCATTTTTGCGAAATATCAAAACTAACGGAGGTACAGGGTGTTAAAGTTTCAAATTAAGTACTAAAATTACTTACCAAAAATTAAACTAAACTTAATCTCACTTAAGTGATATGTTCAAAATTATCACCACGATGCGGCGCGGTATTTGAACGCCACTCCCAGTAAATAATAAGCATATTCACTAATTCATTATTTTCAAACACATGAGCTATTATTGTAGAAATAGCATTAATAAAATTACAACGGAAAACTAGTTGACAGGTCATTGCTTGACAACAGAGATAAACAATAATAAAAGTGTCCAGCCGCCTTTGTGCCAAAGTTTAGTTTTTAATTTGAAACTTTAACACCCTGTACCTCCTTTAATTTTGATATTTCGGAAAAGTGGTAAATGAAAAAATGCTTATTTTGTTTAGCTTTATTTACTAGTAAATGGAAAGAATCCACTTAAAAATCACCCTGTATAGTGTCATCTTGGAACCATAACACAGGTCTGCGACCAAATTTTTTTCTTTAAAATAATGGGTGATTCTTATGTATTTTGGTGCGCTGAGTTCGGAAATGCCCTCAGTTTTTTCCCAGCCCGTAAGCATTTTCCGCAAAATGCATTTTTCTGCGGGATTGCCTACCTTAAGGCGTATATTTATGAATATGCCGAAAAAAGTTGTTTTTCCTATTCGGCTTCTTAGTTTTATATTAGAAACTATGAAATATGATAAAAATTTGTATATTTAACAGTATTAGTCAGCGTATGAATCATGGAAACCCATTACCTTAATAGTATGCAATTAAGGTTTATCGCTTTTCTTCGGTGTTTTCAGATTCCAATGTTACTGTAATAAATGTTTTTGTTATTAAAAGTACATAAATAAATAGGAGAAATTCTTTCTGGTAATTAGCGTAATTGTGGTGAACATTATTGACAAATGAAACCTGGATTTTCCCATTGCCCTATATATACCCCTCGTAGTCCTTCGATTTGTTCATTTCAATTTAAATATTCTTAAAGTGTCTTTCAAATGTCTTCAAGAGCTTGTGTTAATAATCCTGATAGTTTCTGTTACATTTGTGGCGAACTTGTATTAAAAAAACAATCTCGAAGTATTACGGAGTTTATTAAAAAAGTGTACTTTGCCTATTTTGGTGTGAAGATCGGAGATCAAGAAAAATCTTGGTGGTGTGTGGTGTAAAGGAAAGGTGAAATCTTTTCGTTTTGGGGTGCCTATGATTTGGAGAGAGCCGAGAAACCACGGCGATGACTGCTACTTTTGTTCTTGCAACATACAAGGGTACAATGCCAAAAATAAAAAAGATATATGTTACCCAAACATGCAATCTGCACTTCGGCCTGTGCCTCATGGACCCGGTATTCCAGTACCAGTGCCCCCACACAATTTTGAAGATTTGCCAGAGTCATCAGAGAACGAGCCAGAGCAGTTGGATGATGAGTTTCAAGTCGAAGACTGTGGACCCCAACAGTTTTCACAAGAAGAATTAAACGACCTCGTTCGTGATTTAGGGCTTTCTAAAGAGTCTGCTGAATTACTGGGCTCTAGACTTCAAGAAAAGAACTTGTTGAGATCTGGAACTTCATTCTCTTGGTACAGAAGCAAAGCAAAACAATTTGAGTCAAATTTTTCTCAAGATGGCGAACTTGTATATTGTTCTGATGTTTCCAAGTTGATGTCAATGTTTAACATTCAACATGTGTCAGATGAATGGAGGCTTTTTATTGACTCGTCAAAAAAAAGTTTAAAAGCAGTTTTGCTACACAACGGCAATAAATACGCTTCTGTACCCGTGGGGCACTCTGTGCATCTAAAAGAAAAGTATGACAACATGGCTTTTATCCTTGATAAATTGAAATATAAGGAGTTTGGATGGCCTATCTGTGGTGATCTCAAAGTCATCTCTATGGTGCTTGGACAACAAGGTGGCTATACGAAATTCCCCTGTTTCCTATGTGAGTGGGATAGCCGGGCAAAAGCACAGCACTGGAGCCAAAAAGTGTGGCCAACGAGAACTTTGAAGGTTGGAGAAAAAAATGTTCACTTTGAGTCTTTGGTTGATCCCAAAAAAGTGCTTTTACCCCCACTTCACATCAAGCTTGGACTGATGAAGCAGTTTGTCAAGGCATTGCCAAAAGATGGCGAAACGTTCAAATACCTTGAAAGAAATTCCGGGACTGTCTGAGGCAAAGTTAAAGGAGGGTGTTTTTGTTGGCCCGGACATTCGGAAACTAATGAAAGACAATCAGTTTGAAAAGGTGATGAAAAAAGCTGAGAAAGAGGCGTGGATATCATTTAAAGAAGTTGTGACTAAGTTTTTGGGGAACAATAAGGACCCGGATTATGAAGAAATTGTAAATAAAATGTTGAAATGTTTTAAAACCTTGGGGTGCTCCATGAGCTTGAAACTTCACTTTTTGAACTCCCATTTGAGTTATTTCCCAGAAAACCTTGGTGCCGTAAGTGAAGAGCAGGGCGAGAGGTTCCACCAAGACATCAAAGAAATGGAACGGAGGTACCAAGGACGATGGGATGTGAATATGGTGGGAGACTACTGTTGGATGCTTCATAGAGAACTTCCAGACATCCCACACAAACGGAAAAGCTCAAAACGGAGTTTTGGGGGAAAAAGATGTAGATATTATAAAGAATTATAAATCCTTATTGTATATACTACAGATTATTTTTATCAAATTGTATTTAAAAATGTAAATAAACCACTAGTAATATATTTTTTTTTATTTCAAAATGCATTTTCCCTATATGTACTGCGGGTTTTGCATAACTTTCTTTTTCATTTTGCGGAAAATCCCTACGTGCTGGAGAAAAACTGTCATATTTGGACTCAGCGCACCAAAATACATACGATTCACCCATTACGGTGAAAAAAAAATCAAAAAATTTCAATTTGCAGGCCTGTGTAATTGGTGAATTGCACTGAGAGGTCGGTTTTAAATGAATTTTTGCAGACCTTTTTGTAATTGACAATACTTTTTGGAGACAAGTTTACATGACCGGGGATTTTCTATTACACTTTTTTCTTCATAGTTAGCTCATATTATGCATTCATGTTTTTCATATTCAACGTGCGCTGTTTTCTGAAATATTTCCTGAAGTCCATTAAAACTTACACTTCCTGAATGACTCCGATATCTTTGAGCATCTTGATGTTAGTAAAGTCATTTATCTGCATTCTCCAAGAGTGTACACCGTATCAATTAAATAGTTTTTCTTCCATTATAAGCAGCACATTACCGACATTTTGTGTTTGTCAGTTTTGTTTGGATAATCTTGTTTCTAATTATTTATTTTATGGCCTTCATTTTATGAAGCTCTGATAAACTGTTATGATATGTTCAGTTTTTAGCATAATGCTAACTATTTTAATAGTATATTACATACCGAGGCGGAAAGGATTCCATTCCTGTCGAGAGAACTATAGTTTACCGAGAGGCGATAGCCTCGAGGTGAACTAGTTCTCGAGGCAGGAATGGAATTTTTGCCGAGGTTTGTATACTATTTTATTCGCAATCATCTAATTTTAAAAATAATTACAATTGAATTCTGAATAATAAATATCCTGATGTAGCAAATATTTTTGTTACCATGAAAACAAAAAAATTACAAAACAGGGTGTCGGCTCAGGTATGTAATATTTTTCTGGCTATGTAATAATTTACCGGCTAGTTTCAGTAATCCTCTAGTTCCCAGCTGTTGTCATGCCATGTAATTGAAACATTACAATATGATTTCGAATAAAAATAATTACAAACTTTAAGTAGATGACATCCTGAATAAAACTGAGAAATACAAAAATATCAAAATACAAGGTGCTTCAAGATGTTTTTAATTTCTCTTTTGGGTAATTTATTACCCCCCCCCCCCTTAAACATTAAACATTTTATCTCCAATAACCAATCGCCTATGTTGTTTAATAACCCAGTTACTACACAAATTCACTTTTATATAAATAATTATTTCAGTCAAGCCACTGGTGGCTCTGAAAAGGACAATTTGTTAAACTTATTGTTAAAGCAGGTGCTCAAAACTTCCTCCTCTTGTCTGAATGCATAATTGGGCTTTCCTGGCACAGGATGCCATTTCCACAGTACAATTTACACAGAACGCAAAACTTGCAAATTTGACTTTCCGAAAAGTGATAACCATTTAAAGCACAACCAACTCACAATGTTAGAGCCTAATACCTAAACATATGACAGTTATTATAGCAGCGTTCTTGAATAAAATGCGTTATTACATAAAAGTGTTTAAGGGGATTGTTTAGTCACTTTACCACAAGCCGTAATAGGTATATTTCTGTGATTATTTGACTTTTTTATTTATCACTTTGCAGCTTCAAATATAGGAGATGAAGGAGCAGAAAAGTGCTTATAACAAATAAATACAATGCAAAAACTTCCCCATGGTGGAAAAACTTAAAAATGAAGTACCAAATGGAATTATTAATCATTTTATACAGAAAAACAAAAGCCAACAAAAGCGCTATTAAGTAACATTTTCCACTTTTTTACCATGAAGAAGTTGCTATTGCTATTTGATGTGTATGAATATGTCGCACGACGTTTTAATTTCTGTAGAAAAACTTGAATATACATGGCACAAAGTTCCAAAATTTTTATCAAAATTAGGCAACACACTTTACTCTTCAAGAGTGGAAAGAGAAAGCTGATGCTCATAAACTAATCCTAAACTTGAGCTTGGGCTAGTTAATTACCGTGTTAAAGATAACAGATCTTTACCTGGAAAGGTATATATTATATTTTTGCTTTGCTAGGTTCGTAATTTGCTTCAACTAGCAGCTTTACATAGTTGTGGCTAATTCAACGAAGACAATTGTATCTATCTATCTTGACTATCATAAATTAGCACATTACTGATCAGTCACATTTTTAAAAAGCGCAACTTTGATTTTTGAAGATACATGCAAATCTCAATTAGTATGTATTGATTATCATCCAATTAAAAAGTGCACTATTTCTATACTTCCAGTCTGTAGTTTGTCATAAATATGAAGTAATGTAGTTATATTTATAAGTGTCTCCTGATGTTGGTTTTATTCATTTTCATTCTCAAAACAATTAATAACAAGATAATAACACAATTAATGACCGCGTATAAATATAAAAAACCAGTTATCAGTATTTATCCTTATTATGTTCAAATTATTGATAGATAGACTTTAAATTAAATTATACTCTTAAAACCCGTAGACAATGTTTGTACTGTATCCCTAATTGGCATATTTCTTTTTCTTCTGGAATCTACTAATTCCGGCAACATGTTAATTTCCCAAAATTGTGTGTCCCATTGAATAATTTCAATCGAAATTCCCTGCTGTGACAAAACGGTAAAATAACACTTTTTTACAGATGTTTAACTGCTTGTGTATCTGATAACAATAGGAATGTCCATCTAGTATTTTCGCGAATTTAATTTTCTTCCGCCGCACTGATTCAAGTGGTGTACATTCCTTAGAAACGAAAGGACATTTTACCTCTACAATAAAATCTTTTCCTATTAATCCGTCGAGGGATGCAAAAAGAAAAGGGTTGTTTGAGTCAATATACATACTATAAGGCACGACAATTGTATCCGTCTTTCTTTGAAAATCGTCTAATGCTCTACCTTCAGAGCTATAGCGAGTTGCTGCACTACCCATAAAATATTTATAATGAATATCTTTCACAGCATTAGCAGAAGATGTGGACTTTCTCATTCTGCATATTTTTCCAAATTTTGAAGCTGGTAGTCGTTTCAATCTTTGTTGATGCCACCGATCGCTTCTGTGCTGTCCCAAAGTTTCTCTTCTAGATTGCAACCCAATAACTGCAGAAATGTTTCTTTGGTTTCCGTAAATTCATCGGCTGTCATATCTGGAATACCATTTCCAACATCTGGACCATAATCCATATCCACTTCAGCAATAGGTACTCCTTCGGCGAAAATATTTATTATTTTTGTCTCCACGTTTTTCGTTGCATTTGTTCTTCTACGTGCGTCACAGTAATGTGATGTATATTTTGCAGGTATTGCTGTTATTCGTTTTCTAATGATTTCATGGAAGCTACCTACATTATTATATGCTACTACTGCGCCTTCACAACGCGTTTGATACGAATTTCTAAACGAATAACATACTGGTTTACCACCAATAAATTTTACGACTTGTGAATTGTAAAGTGCAGCATTGCTTGTCACGTCATATATAAGAATATCTGAATGATTTGCAACACTCTGTATTAGATCTTCGAACAGCTCAGTTTTGGAAAAACTAAAAAATATTTTCTTCGTTCTCTTTTGGCCCTGTACAAAAATATTCTCTATCAGAAAAAGCACTATGTTCTCAAAAAATATGTTGTGGCCCATTTAAAATATCTTTTTCGAGTTCTTTTACTTTTTCAGTATGAGATATATTCTGCGACTTACGACATTCTACTGCTTTTGTAACTGCGTGTCTAAATCACATTAAATTGTTAGCAATAGCATTTTTAAATTTTGGATCAGTTTTCGGCTTTTTTGGGCATTTTTTAAATTTCTGGCAGTATTTTTTTAGAATATGATTCTTGCATTCAATTTTTTTAAGTCTCATGTTGGGACTATATGGCATTGACTCGCGCAATGTATTGTATACACTATTGCCTCCATCGGTGACTAATTTTACATACTTTATGCCATACAGTGATATAGATTTGCTAAAACCTTCAGTAATAATTGATTGTTGTTTCCATTCCTGTCGATGGACCATTCTAATTTTTAAAATAAATATGGTCAACACATTTCCCATCCACATACCCGTCTTTTCTCGCAAAATAATGCAAAATTTGTTTTTACAGCAATATACAGAACCTTTTTTGTCCTAAGTCCAAGTATACACGCCACACCTGACAAAGCGTTCTAATTGGTGCGGTACGACCTTTTGCTCCAGACACCGTCAGCTATTACTGCAATCGTGGCATCTCCATCTTCAAGTACTTCTTCCTTTTCTTTTGCCATTTGTGCTTCTTCTGCAGCTGCAGTTTTCATTTCTTCAACGGCAGCCGTGTTGTAGACTTCATTAATTGTTTCCTGGCTAAAGATAGCGTCGGTATGTCAAGGGAACTACAGAATTCCCTTTGGTGAGAATATTCTACTCCAATGGAAATTGTAGATTAAACAGCTGACAAAGTGACATTCATTTCATTTTCTGATTCATTTTCAGTACAAACAATGTCTAACTTTCTGCACATCTTACACTTAAAGGTGAGTTTTGATTTAAAAAAAACCGTACCGTTTCTCTGCAAACAACTGTACGTCGTTAAATGAACACTCTAATCCTTCATGTTTTAGAGCCTGTAAAGCGCTTAGAATAGTATATTATGTTATAATAAGTATAACCGAACCACATAAAGATACTTTTGCTCCGAATAAAATATAGTATTTTTTCTTCAAACGTTTTTATAGCAAATTATTTACAACTTTGTGAACAAAATTCGAAGAAAATTACTTGATCTCGTCAGCGGCAGATAATATTATCTGCCGCTGACGAGCGGCAGATAAAGTTGTGAGCGGCAGATAAAGTCGTCAGGGGCAGTCCTGTAAAGTTTGATGGAGCTTCCAGATGAGTGTCCTGTTATTTTTAACAACTGCTGCTCACCTACTCCACTTTTAGCTAGTTGTGTTATATCAGAAGAACAATTTGAATGGTTTGTGAAAAAATAATCGCAGTAATCAGCTACTAGCAAATAGTCAGTATAATTTTGATGCTACTAACAAATAGTGGTGGATTTGAAATTTTACCTCATTACTATTGGCTGATAGGACTGTTTAAAAAATAATCATAGTCATTTTCAGGATTGTCTGGTACTATGTTGAAACTTTCATCCTCAACCAAGTTAGATACATTTCCCACTGAAGCAACGCACATGCTGCTTTCAGTGGAATCTGAAGGAATCGGTTGCATTTATTCTGGAACTACGCTATCCTCTCGTAAAACAGCAACACTGAAATCTATTGATTTTACGTAAATACTACATAAGTAGGTGTTTAAACGAGAAATCCCAAGAAGAACACTGTATTGGCAATCGGTTGGCAAATACTTGGCCCAATATTAAATGATTGTTCAATATTGTCAATAATCTACCGATATAGTGTATATATTGTTTTCCAATTATTTACCAATAGATTGCAGCGCTATATTGTATCTATGATTACCCAATGATAGTTTTACAAGTATTGCATATTTAAATGTAATCTATATAAGCACAATATAGTTATTGATATATTTTGCCAATTTAGATTTTCAACATAAGCAATATATTGCTACAATATAGCACTGCAATATTGAATGCAGCCTTGGAATCTATATAATACAATATCTAATTCAATTATGATGCCAGTATAGATATGCTATATAAATATGTTAATGACACAATATTATTTTACAATACTTTCATACAATTATTTATTTATAGCATATTGTCATATAATCTATATGAATACAATATAGTTATTGATATAGTTTTCGAATTTCGATTTTCAATTGAATGCAACCTTGGAATCTATATTAATACAAATATTATTTCAATTAGGATGACAATGTAGATATGCTATATAAATATGTTCATGATACAATACTGTTTTACAATATTTACATATCATTATTTACTACTAGCTCTTATTCCCATCACATAGGAAGGCTTAGTCCAATTAAAATGGTTTTTGCATTTTTAAAATTGAATTGTAAATTAAAAAATTACAGAAGGTTTTTAACGTCTTTAATATAGAAAGCAAGTGTTCAAAATTATATACAAAATAAGTAAATGTTTTTTAGTGTTGCCATAATACTGAAACACCTGGCAACGTGAATTACGTTAATTTGCAACGCAAAAAAAATTTGCAGACGGTCCAATTCCAACCTGTGGACGTTTCATTGCTAAAACAACGTTCTAACCGCTGATCTACGAACGGGCGCTTTGTGTAATAGTTTATCACTCCGGTATACATGGCACCGAACAGGACACCCGATCAAATACGAAGTGCGAATCGTCACTCGGTGCCATATTCCTTGTCTTTGTTAAGTTCACGCTTTCAATAGAAGATGGCAAATATTCAAAACCGAACAATCAGATGTCCGCACAGAACAGGAGAAAGGGAAAAATGCAACCGTTAGGATTTAGGCTTAGGAATGCACTCACTAAAATAACAGCCGGCCATTGTAGACCATCATCAGCCTCAACAGTATCAACAAAATCGTATCCCCTATTGCCTCGTTGTTTCGTTGTGTCTATATACATAATTTCATATTTATTAATCTTTATTCCTGCCTGTGCCAGTGCCATTGTAATTACTGTAGGTACATTCGTTGTTGACTGTCGATACAGCATGCAACGTAAAAGTAAGTAAAGCAACTTGTTATTTTTAAAAGTAAAGCTAAATGTTCGATTTAAGGGCGGTAATCATATGCTAACTTACAAAATGTATTCATAGAGTATTTTTTTGTTTTCTATACGCGACTATAACTAACAATTGAGCAAACGAAAATGAAATCAAGCTTGGCTTTGAAAATTAAAACATGTCGATTGTTACTTCACATTATGTTGGATATGGACTATTATAATAACTGTCATGTATGTATAATCTGTAACCTCATTTACCTGTCATATTTAAATTAAAAACATCAGAAGTAATACACCATATGACTTAATTTTTTCAAAGCCAAACTTGATTTCGTTTTCATTTGCTCACATGTTGATGTTACTTTATATTATTGAAACCTGATTCCCGGTCTTTTAATGCTGTGTGTTGTAAACTATAAATGTCTGTACTAATTTTGTAACTAAACTTTTTTGTTTATAGTTACATATTTCACTACTTATTCCAGAAGTATATTTATAGCATTGGTATATTTAGAGAATGAAAGGAGGATAGATAAAACAATAAAGAAAAGGTGGCAAGAAGCAATGTTGTTCTTTAATGAGTATCTATCAATCTGTGATTAGTTAGTATTAAATAAGTTATATTTTACATATGTTATTTAATAATTCTGTATTTATCTTAGAGGCAGTGCGCATAACGTCCGAACATGGTACGGAAGTTGATATTTTAAAATATATCGGTTTTTTCCTAGGAACAGCTGCTAATAGAGATGGGGGCAGAAAGTTTGGCATAACTAAGACAACTCATCAGGTATATGCTTGTTGAGATATGTCTTAATGTAGGGACCTATTTAATAACATGTTTTTCAGATTTCCGATGAAAATTAAATTAATCAACATTTCACCAATAAACGCAATCGCAAATGACTGATCTTTTTTAGGGTGATTGATTACTGTTTTATTTCTGTTTTAGATAACTGGTTTAAGAAGTCGTGAGTAGTGTAACTTATATTAGTTCTTAAAAATACGTATTGAAAATAAGTGTTACGAATAATTTTTATTATAATATATGTTTACTTTGAATCTTTACAGTTCTGTACCTTTATTTGATATTCTCTTTTTGTATAGATTAATTCATACCCACAATTGTATTTACGCGAATTGCCAATATTTAGTTAACAATTTATTATAATATATTGGCTTCCAGTATTGAATATATATGATATAATTACATACAATGATTATTTTTTTCAACATTGCGTAGTTCCCACTTGATCATAGCTCTATATAGATTTTAGTTTTGTTTGCCAATATTGATGAATGTATTATACCAATATTAAATTTATATAATAAAACTATATCGAATTTACATTGATAGCCAATATTGTAAAAGTATTGCAGGAAGTTCACATTTTGATCATAGATCTATATAGATTTACATTATTGTATCAATATTTTGTTGCCAATATTGGTTAACATATTATTTCTATATTGAATTTATATAATGAAATTATACAGAATTTATATTGATAGCCAATATTGTAAAAGTATTGCAGGATGTTCACATTTTGATCATAGATCTATATAGATAGTGTTGTGCCTTGGTCAATTGACCGGTCAATTTGACCACGGTCAAAAACTGTGTGGTCAAATTCGCTGTCAAATGCTCTTTTAGCCTTAAAATTGCTTATATTAAATTACACTATCAATCAACGTTTTTTTTTTGTAGAAGGTCTTTATTATTGGCTGTAAGCCTGTAACTCATCAAACATTTACTGAAATTGCAAAAATGCAGGGGATTTACATATTTAGCGAGGGGATTCACACAGCGACCAATGTTTCTTGGGGGGTTTCTTAATACATTTTAGTTTGTTATTATTCTCTTCTTTGCTGTACTTATGCAGTAATGATTTGTTTTTATTGAAGCATAAATATATGGCCAATAAATGGTGTATTATTTTAGTTACCGAGAGTATAAAATGAAATAATTGTTAAAACTGTTAATTATATGCACTTATAATTATAAATACTAATCAAAAGGGTTGGTGGTAATATGATACTAGTTAACTTTGTGATTTGCTTAAACTTACAGAACTATCAATACAATTGATTAAAAAAAGGTTAATTAAAAAAATTAAAATGGTCAAATGAGCGGTCAATTGGCTGGTCAATTGACCTGTCAATTGACCAAAAAGTTGTTGACCGGTCAAAGGCACAACCCTATATATAGATGTACAATATTGTAACTAATTCACACAATAATTTACCAATGTTACTCCAATATAGGTGTTCTTCTTGGGATAAGGTTCAAGGAATTGATGAAAACACGTAAACTAGACTGCAAAGAAAAAATTAATACTTTAAAAAATATTGAAGAAGAAGTTCGGGTACTGCTGCTTTACCTAAAGCAAATGCTGGAAGTTGAACTCGCTGCCTTATATACGTTGTCTATACTTATCAAGTTATCAGTGTCAGTTAATAATTTCTGTAATTTTGACTTAATATAATAACATTATTTTGTTGTCGTTTTCAGAGTCAAAATGATGCATATATAGTGCTAATATTAAAATTTAGAACAACGTTGTAGATTTAAGTAAGTTTATTTACTATAAAAATTAATATGACTCAAAATTACAGAAAATCTTGTATTCAACACGTTGCAAAATTAGTGTTTTTCGCACACAATGTGTTCTTCAACTTCACACTTAGTGTGAAAAACACTTTCATGTTGCAACTTGATACATAAACAGCTATTTTGATACGCCAATGTGACAAATTACATTAAAGTCGTCTTACAAAAATCAAATTTCTAACAAATAATGCTATTTGATTAAACAACGTTGAAATTTTTTTGTTCCCATCGTACATAACCTTTTATATTGCTTTTCGATAATTTCATTATTAAAAACACAATCCACCTACTCCACACCAGGTGGACAACCTGTAGTATTTATATAGAAAGATTTCATGTTACTCCTGGGACACCCCGTATATAATTTGCTATAATTAGTGCTACGGATAATGTTTGACATCTCTTTTAATTACCGTACTAACGTAAAAAATACAAATTATAATCTCTAAACTTACCGTGCCGTTCTACCGGGTGGCCATAAATATCTGAGATCCCGGTAGCCATGGAATTAGCTACTTGTAAATGTTGGTTAGCATTATATTTCAATTACCATAAGTATTGGTACCTATGTAATGTAATAAAATGCAATAAGAGGAGGGAAATGTGCCCCGGATTCTGCAGTTAAGCCTACGACTCGATTATAAAAATCTCCTGTTCTAACTTCATTACTTATTGCAATCTGTAGTAATTTTTGACAGATAGGAATTTTTGTTGTGATGACATTAATGACATTTAGTTTAGTTGGATTCATCACTTTAATAAAGCGGTGTTGATTCCAAAGGTAATGTGATATCAGATATTTATGGCCACCCGGTATTTCTAAGTGCAACCTGTGCAGCATGCAATGTCTTCTTTTTTGCACTGTTTCTTCGAACAAAGATTTTGTTTTACATTTCATTTAAAAAGTAGGCTTTTTTAAATTAATGTACGTTGGTCAGTTTTGGTAACTAAGGAAACGTCTGTTTAAAATAGTTCATTCTTAAATTAAAAGCAAAGTGTCACTTTTTTTCACTGAGTGAAAAAAGTGGCACTTTACACACAGAAATTAATTTAAAAAAGCCTACTTTTTTAAATTAAATTTTAAAAATAACTATTTTCGACTTTAGACCCATATTTTAGAACTCGCACTTCACTTATTTTCACTAGGTACAAATATAAGGAAAGCTCAGCCCGAATAATAACTGATATAACTCCGCCAAGATTTTATAAACCACCAACCTGTAGTCTATTAGTTATTACAGAACGTCATTATAAAACAATTTAAATAGAGCTTTGGAATTTCCGGCTTACTGATAAGCGCCCAACGAACCACCTATATCATAATCCTTTGGCTTTATTCATATTTTGTTTCCTCTACATAGTACCAATAACATAGCAAGGTTATGACGTGCAAACGAAATCATTTAAACATTACTTAGTATGGTTTGTTGTCTATCTTTAGGCGGTTTCGAAAATTCTGAAACGGTTAGAAACGAAATCTGAAGTTACTAAACAGACACCTTAATAACTCGGCTATTGGACAAGAGACGCGATTGGTTATTAAAGAAAAGATGTTCAATTGGGAGTGTTATATCACCCCATCAGAGGACTTAAAAACACGTTGGAGCACTCTGTATACCCTGTATTCTGAGAATAAACACCATGTATAATAAGAAACAAAGTTTTTACTATTACATGATGGAAGCTTACTATGGTCACGTGGACGTATAATTTCTTTCTTTAAATTAGTACAAACAATGGCACTAAGATTTTATAAAGAGACGTTTGTAAGTAGCCATTTTGTAGCAAAAAAATGATAACTTGCCCATGCTTCATGAGATTTAATAAAATTAAATATTATCGAAAACAAATTGCGAAGAGGAATATCTGAAAATATACATAGTATTCTATTAAGAAGATAAATGTGCGTGTCAGCAAAAACTGAACATCCTGTAGAGCTGAAAATATTTTTAGGTTATATAGCTTAAAAAGTTGGGAAACTTAATGGAGGTAGTAACTAAATAAGACGTATAAAAAAGTGAAGTATATATTAAACAGTGTTGGGTAGTAACTAAGTAAAAGTAACTCGTTACTGGTAACTAGTTACTTTTCAGTAACGTAATAGTAACTTAATTACTTGTGTGTTTTCAGTAATTGTAACCATAACACGTTACAATTATTTAGTAACTTAAGTAACTAAATATGACAAGTTACATTTTCATGCTACAAATGTAAAATATTTTAAAATGTTCTGTTTTTAATGCGTAGTATTTAAGAAATTATACCTGAAGCTGAAGAATTTGTGGAAATTTCGAATGCTTTAGTATGCAAATGCTAATACCGACCGCAGGAATACCTTCTTGTACTTAGTCGATAATAAATAATATTTGACGGATCCTATTTGGGTGGTGACAGCTTTTTCCAGTAATCTTTACTCTTTTAACAACTAGAAGCTCTCTGTACAGGTATGTGGATTACTGGGAAGTACATTCCTAACGTCTGTGCGCAGGTTGAAGGTGTCTAATTCAGCCGAAACTACATTCACCGTCTCTATATTTCAATAATAACGAAACAATATTTTAACAAAAAATTGAAATAAGTAACCAAATACGCGATGTAGCTGATATGGGATACTGCAGTTTAAATTTAAACTACATGCATTAATAACAGATTCATTCATTTTCAAGTTAGGTCTATAATGTATAATGGTTATTTATATTTTACAGTACAGTAAACATTGCACTTCCATACTTTGACCGAAATGATGTAAAAGAAATTGTTGTCAACTACACGAAAAAATTGCATGTTCAACACATTGGAAAAGTGATTCTTCCATGCTCAAGTAAAACTTTGACATTCGCTGGAAAACTCTCACTTCTCTTAACTTGTAGAACAATCTACTATTAATTCACTAGCGATTTAAGAACAACTCGCTAGCATATAAACATTATAAACAGTTACTTATGGTTGCTACTATAGAGATAATAATAATAATGCCAGTTTAAAATGACAAAATTGAAGACAAAACTATTAATATAGTTATTTAAAAATAACCGTAACGTAATTGTTTATAAAGATGTGTTTCTGTTGATATTAAGTTGATAGTAATTGCATGTAGATTAGTAACCTCATAAAAAAAGGTAACTTAATAAATAACGAGTTACTTTATGGTAACTTAGCAACTTATTCAAATTACTTTTATAATTCTGTAACTTAGTAACTTACTCAGTTACTTTTTTGCCGAGTAACTGATTAACTTACTTAGTTACTTTTTTAGAGTAACTTACCCAACACTGATATTAAATTATGTAGTTGTAATTACAAAATGTCCAAATTTAGAACTTATACACGCATATTTTGCTGCATACATCTTACAGTAATTTTTCTTCTAGCCAAATACATGAATTGTACATATTTTTAAACTTTTAGCAATAAAGATGAGTATGTACTTAAGTGTAAACTGTATTATTATTAAAAAAATTGATGAATATACGTGATCGAAGTGTACATTAAACAGCTAAATTTACATCCTCTTTATGATCTAACGTAAACTATGCAGTTCGAACAATGTATTTAGTTATCTTTGCAAAATCATTAACAATTTATTATTTTCATGTTGTACATGTAATTTAAATAATATAATCAATACAAAAGATTTTCTCTGTTAAGTGTTAGGAGGGAACCCAGGTTAAGTGCCCTAAAACCACAGCAGATAATACCATATAAAACAGAAAATTTGGTTGGCTATTTGAAGATTGCGAATAAATTTCAACTACCGATAGAATGCTAGCAAAATGTGGCATTGAATGCTCCTTTGAAGTGTTTATACATAATCGCGATCAGAGCAAAATGGAAAGATCGCAGCTGGATCATGGAGAAAATATTGTCAGACAGTCAGGCAGCTTTGAAAATTCTAAAATCTGATACCTTTCAGTACAAAATAGCCTGGGGCTGCAAACAATAGAGAATAAAAAACCACAGAGTAGTAAAGCTCGCAAGACTTCACAAACCATTGGGAAAAAGAACACAAGGTAGACCAACAAAACGAAGGCGGGAGTGTTGAACATTCCCAGCCGAAGAGGTTTAGAAGGAAAATAGAGGCAATTGCCAACCTATATGGGAACCCTATTTGAAATAAGAATAAGAAGAAGAAGAAGAAGAAGAAGGAGACTGCAAATATTCTAATGCAACTGGCTTAAAGCAACACATTAGTTTCAATGTGGGTTCTGGGGCACGAGAGGATAGAAGCAAATGGAATAGCCCATGCCCTTGTAAGAAAGGAGCAAAACCAAAACCGTGTTGTTAAACTACTAAAAGCCATAGAGGGAGAGGTGCCAAAGTGGGAATAGAAGCAAAATGAGTCCGACCGGAAACAGGTCTCAGGACAACACCATACGAATAAGTTTATAAAATATTCACCAAAAAACGCCAATGAGGTTCTCAAACTTGAGAAGACAGACCTAAGACTAGTAACATACCTTTTAACCGGCCACTGCAAAATCTGTATTTATAGAAATATCAACCTCTACTGATCGGGACAGCTGGCTAGCTAATCTTTTCCTTTGTTTATCATAGAAAACTACATAGTTTTAGTTTGATGAAAAGTAGTTAATAAGTAGTTTTAATAAAAGGGTATTTACAGAACTTAATTCAAGGCGACATCAAAGTTTCGCCAGTGGAAGCCTTGAACTAAACAAAATGCATGCCTGTTTAATCAGACTGCTCGGTAACTGTTGGAGAGGATTGGTTCTAGGGAAAATTATTGGAAAATTGTTGGGATAAGGATGAAGGAAACGGAGTGCAGGGGGAGATCCTGCCTTTTCAGCACACATGTGCTGAGATGTCTATAAAACTCGACCCACTATAAAAATTCATGTATACGTATTATAAGATTTCATTGGTTGTCAAATTAAATCATCGTAGGTACGATTACAATAATAGTATAACTTCATTTTATAGTTCACATTTTTATCTTTATAGACGTGTTTCTATAGTGTCTCATGTTTTTCTTTCAGGATCTAGTTTGTATATTATATGTTATCTGTTTCAACTTGTTATATCGCTTTACGTTAAAAATAGCCGAATTCTTAGATGCAATAATACATTTGTCATGGTATCATGCAACAATTGCCTTGCAGGCTCTCGGCTGTAAGCTACGAAGCAATTGTCGCACCGATGCATTGAATGCATAGATTTTAAAAATCTTAAATCCTATGCATTCAATCCACACTTTAATAATAATCTCTTTAATAATAAACATTTAGAATCGAAGGCATTTCCTAACTTGAGCGTTTACAACAGAATAATTACTTAAACTATTGCATTATATAGGGAAAAGTACATAGTAATTAAGTATACTTCGAGCAGTTCCTTAGCTTGCGAAAATCTATCTCATCAACCGACCATTCACTTATTCACTTGCTGTCTGGTATTTTGTTTAGTATTTAGTGTCTTAATGTCATTTCTCACTACTAGTAGCACTTCTCCTCAGAGTCACAGGCCACGAAGGGTGACCAAGAGGAGACTACCACCAGCAGATCGAGGTTAATCCCGGCCCAACGGGCCTCTACGATGTTGTGATGCCCGCTGGAGATTCCTGAAGATGGCCCGACCATTGCGAATTACAAGATTCGCGATGCTAAAATTGCGTTTCGTACTGGCCGAGCCGTCTTTAGCCGCCTCCTGTAGACCGAGCTAACCCAAGGCCTTCACCAGCCGCCAAACGATGACTGCGTCAAGTGCTTGGGACGTTGTCTAATGGAAGTACGGTGTGGAGGGGTTGCTTTATCTGGAACAAACATGAGGAGTTATTATTAGTGCAGAGCTACAGAAAATAACTGAGTGTCTTATAGGGCTACGAAAAAACCCATTCTCATAAAAATATTGATCTTTCTTGTTGTTTTCATAGCTTTTTAGTTATTTATTTACCTTTTATACTGCACGTATATCACGTACAACAGTCTACTTTAAGGATAAATAATATTTATTTGTTTCTTTAGTACAAGGTAAGAGAATGAATTACATTAATCATTTTTAGTTTTAATATAACCAATACCTGAATTTGTAGGTTATGCTATGGTATTTACATTATATTATAAGTTTTCTTCGGCAGTAAAAGTGAACGGCGGTCTTCTAATAAATTTTGCTTCTATCACTTTCTCTTTCTCGGTAAAACAGTTGCGTATGAAATTGGTACGCTCGTCGCGTCGCTCAACAATTTAACGAAAGAAGCTACGTTTATAAAGAAAAGTTGTTACAGGTCAAAATCGACGTTACGATATAAAACGACAAAAAATCGGGAAATTCTCGAATCAATTGCCCCAATTACATTACGATGGGTTGTAACAAAGGTTGCCGGTTCACTCAGTGGAGAAGGGGGGTTCTTTACTACCTTAATTAGGGCTACTATCCGATAAACGAAATAAAGGTGTTATATGCCAGACGCCACCACTTTACTTACTAAATCGAGAAAAACACAGGTGGGCTCATTGAGAAAGTAGAAGCAATGGCCCGACCTTTCTGATTCAACCTTGACAGTGCTTGAACGACGATCCACAAACAGCAGGGTGAGACTTACTTTAACTTGCATTTGCTTACAGCTGTCTGAACCCCTGTACATCACAAAATAACACATGCAAACATCATAATTCTACTTCAATAAAAGTAAAACTAATGAAAGAAAAACTATATTAACGTAGAAATATGTATATAAACAATATAAATCAAATGGATTACTCAAAAAATGTTTGTGTTGTTAATTGCACAACGTTTAATCTAAATACAGGCGGTGAATTTGACAGCAAACGATCTAACTGTATCAAAAACGATAACAACTTTAATTTACACAAAGAAACTACCTTCAAACAATAAATATTGACAGCAAACAACCAAATCTGACTCAATGACGGTAATTGCGTTAATCGCACAACGTAAAACATTAAAACGTGACGGTTAATATTCAAATCAACTTAAAACAGTGACAACAGTTCGAACGCTTACTTTTAAATTAACGACAATGTTGCGTAACATGGCGACACTTCGAGAACAATTTTCACTGCACAAACGCGCTTGTTAAAATTACTACAAAATAACACAGTACCTAAAGGAATTCAGTTTGCTACGGTGATGGTGTCCAACGGAGCTGTAGGTCGGCCTCAAGTGACTGCCACAAAATAATTTAAGGAGCTGCCGGGAAACGGCATAGAGTGTGGTCTGTCAAGTGGCTCTGCATTTGTTACATCCCCAGAGGGTAGAACGAAGAAGAACGTAACGATAAGCAAGGTTGGCGGTACGGTACACGCAACTTCATCACACACGAATTAGCAGAGAAGAGGTTCCCAATTAAATATTCGCCCAAGGCGTTAATCGAAGCTTGACAAACTCCGCAATATGGGAATTCCTCTGTTAAGAACTACACAACACATGACTTAGATGACCAAGACCTGACCGGTAAAACCTATTTAGTTTTACTAATTTCGCCATTGCCCGGCGAAAGCCAAAGCCTCCGCCGTAGCGAAACAAAAACTATAACTTGTCTTCTTGGACTCTGCGGGTTGAATGCGCTGCCTATCTGGTTCTCTGTCTGAAAACGTACTGATTGCGTCATTACGGTGCAATCTTAAAACAGAATTTCGCATAAAACGGGGGAGCCCCGGCCTGTACGAACGGCCGACGCTTTGAAGCCAAAGAGCAATTAAGATAAAGTGTTGCAAGCAACCACATGTGAACTTGAATAGAATGCTGCCCAAGGCATGATGAAACAAATGGGACGAAGAAGCTAATATTTGAAAAGAACAAAATTAAGTTTTAACTTTTAAGACATATCTATACTATCAATTTGAGCTTAAATGAAACGGAAGAAAGTACTAAAATGTAGGATATAGAAGCGAAAAAAGGCGAAAAAGCGCTAAATGCAAAAAATTTCCTTACAAAGTATATACGAAACAACTGTGTTAATAGACGATACTCTCCAAGATAGTAAGCAACACATGCCAATCTGAACAAATTTTTAAGCTGTTTATATGCTCACACAGGTAGAGGGTGGGTAGACGGTGTTGAAACCAATGTTTGGGTAACAGCCGTATCTGTTCAGGGCAGGAAGCTCCTAACCGGTACTGTGTCCTTTAAGATAATAATTAACACTAACTAAAGACCAGGAGTCAAGTAAAAGAAAGTCTTCGACTCAAAAATATATAAAACGATGTATTTGACGGTTGAGAAAAAGTGACGACACATTGAATACATTTAAACTTAACCACTCTCTTCGCTTCTCTTCCGGAACGTGTGTGAATGGACTTCACTCTATCACTGACAATTCTCATCTTTGTATGAACGAATCTTACGAAAATTATTGCTGAGTATGGCAGTACACTAGCAGCACAAAACGGAAGTAGTGTCCATCCACTTTTGGAAATCTAGATGATACATGCCAAGGAATCCAGATCTGGGGACAGCAATTTCAGTTTCGCGAATTCCTTTCCCATCTCTTCATGCAATTCCTCATCCCATCCCGTTTTCAGTTCTCACCTTGATTACAACAAAATCTTCATACTTAACATAGGGCATGTGAAACTAATGGGATCAAACACTTCTTGAAGTAAGGATACATTCGTTCGGGTAGGTATTGTGATTGAATTTTCAGTGTCTTTGATATCACAAAATGACACACCTGCTTCCTTGTACCAAAGTGAACCAAGTACTTGAGTAGTACTTTCACTCAAAATGAATGTCCCCACAGCCTGAGATCAAAAGTAGCAGTGGGAATTAATTCCATGGCTTCCTTCATAAAGGAAGGGCTGGTGGAGCCTTTTCCAAATGGTATTCAATCACTGGTCCAAAGAGAAAAGTACTACAGTTCACTATAAACACGACACGGCGATGTTGATAAACTTTCAACTCTCGATCTCAATCACTCTTCCATGGGAGAAATTTCAAAAACCTACAATCGCCTATTTTGACTGAAATTTGAAGAAAGGCCTTCTGAATGTCTGAAATGATTCCAATTCTTCTCTTCTGAAATTTCAACAATATTGATGGGACGAGTTCAATTAAATTAGGTCCCTTGAAGGGCGGAACATTTTTCTGCCTCGTTGGCGCATCAAATAGGCCTTACTCCTCTTGTTGCACTGGAGGATTTGAAAACAGGGCGGTGAGGTAAATACCATCCATGATCATCCGTCCGATTATATTATTTTATTTCGTTAATAATTCCCTCTCTTAGTCATTCCATAATCTCTAAACTTACCAAATCCGTCGAATTTCATTGTTACAGAAATAAGACTCTTCCGTCATTCATCTAATTTTTTTCAATTCCTCATAGGTTGCATTCCATGGTACACTGCTTTCGTACCGGCCATCAGAGTTCACAAATACAGTCTTTGGAAAATGATTCCTTAGGAATTTTCAAATCGTATTTGCTCTTCACTTCACCAGGATCTTTAATACCAATTGTATCTGAAATCCAATGAGCTAGGAGGTACTAAGCAAGCATTGATGAGCAACTTTCACGTTCTACAGAAGGATTTTTCCCATTGTCCGGCCCAGCATTGTCTCAACAGTTCACTGTTGAAAATGATGGACACAATCAGTCCATAATGTGGCTACCACACATCCGCTTCAATAAAAATGTCAATTTCAGTACAATCATTCCTAGCGTCAGAAATCCAAATTTTCTTTATTTTTAATTCTCGTAGCCATGATCTTCTTTTCACACGAGGAATATTTCCACAAATGACAGGTTGGTCCAAAGCTTGAAACTTTGCACAACTTTATCATTGTCACTGCTCACAGTCACACCATAGTTTAGGTGGATCTGCTTCTTGGACTGACTTCCAGTAAACAACAAATGAGCTGCTGGCTCTGAGAATCTAATTGGAAATCTTAACTCTTCAGCAGCACTTTTCAAGTGTAATATTTCTGAGATCCACTGTTTATAATTGTCCCGTGTCATTACTAGCGTAGGACTTCTCACAAAAACCACACAAGGACTGCCTACTCCCACCGTCTTTACCCGATAACAAACCAACAGCAGTTGGATTTGACACTTCTATCATTAACTATTTTTTGTTTTATTAGCTTGGGCCATTCCAGTCCCAAAACCATGACAAACGAACAAAATTTTCGTCTCACCTTCAACTTCGGGCTTCAAAATCCTAACAACTAAATAAGGCGACTGTCTTATCTGTTCCAAGCATTGTTCCCCGCGTTCGAATTTTTCGCACGATTTCAAATCCTCAATCTTCTCGAGAGTTCTCAAGTGTGATTCGAATTTGTCAATCATGGAAGAAATTTTCCAATCACCTCTTGGAAATGGCAGATTCTTCACCACTAACTTGATGCACTTACCCACATAAACTTTCACTAGTAAGTCTTCACAACCAAAACGAATTTTCAAGGCCTTAATAACCTTTGGATGGTTTTCAGTGGTGTGGGAATAATTTTCCACACGTATCTTCGCTTGAGTCCTCTCCACCAGGGATTGTACTAAATACTGGAATTTATCGCTGGCGTGGATTTCATCATCTTTAAAGATTCTTTTGAATTGAGCCAAAAAACTCAACCACCCCTCCAGATTTCAGTCAAGCTTCAACTTTATCTTCGGCAGTCGAAATCCATGACTATCGTTATTGTTTAGTAAATTTATAAAAATATCAACGTTTTCATTGAAGAACAAATACCAGAGTGAGTGCTGGGTGCTTGACAACACACCTTGATATAAACATTACATCCTAGAAGATTGTTGGAACTTAGAATATAACACTTCAGAGCTTTGTCAAAAGAATTGTAGAAGAAAAAATGTGACTTGAACGATTAGTATGGTTCCCAGTTATAGTACATTTCTCGTTAATATTTAATATAGACATACTAAAACATGGTAGCATGGTAAGAAAAATATAAATAATTTTCACATATAATCTCATAAGAGCATTAACCCTTTCCGGGATTTTTTTCGAGTGCGTTCCAACAACGTCGTATTAATTTTCCCGAGCGGGACGCGAGGTCAAATTAGGACGTTGTTGGAATGCACGAAAAATAATTTTTGCACTCATGATTTCAAAATTCATATTTCCCGGTCATTCCCGATGCGCCGAAAATGACTTTTCCCGCACCGGGGTGTTTTTTACTTTCCCACAAAAACTATGGCAATTGTGTGTTCCAGGGGCGCTGTAAACGTCAACAAAAGCTAACAGGTGCTAGGATACGTATAAAAATTTAGTAATTTGTGCTGCCAACTCAGTAAAGTTGTAAAACACTAAATAATATTTTTTTAACTTTTTCAAATATTTTGAGTTATTCGTTACAAAAAACATTGTACCTACCTCTTTCGGGAAGAATTTTCCCGAATTCGCACTACATGCAGCACTCCCTTCGGTCGTGCTGCAAACAAAGTGCTCCTTCGGGAAAATTAACTTCCCGAACTTGTTAGGTAAATAACTATTCCGGATATGAATTAATGCTCGAATGCAGATTCGGTAAGAAAATCGTAACAACACAAACCCTAAAAAGAAGTAATCCATACCTACAAAAAATTTCCAAGACATTTTTTTGTTGTCTTGGTTACGGTTCGTGAACTAATTTTTCTATTGGTCGTTAATGAGTGTCGTACGATTTTCAATTAAAAAAATCACGTTTCTAATGTGGTGCTAAGTTACCTTGCAGTCCGCTAAAACCCATTAAAGTACTCAACTCGGTCCGCTAATAGCTATCCCTAAAATAAAGTTTTTTCGGACGAATCGTTGCTGTTTCCAGACGAGGCGAAGCCGAGTCTGGAATAGCAGATGAGTTCGCAAAAATTTTTTAGGGACGTGTAACAAACAATGGTTTTTTGTTAGAGCTAAACAAATTTTTAAATAACAAATATTCATTCATTCAATATTCATTGTGATCAGAAAAACACTTTTAGAAATAATCCGCAAAAGGTTGCTATGACAACTTTTAGGGACTAGGCCGTAAATGTACCATTTTACGGACTCAAATGAGTCCCTAAAATAGCTATTTTTGGGAGAATAAACAAAAAAATCGATTAAGGTACTGTTCCGCTAGTCCGCTAAAATAGTATTTTGCGGAATCAAACAAGCCTGTTAAAGTGTCATTTTGTGGAGCGTGTACCAAAAATTATATTTTGGTCTTTAAGGGTGTTGGCCCAGATATTCAATTAGATATTGATAACTCGCAATAAAACAGATATCAGAAACAGAAAAATTAATTGATAGGAGACCAATAAAGTAGTAGTAGTACTTATGCTTCGATTATGGCGAATATTTTCCTTGAGGTTGTATTGTAATGACCGCCCCCCAATTATGTAAAAATAATAAGAAAAATAAATAGGGACGTATCATATAGATTACAATAAAATAGTTTTAATAATAGAATTCTGTGTCAATTTCAGGATTCATTAAAAAGGGTGTTATAAATACCTGCTAAATAAGCGGTTTATTGCTCTTATGTATTTTATTTATTTGCAATTTAATTGAATTAAAGCTCTGGTCTAGCATGAATAAACTCGTATCATAGGGGTAGGTTCAAAAACTAATATTACAAATACTTTTGTACAAATTTACTAGTATGGCTTACATACTAAACTGTCTTTTCTTGGGAATTGTCCAACGTAACACTTTTACACTTTAAATCTTTGCTTTTTAATCACTACAGTTTTAAATGCACTGTTTCACAAGTTTATTTTAGCAGTGCACGATGTCTGTTTCCTTTGATAGGTAGCCCAATTACTCTTTGCAATCTTTACTTCCTCGTACGCTTTGCACCGTTTCTTTACCCTTCACTTGTCTTATCATTTGCCGGTGATAAAATTTTTAATCATAACGCTCATATAATCTTCGTACTTCACAAACCATCATTGTATTATTATATTGAAATTCATATCATTGTATGGATTTCACCAAACTCAATTCTGGCAGCTACATAAATTAAGCTGCGTTTGCCATTCCTAACATACATTATTAATAAAACGCTGAACATAACCCTCTTGATTCTGCTTTACTTAATGCATGTGCATTTATTTGTGTAAAATACTGACTTGATCTTGCCATAAATAAAATATTTAATTCTGTGCTCATTTTAAAATTATTTATTTCCGTGTTAGTTACGCAACCGGATTTGCTGTAGGCAGTAAACCATTGCAGTATATTTTACCGCTGTAGCGAAAACAGATATAAATAATGAACCCTTGCTACTCTTCTGCTATATGAATCATAGACGGATAGTAAACTTACTGTTACTCACTTAAATTCTGAACTATACTTATTTAGAGTTCCTAAACTTTATTCAAACAGTTTTTCTGTATATCTCAACGACCTAAATTGTTTGATGTCTGCGGAAACTAAATAAACTAGAAACGGAAGGTGCTAAATTGTGCTCTGAAGCCATTTTCTGAAAAGAAGTTCATTCCAGTACTAAGCGGATGGAAACAAAACCTCAAAATATAAGTTGTATATGTTGGTACTTATAATATATAGTTGCTTCGTAATCTTCCAATTAACAGCGTGTTCAAATTTTTATGTCACGTTAGAATTTTACTTAGGTAGCACTAGAATGCTCGGTTCGATTTGAATGATATTCGGTAAGACATTCAATACGGGTTTAAGTTATTTGTAAGATTATATTGATTACTTTTATTATCGGTCCACTATGATGAGACTAGGGGGTCACGACATAGATCAGACGGTAACTTTTTAGTGGCAAGGCCGATAACTTTAATTTTTTTCCCAAATGTAGACATTCAATAAAAATTTTTTGTGCCTTTATAACTTTTGATATCTCTTCTGAGATGTGCTGATGTGAACTGATGTGACTTGTCCTATGCCAAAAACAAATAACTAAAAACTAGTTCCTAATTGCGGTAAAAATGATTTCTCAGATATCAAACTTTTGAAAATGCAGGAATGATGCAGAGAGTTGGGTTCAACATAGAATCAATTTTTTTATTCTGGAAAATGGTGGCAAAAGTGAATATGAACTGTAAATTGATTAACCTAACTAATAATAATTTCTATCAACTTGTCCCTTTGCCATTTTTTTCTATATCAGGCGACTCGATAACACCTGTTTCAAGAAAACTTTGAGTACTCATACAGATTTTCTAATAAATGTTACCTGCTGAAAAAATTCAGTTATGGGCCTTGTCGTTAGAAATTTACTGTCTAATCCGTCTTGTGGCACCCATTTTCCAACCACCGTTAGTAACCAATATTATCTCAAAATATACTTATACAATCTACGGATCTTAGGAAACAACCCTACCAGATTTGGACTTCATTTTATGTTACAATGTACGTTCAGAATCCACACGTTCGACTTCAGAAACACCCTATATATTACTCCATTCATGAATTAGCAATGTTTCTCAGTATCAGAAATTTTATGACTTAGTCACATTATGTCTTGACTAGCAACCAGTGAGACAAATGTCTCATTTAATAAACCAAAAAGACCGTTTTCCAAATAGAACGCGTATTAAATAAAAACAATATTTTTTATAATCACGTGATTGAAATTCGGTTCTGACCTGACATGACCATTCCAAACATATAACTTTCATAACTTTTTTCTCTATCTCTTACGGTTTGGCTGCTGAAACAGCGTCCCGGACGGACCAGCGTCCTGGACAGGCAAGTCTATTAGATAAAGGATAAGATTAGGATTTAGTAAATATTTCCTAGTATTGGTGTACTACTGGGCAATTTTATTCTAGCTAACACCTATAATTTGATGTAATACTTTAAAAAAAGTTATTGTAAACTTCCTTAAAATTTCTTTAAAATATTGTGAACATTTCTGGCCAATTTATTGAAAACATGCGAGAAATTTGTTAAAAGCGAAAATATACTGAAGTCCTGACGAAAATTTGTTCCAATTACTGAAACAATATTTGCCAAAATGTATTAAAATTTGCTGTAAATTTTCTTAAAATTTTATGAGAATTTACTGAAAATTTGTGACTACTTTATTGAAAAATTTGTTGAAATACTGAGGAGTTTCCGACAATGTACTGTAGATATTGAACATGGTTATATATTTAACAAAAAAAAAACTAAATTTTACTGTAAATTGATTTGGCAACTTGATTAAAATTTGTTGGAAGTTCACTGCAAATGCGGTACTAATTTCTAAAATAATTCGGTAAACCTGCGAAAATATATTGTAACCGTCCTTAAGTTTGTTGCAAATTTATTATGGTCCCTAAAATTCCTACATATGTAGTAAAAATTTAGTGTAAACATACGAAAAAGGTACTGGAAAGAATAACTTAAAATTTATCTCCAAAATGATTCATAAAAAATTCCACAGTTACAGATTCACGAACGATTATCTATCAGTTTAGTTTTTTCGTAATTGCGAAGAAAACAATATATTAACTTGGTTTTTGTGATGCATGACAAGGAATTACATACAAAAATTAAGAAAGCAGGTAGAACATTTAAAATTTACAAATATAGATTGAATAAAATACAACTTACCTACAAAGGAAAATGCATATGCATCGAACAAAATTTGATTTGCAGCCGGGCCGGTCAAACGAGTTGTCGGCCCGACTGCAAGGCAAATACCGTTAACAACTATTTTTTTCGTAGCTTCTTTTATAGTCCGAGATAAGATATCTTTAAAAATAACCAGTTTATAAATTTTAGAGTTGCTGATAGACAAAAAACAATAACACTTAGCATTGATATAGTACTCAGAGTAAAATTCATGGAAAAGTTAATTCACCTTATAATAGTAATTCCCCGAACTTCGAACAATTTTATGCTCAATTATATTTTACTTTTCTATGATATTTTATATTTTATTTTGCCAAGCCACTGATGTGCTACCTCGTACGAAAATATAGATATGATAGAAGTGCTGAAATTTGTGGAAAATGGGAGTGGCAATATTGATCGAAACTGCTCCAGAGCGTAGTGTTTCCTGTAGTGCTTAGCTAGGGGAAGAACCGAACTTTATTGATACTCTTAGTGACGTAAATTTAGGAATAGTTTTCCGTAAACAGGGTTATTAATTATTTTGCTTTAGGTTTGTATTTCTCAGATATTAACTGTTATTTTCAATTAACCGACTTATTGAATTTCTAATTTCTCCAGGTATCACCTCGGAATAAAGTGGTTCATTGTAAAACATGCGAGTAAAACATTGATATTCGAATAAACATCCGACGGCGTTTGTTAAACAATTCAAAATGCCTTAATTACGTACTAAGCTGTAACAAATTTCAAAAAAACACTATATCTGTTATCGTATTTCCAGATGTGTAACACCGGAACTATTGAAGAGAGCGGCACAATCAAAAATTTATATTTATAAGGTAAACAATTAAAAGATGATGAATTTATCGCCTATTATAAGCAAAGTAAAAATAAATATTAAAAAATTGATAAAGCAAAAATAGTAGTTGTTTTACAAGTTAAGAAAAGTGAGATTTTTCTAGCAATTGTAAATGTTTAACTTACGAAGAAGTGCAACAATGACAAATCACTTTTCTATCGTGTTCAACATGCTATTTTTATACCATTGCAGATTTTAGCCAAAACATAATTTTGACGTTTAACTTATCTGATGTCTACATTATTAATTATAATTTACAGGAATCTATAAGTTGTAAAATTTCCGTTACAATGGCAATATAACAATAACCATAAGTAATTTTTCTAGCTAGTGACTAATTTTAGAAATATCTTCCACCCTCGCAACGTTGCCTTGTTCCTGTACAATACTATGGTCTAACCTATGGCTCGTAGATAGTCATACCAGCAACGGAAAACAATAAATGGAAAATGTTAGCCTCAGAAATGGATGCACTAAGAGCTGTTAAGGTTTAATACTAGAAGAAATTCTAAAAGAACAGATAAGAGTAAGTACAGTATGTTCCATACTTTTACCTCGAGAGGGTTTTGGAATTATTTGTATTCGTTAAAATGACATTACTAATAGCAATTCCACCGCCCTCGAGATTAGAGGATATAAGTATTCGATCATATGGTATGTAAGGCAACACGAAGATCATAGAAGAAATTGTACAAAACAGCTAGTCTGGTATGGACATGTACATAGGATGAACAACAAGCTACTAAAACAAATACTGGAATAGACACAATAGGAAAGAGATGCAGACCTAGAAAAAGGAGTAAAGGCATCAAAAGAACAATGAGTGAGAGAAATCTATCAGTGGATGGTGGAGTAATGTATGGGACAAATATAAACCAATGGAAGATGGAATCGGAAAGCGTCGCCAAACGCAGTGATGCGAATATATACAATCAGACGTAGCCAAATTAGCATTGGAAAATTAGTGGGCGATTAACTATTGCTGTATAGGCATTTAATTACTCTATTGGTCAGAAAATTTGTTACAGGTGCAAGCCACTACTTATTAACTCATTTATTCTCACGGTAGCTTAGAAATGAAATACAGGGTGATTCATAATCACGGTTACTAAATTTAAGGGTAGTTAGAGGACACCGAGCAGAATAACCCTGTATAACTAAACCATCCAGAAACCCACTAAAACACACAAAAAATTTCATCAAAATCGGTCTAGCCGTTTAGGAGTAGCTCAGTTACATACAGAAGTACAGAAGAATTATATATATAAAGATTATACGTCTAAAACTGAAAATAATCTCACAAAATTTAAAACGTTTAATTGCTTAAACTGATTGATAATCAGTGAAATGAATTTCTATGAACGTCAGTTGGCACATGTGGTTGCAATAAGATGTGAAAACAATTTTCGGAATTTAGAGCTTTCCTGCATTTTTACGCATCCGAAATTCAGACTGTAGTATTTTCCCCGCATAACTTAAGCGTAAATTAACAGTTTAATGGTGTACTACAACTTTATCCCGTCCTTTTCAAATATTAGCGTTTCCTAGCTCACGTTATACCATCAATTCAAGTTTAGATATATGTGTTCTAAATTTAGATACTTATGTCAATCCCACACCTAATTTCGTGTACTGCACACAGTGGGGTAACTCGGGTTATTTTAGGATCTTCGATTCAATTCCTCTTACGCTTGTTCTAAATTTAGCTTTGTTCCCGTCTGGGTGACGGCGGTTGCTTGGACCGCAGGTAATTTCTCTTTATAAGCTAAATTATGTTTCATCATTTCGTCCCGTGGCAACCCTATGCTATAAGTTGAACAAGGAACGATCTTAAGCCACGCGTGCGCCTTTTCATTTAGTTTTCGCATCTTAGGCCGAAGGAACATTCAGTGACGGGCCTGGAGATCGGTCACAATGGTGGTCGTTGTGTTCGCGGAGCCCGACTTCGTCGGTCGCGCGCCTCGTTAAAAGTTGAATGTCGAAATTCGTGAAGCTACATTGTTGCTGTTGTCGAACCCTGTGTAATAGTGATGTGCTGGTGAACGTTTAGCGGAGTTTTTCGTACCGTAGAGCTAAGCACCTAATAACGCGGTTAAAGCGGATTTTAAGTGGAAGCCTTAAATGCTGAACTTGCCATTGAAATGAATTCCCGAATGTACCGTAACGAATCTGCTTGCTGAAAGGGCTTTGTTTAACTAACCCGCTGGGGATGTAATGCCGTTCACATCCGCTCGAATATCGCCCCTGTATAGTTTCCAGCAGTTCTTTACTGTATTTCGTGGCAAAAGCTGAGATACGATCTGCAGCTTGAGCTAGACAGCGTAAGCGTCTGGATTCCTCCCAACAGGTATTTCTTAACTGATCGTATTGGTAACGCATGGAAAGTTATAGTGAAGTGATCTTAAAGTGTCGTCTTGGTCGCCGCGCCATTGTTTATTTAAATTTTAAGATGTTGAACAGAACTTACCGCCTTGAAGTTAATTTTTAGCCTTTACCGTCATGTTTTGACGTCTGTATGTAGTTTAGCGTTGTGAGATCAAGTAATAATTGCCGATGCGTCACTATTTGAGCAATTGTTGTTAACTTTGATCGCCGCACCGTAGCTTCTTTGTGCAACACTTGAAGTTATTACTGTCTTGGATGTAGTCATGCCAAATGTTGTAATTTTCGTTACCTGTGGTTAATTTAAACCTTGCGTATTTAACCTGACTAACCTTTTCGCATATTTTCTACCGTACTAAGTAATTATTGTTACGTTCATTGTCACCTATACATATTTTCTATATCAGTAGAGTTCATTGTTAATTATTTATGTTTTTCATTGATATTTGCGTGCATATTGTGTTTTGTTTCGATGTACAGGAATTCAGACGATGGTAAGCAAATGCAATGAAAGGTAAGTTCAACTCAACTGTTCGCCGCCTCAAGCTTTGCTAAGCCAGAAGTAGAAAGGTGAATCATTTACTTCAACTTTCAGAGTAAGTTCACCTGTGTTGTTGATTTTTTCCCCGATTCGTCAGAAAGTGGTGGTGCTTCAATATTTAACAGCCGTATCTTGTTTACCGGATCGTAGCCCTAAATGTTATGTCATTGCCAGGACCACTAGAAGCTTTTACAAGCGGGCTCAAGAATGCTTGGAGCAAGAGGGTGATGTTTTTGAGCATTTAATTTGAGTTTTGTTTTTATAAGTTCATAGAATAATTTGAAATAAACGATATTGTTTCACTTCATGGATATTCTTTTTAATTTTTATTTTATGATAAGGCAAAATTGCCACTAACACAGCCACCTTGGCGAATTTGAAAAATCATTAATACCTTTGTCATTTTTGACATTAGTATAAAAGGACATAGGATACTTTTTGTTCAGAATTCAATTTCCTATCGATTGTGAATATTGTATACTGAGTGTCCCATTTGAAAAAATTGAAGTTTTTGATATAACTCGCGAACGCGTTGTTCGATTTTGATTTCGTTTTCACCATCGTAATTGGCAAAAAAACTACTAGTTTACCCATTTAACTGACTTTGTGGCTCCAATAATAACGAAGTTAGCAATAGTGCCGACTTAACTTTGAAAACCCGTATAACTATTCAATTTAATTACCATACTTATGAAGGACCATGTGTAATTGTCTGCATGCACTATTCTATCTAACTAAGAGGATGCCGTTTTATCTAAGAAAGCACAGCAGAATGGAACATGAACTAGCGCAATAAGATAAATGTCCGCAATAAACATTCGTGATACCGCAAAAATAGTTGACATAGCTTTGATTACTCAGGGATTTATAAGTGAAAATTCATTATGCCTGCCTGGGTATTTAGTCGACATCATATACAATAGCACGTCACAAAGAAGCTCGAGAGATTGCGATATCATCACATTTTAGTATTAGAGATATAATTGTGGAAACACATCAAGTCACAAGACTTTTTAATTACCGTTTTCATATGTGTATTCTATTTCAGCCAGTTTGCTGAGATAGTTGTGTAATTATGGCAACGAATATAAAATATTTTAATTTCAATGATCTATATGGAATGAAATGCTATTTAGAGCGACTTGGGTGTAACATGTTATACTTTATTTAGTAAATGTATCTATTTAAAAAAAGGTGCAAAACTATCAAACTGGAGCTTTAACTTTTAGAAAGAATAAGTATTGTTGATAGAATTTTGTAATTACATTAACAATAATTGAAAAGTAAAAATGTACAGAAGTTGCAATTTACCAACCTTCGTTAATGTATTGGAAAAGTACTTGGCTAATTTTCAAGTCTTGCAAAAAATTTACAAAACAACAAATTTACAAGGAATAGAAATAAAGAAAAGTTTTAAAAAATTTCACAACTTCATTATTATTATTTATCATACGCCACGCGAAACGTTACTGCAAAGTTCTACTGCATAACAGATCATTAATAAATAATACGTACTACTCGTACAATTTTGAACTTTCTCAGCATTCTGTATAATTTATTATTAATCTGCAATTAGATAAAGATGCTGAATTCGATATTACATTCACATTTTTCATTTTCTTATATAAATTTCTTGAACATATTAACAGTAAAGAAACCTCCATCAAATTCACATTAGAAACAGAGCAAAACAATCAGTTACCCTTTCTTGATACACTAATCACACGCACAATAAATACTTTTGAAACATCAGTATACCGTAAGAAAACCAATACTAATAGGTACTTACATTTTAATTCTAACCATCACAAAAACATAAAGACAGGCGTTGTAAAAAGTCTTTACGACAGAGCCAAAGTTGTTTGCTCCAATGATACAATTTTCAAAAAAGAGAAAGAATTTATTATTAATGTTTTACAAGATAATGGCTATCCAGAGACTCTTGTTCGGAACATTTTCAATACACGAAGCAATGCCACACACATACAAAGGAATGACACTCAAAAATATAATACTCTTACTATACCATATATTCCAGGCATATCTGACAAAATTAGACGAATTGGAAATAGATTCAATGTTAGGACGGTATTCAAAACGATGAATACTTTACGGTCAGTTCTTACAAAAACTAAACCGTTCAACGAAGAACAGCATTCAAGGAATTGTATATATAGTATTCCCTGTGAATGCGGGAAATATTATATCGGTGAAACATCCAGGCCTTTAGCAGTAAGAGTTAAAGAACATAAAAATATGTTGAAAACGTATCAATTCAATAAGTCTAACCTGGCAGAACATGCTTGGGATGAAAACCATAAAATACAATGGGACAACACAAAGATCTTGTTTAAAGAATCGATGTCAACTAGGCGAAAAATTAAGGAAACGGCATACATTTTACTTAACGAAGAAAAATGCGTGTCGTCTTTCTCAATATTTTTAGACAATAGTTGGCTATCGATTCTTAAAGATGAGATCAAGTAGGTACAGATATCAACAAACGTCAATGTCAGAAAATTCATTGGAGGTTGGTCGTTTTTTCTTCCAGTGAAAAAAAGATAAGTTCTTGTTAGTTTTAATTGTTATTCGTTGATAACGAGGGCAGATTGTCCCTCGAAACGTTCGTTGTTAATATTTTCGTTATTTAATATTTTAATTTGCAGAGTGGCGAAATACCCATATAAGAAAATGAATTATGAATTCACGCCACAAAGAAGTTTCAGAGATTATCATTCACATTTTGATATATAAATTTAGATTAGGGATGGGCGCGTGACGTGAAAACAGTCGTGTCACGTCGTGTCACGGCGTGTCACGTCGTGAACGTGACTAATATTTGAAAATCGTGACGTGAACGTGAGTGAACGTGAATGAAAATTTCCAAGGCGTGATTCACGTTTCACGTTAATTTCACGTTAAATATTTAGTAACGAATAAAAAACTGCAGGGTGCAGCAACTTTTAAATTCATTAAATCACAAATTGTGCCTAACAAGTTACATTATGTGGCTTCATTTTTGAACCCTAATTATAAATCCTTAAAGTTCATACCTTCACATAAAAAAAGAAGATATTCGTTCGACTGTAAAGGAAATCCTAGAGTAAATCCAAATTAACGAAAATGCAAATAGATGATAATGATGAATACATAGCAAACGACTCAAAACTGGTACATCAGCATCAGGTTTCTATTTTTCTACACTTATAGCTCTGACGATGACACATCTAATTATGATGATGTCGATACAGAACTAAATTACTATGTTAAATTAAAATGCGGAAATGTAGATGACATTTTAGGACTTTGAAAAAACAGTGTAAATACCCCTCTGTTAAAAAAATTAGTTGGAGAAATTTTAAACATATCGGCAAGTTCCGCTACAAGCGAAAGAGTATTTTCTACATCTGGGCGAATTTTAGAAGAGCGTAGAACTCGACTTAACGCTGAAAATGTTGATTACATATTATTTTTAAATCAAAATTTTAATGTGTACCTAGATGTGTAGATGAACTTATTATTCTAATAAAAGTAATGTTTTTTTTGTTTTGTATACTCGACTTAACGCTGAAAATGTTAATTATGTTTTATTATTAAATCAAAACTTAATGGTGTAGATGTGTAGATAAACCTATTTTTAGAAAAGTCATGTTTTATTTTGTATACTCGACTTAACACTGAAAATGTTGATTACATTTTTTTTAAACCAACATATCACGTAAATTATGTCACGTGCAAAACATACTTTTAGTTCTCTTTAGGGTTTTTTCATTGGTTTTAAATTGGAACATTCTGTTCTATCTGAATTTAAATTTTGAAATAAAAGCTGCGTGTCACGTCGTGAGTGGCGTGTCACGCCGTGAACGTGAGTGAACGTGAGCGTGAACGTGCGTGAACGTGAGTGTTTAAAGCAAGCGTGAAACGTGCGTGACGTGAGCGAAAACTCACTCACGCGCCCATCTCTAATTTAGATGTTTTGCTTGTATGATTTATTCTTTATTACATTTGTTTGCTGTTTTGAAGAAGTCTTGAGAATTACAACCCATCCGCTCGGCGGCTCCACATATTATTGTTTATAGTTTATTTTGTTTACTTATGAAACGTGCTTTAATAGCAATAATAACAACTGGACCAAAGATCTTACTACTTTTATTAGGGGAAACGCGACAGTGTTGAAAAGGATTAGAAGTGAATAACCCCACGAAATATTATTCATGCTAAAGACAAATACAATCCAACATTCCGTTAGTATGACGTTATTTAATATTTACTTGGAAATTTACACTTTCACAAAGGACCGGAATCAAACAAAATTGTACATGTTCTTTATTACAAAATTGGGAAAATAAGGCAAAAAATTGCCCCCCCCCCCTCACAACTTCATTCAGAATTCTGTTAAAAATACGATCAACCAGTAGAAAGTCTCCGAAAGCGAATTTCCCACAAATATGGATTTTAAGGTTTTTCTGATAATTATAACGTTTTCCCCAAATCCGCCTGGGCCGCATCTCTGTAACTTTGCCCCTGTGCATCGCAGCCCCAAAACACAGCCAGAACGATGAGCTTTGGTTCATCCTCCTTCCAGTTAGCCCCAAATAACATCTGGATCTTTCAAGAGGTATGCGATGTAATAGCACCGAACGTTTTCGTGTGCAAAAAATCGTTTTAGCCCCTGCATTTTTGCCCTCTCGAATCTTACATTTGCACAACCTTTCCAGAAGGTTTACCCTTGATGAGATCTTCAAAATGACACCAACCACAATCACCTGCAATGTGCACAACTTGCAAAAATTCACGAAAACTGCGCACTTTCCAAGCGTCACACAAATCGCTACTAGAGCTCCGTATTACCGTCACACTTCCAATTTGTGAAACATTTTCAATGTTAAAAGAAGTAATCATTTATTAAAATGCTTCTTCATCATTATCTTCGCCAGACGTGTAGCTATATTATGCACTTAAATTAATAATAATAGGTTATATATTTGAAGCATCTACACATTTTTCAGTCTCCCACTTTGAAAATATTACCGTTTTAGTATGTCTGACTTAATTTTCCGCTACTCATCACTAACGGCATCTAATTCTTTACACCACAAATTTATTGCATCTCCAGGGCTTAATTTGGTGAACAGGAGAAAACCGTTGGTTGAACGATTTTATTATTATGTGCTTTTTTTCTACGTACATTTTGAGAAAACTCATCTAACTGCATTTAATATGGTTGTATTTACCTTAGCTTTAATCTCTTTGGCTTTCTTAGAAACTCGCCCTAAAATAGTTCGGAAATCTTCAATGCTTTCCCTGTTATTTTCTCGCAATCTTATCTTCAGCTTAACAATTTTGTGTCCCAAAGTAAGAAACTACATTTAAAATAAAATTTTTAAAATCGCCATTAAATCGTTTCAACATGATAAGGAAGAAATAAAATGCAATTAACAAAAAACCTAATTTGATATTGATTAACGGAGATCTCACACCTGAATAATTAAAATTTTAATATCTAGTTAACGACGTCCCATTTTTTAGTAATTTATTTCTCATCCAGTTTACTATAGATAACAGAGGAGTTCTGACTTGGTGTTAGATAGTGTTCCTAATATAATATTTAGATAAGAGTTGGGACAACGCAAACGTCAGCGGCCATTTTTGGACCAAAAATAAATGATTTCGTATAAGGCCAGAGCTGTTTTTCTTGATATAAGTCACAAAATGGGAAAGCAAGAACTAATGATAATTTGCTACGCTGACGATGCTGTGATACTCGCTGAAAATGAGATGATCTACAAAGATTACTACATGGTTTCTACCTGTCCACCCGAAACAATAACTTACAAATATCAGTAGAGAAAACAAAATCTCTGGTCATATCAAAGGAACCTAGAAGATGCAAGTTGGTAATTTATGACAAACCGATAGAACAGGTCATGCGTTTTAATTATTTGGGAATAGAAATTTCAAGCGACAGGAACATATCACAAGAAGTGAAATCACAAATTAATAAAGCAGCAAAGGTGTCAGGATGCCTATCTAACATAATATGGAGAAATAAGTATATGAACATCGAAGCAAAGGTCAGAATCTATAAAACCTGCGTCCGGCCTGTAATGACATATGCTGCGGAAACAAGAGCGGATACCACAATTACCAAAAGAAAACTCCGAACCACATAAATGAACATTTTAAGAACAATACCAGGATATACACTCTACGATAGGATACCAAACGAAACTATCAGAGAACGGTGCAATGTACAAGACGTCGTAAGATGGGCAAGAGTACGAAGAAGAGAGTGGAACGCACATGCAGCCAGAATGCCTAATAATCGACTCCCTAAAATAGCAAGGAATAGCAAGCCTAAAAAATCACGACCTATAGGAAGACCACCGAAACGATGGAAGGACAGTTGATCTTCTGTGTCGCAAGAACAATAATTTTGGATTAAACAGGTCTCAGACCTGTTACAGGAAAAAGAAGAGGAAGTTTTTAAATTATTTGGAGTTTTTAATTTGTAACGTGTAAAACAGGTTTCTGCAATCTAGAACCCCCCCTGATCCGCGAGGTCAGTCCAGCACTTCGATGGGGAAATTGATACTATAAACTTGTAGTAGGCTTTGATTGAGGAGCCCATGCGCAAAGAGCGCGAGAGCATGTCAACTGGCCAGAGGAAGATTGGGGACCACCCTTGTTTTCTATTTGAAAGCAGATGGTTTAAGACCTGACGATGGAAGAGGTGGCAGTTATAATGGTTTAGTATGGAATGTGTATTGGTGGTCGAACTAAACTTTTAACACACACAGGATAATGTGCGTCCCCATGAAGCTCAAGTTGAAGCTCGGGATGAGGAAGCTATAGCTCTATCGCTTGAGCTGAATCGTATTGAGCACTTGCGGGATAGATTAAAAAGCTATAACCATCGCAATTATATTAAACGCGAGATTATCGTTTTGCAAAAAGCGAGAGGAAATGGATAAACATTCCTCAGAATGATACTGATAATTTAATCATGAGCATGACTGACATGTTCTTTTATAATTAGCAATAAATTACTCAATTCCTTTATTTTGATTTTACCTTGATACCATGGAAAAAGAGATTTTGATGTGTGTATATAAATTTGCCATGTTAAGATTTTTATTTACTAGCAACATGATATTGTTCATTTTCATCATAGATGCAAAATATGAAAAGCTACCCACAACTCCCTAGGGATTTTTCAAATTATTTCTCCCTCAATTTCATCGTAACCATGCAACTACAAACGTCTTAGCAACCATACATACTAGCAATCTTTGATGTTACACACATATGGTTATTTTAAATATGACATATGACACTTCTGAAATTTTGATTTTTTTTAGTAATTTTACAAAGATACTAGTAAATTAATATTGTATGCAGCACTGGAGATATTCATGTGTTTTACCTACAATTAACTTAAAGTTGACTTAGTAACCATGTCAATCTCAGGAAAAAAACGTATTCTATGTCCCTTGATGCAGAAATATCTATTTCAGCACATATGTATTTTTTATGCATTTGTACAAAAGATTACACATGAAAACCGAAAAATATGTGCTAAAAATACAGCATTTTCAATATATTGTAAGCATTTCGAAGGGAGGGTCCTGAACTCAACCCTGCCCCATGTCTCTATAAACTAAACATGTTTGCAGAAGCGGGTTTTCCCAACAACATTTGTATACAAGAAAGATAACACATAATGAAACACAACAATTACGCCAAATGTTTATTTTTTGCAATATAAATATCAAAATAACAATTTTACAGTCTCTTTAAAAAATTAAAACATTTTTTTAAAGCATTCAAAATTATAATACCAAAACGTTTAAATAAGTCACAATTTCATCATTGTATATGATACTTTACGGCCCCACCAACAATAAAGGTTAAAAAGTGAAAGCTAAGTTGAAAATTATGACATAAACGGAGCTCTGCCGGTGATGGCCTTGAACTAAACAAAAGACAAGCGTACTGGAGAGGTATCGTGAGGAAGCAGTATTGAGAAGGACTGGATTAAGAAATATTCTGTTGGACACTATTGAAGCTCGACCAACTCTAAAAGAGTTGGGTGCAACCACGTAGAAGCAATGTTATTCCAGGAAAAAGAACTGCTTTCCAGCGTGATGGCGCCCATGGCTGCACTATGCATGGACACAGTGCAGCCATGATCTTTCAATGCGACATTGTTGCTTTTATTGTTAAGTTTAAGATTGTTTGTAGGTTCAAGTTTAGTGGAGGGTTGAGGAGAAGGGGATTATCGTTTAGTCTTTCTTTGTTCATTTGTTTATTGGGCTTATTTGTATTCATGAGTTTTGCTTAGCGTTTAGAGTTTAGAAGATGAATTCGAGTACTCTGGGGTACTTCGCCTCTCAGGTGCAACGCTAGGCGTCACACCTTCGAGGCGTTCCCCCGAGAGTCCGATCGAGTTCACCCCGCCCGAAGACATGGGCTACCCCAAGGTCTTCACCAAACTGACAAACAAGGTAATGTCGGCATTTTAACATTAGCAGCGTTGTTCTGACGAATTTCTCTCTTTTGGTGGTGTTCCAAATGGCCCATTAGTTGGGTGACGGTTAGCTGGAAATAAAAATCTTAATTAGGGATTCCATTACAAACAATAGTTTTGGTTAGGATTAGAAACTAATGCATGCAAATAAAACAAAAGTAATGGTAAATGGCGACATAGATAAATAAAAATTCATGAACGATTTACTGAAAAAGTAAACAGAAATACATCGACTACATATATTTATCAACAGTTAGTTTCATAACAGTTGAAAATCTAAAGCAAAAAAATAAATAGATAACATGATAATAACAAGACGAAGCACACATAAAAGAAACTGTAACTACAGAACTAGACAAACATGTGCTCTTCACAAATGGCAGTAGAACAAGAAGATATGGATATAAATTTCTAGTAAGGAAAGGAAAGAAAGAAAAATAAAGAAATTTGCTCCGATAACGAAGATATTGACGGTATCGAAATAAAGGATAGAAGAGTAAAACAATATTAAATGTATGTATATCCGCAATGGAAGAAACAACTGCAGGCGAAAGGGATGCATTCTATGAGAAAATCGAACAAACATAAAATATTAAACAAATATGGAATCATAATAGTGGCCAGAGACGAACATGCAAAGATAGGGAGAGATCTCATGCATAAACGTATAACAGGGTGTGAAAGAAATAATCCAGGGATGGCAAAAAATAGATAACATAAAAAGTAGATAAAGAATGGTAAAAAAAGATAAAAATTCTTCAAAAAGCAACAGAGAAACAAAGACAAGGAGTTAACTGAGAATTAAAGCACTACAACAAGTGCGATGAGAAAATATATAGACAGAACAAAAGAGCAGACAATGACAGAAGGTAAAAGAAGTAGTAAATTACTTTAAAAAAGAACATATAAAATGTCTATAGGGAAGTTAAAAATGGAAAGAAGATTTAAACATGTAATATATTTATTTGAAAAACAAGAATTAACATTTTGTGGCGATTAGCAACAGAACTTTCCTTTCGTAGAATTCGCAGTCTCTGACCATCCTGGACAAACCGTTGATGCCAGCGGCAAAATTCCTAACTATAATGTTACAGTTGTACCGACAGCCTAACGGGATTTTAACGGCTCCAACGCCCTGCCGTATCTGGACTGCAATTTTGCACAGGGCTATAAGTAACAGGATTGTCAATAACCTGGGTCAGTTAGAGACCAATCTCCGGCAAGTACAGCCAGCTATCGCCTCGCATTACTATAAACAATTCTACCGTCTTTCAAGCGCTTTCATTCTGTACTCAAACTTTTCGTGCACGCACGCACGCACCCATAATTTGATAACCGAAGAAAACAAAAGAGAGAAAGATCGAGAGAATAATTATTTCTATGTAATGTTAAATGCAGAAGGAGAGGAGATAGATGAAGATTAATAACTCGGAATGGAAAGCGACACAGCTGCAGAACATACAAGGATGTAATGGTAGCCTTCTTAACGTATAAGTGTATGCTATATTTTCAATTTTATAAGTGGCTACTCAGTAGGAATCGCGAATGTGTGGATTCAATAACAATACATATTATACAAGTGCTGATAATATATATGTAAGACTTTTAGCTCGAGTTTGCACACAATCTTTTTTACGTTAACTTCACTGTTATTAATCTATAAATATCGATTTAACAATATTTTAAATTTCTGTTACAATTTATCTCATAATATAACATGGCACTGGATAGCTAGCCGGTACCGGTGAGTTTTTCTGTAGCCGGCAATTGTCAAAGTTAGATTTCAGAATTAATTTTAAAATGGTACTTTAATTATTACATGATACTGTAATTAGTTAAAACACTTCATTTCTAAAGAAACAAGTAAAATAACTTTACAACCTCATTTACAGTTTAAAATACATTAATACAGGATTGCACCACAAGGGCACCAATGAGTACACGGTGCGCGTGCTATAATAGTCTCCTCTACCACAATGAATGTACTATAGTTTGCACTGCTAGTACCTTAAATCCTAGCATTCATAGCCCACGGTAAATGCAAGAATTTATTAATACCCACGAAAATAAAGTAGGCCGAATTTCAAACGTGTGACGACTTCTGTGAGTCGGCTCGCACAAGGGGCCTGATCGCGTAGTTAAGGAAGGGGCTTACAGGGTTTTCCGATTGCTTTTCACCATTTATCAATTGTATTTCCCCACTTATCGAATGAGATTCACATTTGTCAAATGTATTTCACCCTTTATCAAACAAGTTCCCTTTGTATCAAAACAATTTCCATTTGTATCAATTGAGTTTCCCTTCAACATCTGTCAAACATGGAACGTGCAAGAAGGCAAAACAGCAAGTTAAGCAATGAGGTGCGTGGGTTAATTATTAATTCACTGAATCATGGACTGGCTTCTTGTGCTGTGGGAAGACAGTTTAACGTCAAACCGAACACAGTGAGAAAAGTGTATGCAAAACATTTACAAACTGGGCAGATAACGTAAATATACTATCAGCAGGTCATCGAAGGCAAATATTAACGGCTGCCAAAAAAAAAAAATGAATTTGCTGTTGGATCGATCAAGATTGCACATTAACACTTCGGGTCGTACGACAATAGCTATTTATGCAACAAGTGCTAAAAGTCGACGTTTATGCACAAGACATAAAAATTATGAAACTCAGCCTTCGGCTTCGTTTCATAACATGTCTCGTGCATAAACGACTTTTAGCACTCGTTGCATACAATATTTTATCTACGACCTTAATTTTACTGTTATTAATCCATAAATATCGATTTAACAAAAGTTTGCATCTGTGACAGTTAGAATTTATATCATAATAAAGAGACGGCCTTTGCGCGCAGGCGAATGTTTGGGAAACCAATACTGCCAAAGTCAGTTATCAAAGGTAATTATTAATACTACACATTTGACTGTATTCATTATATAACTCCTTAATTATTTCAAAAACACTTTACCTCTAACGCAAGAAGTAACTAGAATAATTTTACAACTTCACTTCCATTTCGAAATTGTAGTTTATAACCTCACTTCACTTTATCTCACACTCGAGCTAAAAGTAAACAGCTGATTTCTTTAAACACGGTAAACTATAAAACGTCACTTTTGGCGAAAAAAGCTAGCGCTAAAAGGCCTACTTTTAGTGGTGGTCGTAGATAATAGCTATTTATGCAACAATTGCTAAAAGTCGACGTTTATGCACGCGTTGCATACAATATTTTATCTACGACCTTAATTTTACCGTTATTAATCCATAAATATCGATTTAACAAAGGTTTGCATCTGCGATACTTTTAATTTATGTCATAATAAACAGTAGGCCACGCCACGCGGGCGATTGTTTGCCACGCCAGTGCTGTCAAGGTGAGTTACGAAATGTAATTATTGATACTCTACATCTGACTGTATTAATTACATAATGCTTTAATTCTTTCAAAAACACTTTACCTGTAACGCACGAAGCAACTAGAATAACTTTACAACTTCACTTCCAGTTCGAAATTGTAGTTGTATAACCTCACTTCACTTTTAGCCCGTGTGCTAAAAGTAAACAGCTGATTTCTTTAAACACGGTAAACTATAAAACGTCACTTTTAGTGAAACAAGCTAGCGCTAAAAGGCCTACTTTTAGTAGTGGTCGTAGATAAAAATATTTAACTGATTGGCCAGGTTTGAGAGTTTCGATTTCCACAATTAACCGGCCACTGAAGGAGTTTCACTATTCCATTAAACGAATAACCTACGTACCAGAAAGAAGAAATAAGCCAGATGTGATACAAAATCGCTTTGAGTATGCTATGCATTATAACAGGATGATGCACAAGAGAGAACAAAAAAATGTATGAATGAATTTGCAGTTCAAGACTACTCAAAAGTATCTTCTGGTAG